>CM024639.1:33279007-33849007 GCA_014182715.1 Eucalyptus cloeziana
TCCCTGAATTGGCCTCTGTTCGTCTCCTCCCATAGGGGTTTCAAGAATGTCCGGTCAATCTCTCTCTCTCTCCCCCGCATTTGTTAAATGTATCGAATGTTTGTCTCACATCAAGAATCTGAACTGGGAATTTTTCACTTTCCTGTTTTGCCGTGAGCCCTTTGCTGAATCTGAAGGGGCGAAGAGAAAGGCACGCCAAAACAAAACAAAAAACGACCACATCAATTTCGGGCCAGATGTGGTTTAGGTCGGGATTTGGGTCTCAGCGAACACTTATCTAAAGGTTTCGGTCCAGTTCAGGTATCACATAAACCTGAATCGAACTGTTGACAGCCCTCGAGACACTTATGGGTGGATTGTTCCAAGTTTCGTCCAAATTTCACGTAAGTCTTTGCAACCGGACTGTCCTCTGCAGTACAATCTCTTCCTTTGCAATTACCGGTGGTGCAATTGAGAGCAGCCAATCCATCCAAAGTGCATCCAGTACTGAAAAAGCCAAAGCCTGCCCACCCATCTGGCAGAGTATAATTCTGTACTTGGATCAATTGCACTGAGACTGGTGCTTTTTTCAATTTTCATAGAACTGCCGGTAGGGATCAGTGATGGAAATATTGGTATTGGGCAATTGTTGTAATAGACTATTGTAAAACTCGCTGAAGCAAAAACGGGCATCCCTCCTACAGATTCAAACAACAGATGGTTAAAAACATCATAAAGCGATTAAAGAATAAAAATGACAACAAAAGAAGTGGTCCAATTCCAGGTAGCTTCCCAAATGGTATTGGGATCAATCCAGGGAGAAACGACAACAAAAAAAAAACCTGAGAAAAGAGGAAGATGCCTGGCAAATCAGAGTCTCACCAAGTAGGAATGACACCGCCAGGGATTTCACTGGCAAAGGCCTTCCTTCTCCAAATGCCATCTGAAATATTTTGAGAGCTTAACAGGCATTATGAACAGAAAGAATAGCAACTACACAGATTTCTTTTCTTCAATTGCCAAACAGAGCAGATAATGATGAGGCAATGCCCTTACAACAGATTAAATTGTTCAAGAGTTTAATCACTCCACGAGAATGATTATCTCACTAGTGACGTACAATTATTTTCCAACTTAATAAGGTAATAAGTTAATTGTTTTCCAAGTTAACGTTACAAAATGAAAATATATTGTTGATATCTCCAGTCTTCTCCTTTCCGAATGAAACACGAAGATAGTGAATACCCAAGGAAAAGACTCTTTCACTATTATTTTGGAGACTTTTGATTTGGATTTTCATGTACCATTGATGTTTTCACATACCGTAAGTTTCGTCCACAGGGGAACGAGGTGCCCTAATAAGGAACCCATGCCAACCATTTACCATCCGACGGAGTTAAGAGAGTCTTACGATGTCTATTGATCAACTATAGAAATCAAGCCATCTAATCCTTTGTTTATCAATGCACAAGGGAAAGATTATATTGTTTCAAACATCGTTCTGGAAGAAGTATAAATATCATAATGATTCAACATTTAGGGTAAGTTTTTGATACAGTATTCACAACAAGATCCTCACATGGCAAGACTTACTCTCGCTAATCTCGACATGGACAACATTCAATGAGAGTTCAATCTTTAGGGTAATTGATGCTATTTGTCGACCAGCTTTCACAAATATCATTTAACATATCAATGCGTTACATGTCAAAGAGAGAAGTCAAAAAAGGAGAATGTTCATGCATTTTCCAGTGTAGAAATATGGAAAGCATAGAAAAATAACCTTTTCCGTTTTCTTGCCACTGCCAAATTCGCGACCATACAAAAAGGGTGGAGAAGCCTTGTTCATCTTTGGATCCTACAGACGAAAATTAAAATCTTAGATATATTATACAGTGTTGCCAAATATATCAAGTAAGAACAAGGAGACATTGCACAACTTCCGAAGAAACAAGATCACATGAGAAGATCAAGCTACAATTATTAAGTGCGCAGATTAAACTCCATCAAATCCAATCGGTAATAGGGTTTAGTGTTGAAGTCTAAGCAACCAAAAGGGAACTCGGGGGCTTTTCTAGTCCTCAGAGTTCGCAATATCATCAAATATCGTACATGACAACTAAGTTTACTTGTGGGGAACATCGGCACCTTAATTTTTTTTACATCCCGTGTAAAAGAGATCAGACACTAGATATTCGAATAATCACAAACTAGAATTGTACCTGAACGGTTACGCTCTTTGAAATTGTTTTCAGTGTTGCAATCTTTATGAAATTCCTGTTTGTCTACCAGATAGAAATAATATTAGCTGGGTTCATTCTTATGTGGAGGAAGCTCAATGAGTTACAAGCCTCAAAAGGGCTTGAGCTCATATAATAAGTTATATGGAGAAATAGAGTTTCAAACTATCTTTAAAAGTGGTAGCCGCAAAAAGACGTAGTAACCAGAGAAAAAGAGAAAGCATAAAATCTGGGAGTTTTGGCAATATCTTATTTACATCAAGCTGGCATCGGAGGTCGATTCGTGGTCCGATTGAGCTGAAATTTTGTCAGCATGTTCGTGACATAATTTTCTCGAATCTGAATGGTTTGATTTTCGTTTGAAGCTCCTTACATCAGGTTTTTCGTGGATTGATCAAAACCTGCGTTTTTTGTCAGATTTATCCTTGATCTCTTGTGATATTCATGTGTATTGCCAAGAATTATGTTCTTGAGGTCTTTGCTACTATGTATCTCTAGTATTTGTTAGAGAAGATTATTGTTCACCCAATTTTGTTGATAGTGAAGATTTTCGGGTGGACTCCAGTCCCGTGACTTTTGATCTCCTCACATCGAGGAGGTTTTCCACGTAAAAAAATCACTTTGTGTTCTCGTGCTTGGTATTTATTTTACTCTACTATATCGATTTCTATTAAGTTTACACAAGAGGGGAGATTATTTTATTCCGTTGCATTAATTAGATATTGTTCGAATTGTTACCGTTCTCCCATCAGAGTGGTATCAGAACATCTGGTTATTGCTTTGATTTTTCTACCTTGTGTTAAATAATGGAAACGAATACAAGTAGAATGGTTACACTGAAAGGTTCGAATTATCATATTTGGAAAGGGAAGATAAAAGACCTTTTATATGTGAAATATTTTTATTTGCCTGTATTTGCCGAGGAGAAACCAGAGAATAAAACTGATGCTCAATGGTCTATATTTCATCGTCAAGTGTGTGGTTATATCAGGCAGTAGGTAGATAATAATGTTTTGAACCATATTATTGAGGAAACACATGCACGTAGTTTATGAGATAAGCTTGAACAGTTATATGTTCGAAAGACTGGGAATAATAAGTTATTTTTTATAAAACAGATGATGGCTCTGAGATATCAAGATGGTACTCGTTTGACCGATCATTTAAATTCTTTTCAAGGAATTATAAATTAGTTGGTTGCGATGGGAATAAAGTTTGATGATGAGATACAAGCACTATGGTTGCTTGGTACTTTGCCGGACTCATGGGAGACATTCCGAACATCTTTGTCTAATTCTGCCCCAGATGGTACGATTACCATGGATTTGGCCAAGAGTAGTATTTTGAATGAAGAGATGAGAATGAAGACACAAGGATCGTCATCTTCACATTTTGATGCCTTGGTTGTTGAGAAAAGGGGAAGAAGTGAGTCTCGAGGTCCGAGAAATAGAGATAAAAACCGAGATAAAAGCATAAATAAGTATAATAAATTTGCTAATGTTGATTGCAATTATTGTCATAAGAAGGGACATATTCAGAGGTTTTATCGCCAATTAAAAAGGGAGAAATAAAATAAGAAAGGTAAAGAGAAGAAAACTGATAATAATTGTGATGACAATCGTGTTGCTGCACTTAAAGAAGACTTTCTCATTATTTTTTATGGTGATGTAGTGAATTTTGTATCTCATGAGACCAGTTGGGTAATTGATAGTGATGCATCTATTCATGTTACGTCTCGTAGGGATTTCTTTACATCATACAAGTCAAGTGACTTCGGATTTGTGAAAATGGGAAACAATGGGCTAGCTCAAGCTGTAGGCATCGGTGATGTGTGCCTAGAAACTAGCAATGGCACAAGGTTAGTATTGAATAATGTTAAACATGTACTTGATATCCGCTTGAATTTGATTTCTACAGGCAAGTTAGATGATGATGGGTATTGCAGCACCTTCAGTAATGGTCAATGGAAGCTCACTAAAGGTTCTCTTGTTGTGGCTAGAGGTGAAAAATATTCTTCGTTGTACATTATGCAGGCAAAGTTGTCCACAAACAAAATTAATGCAGTAGACAGTGAAGATGCAGCTGAGTTATGGCATAAGAGGCTCAGTCACATCAGTGAGAAGGGTTTGTCAATATTGGCCAAGAAGAAGCTCCTTTCAGAATTGAAAAGTCCGGCGCTAAAGAAGTGTGCTCACTGTTTAGTAGGAAAACATAACAGAGTTGCATTTAAAAGCTCCTTCAAGAAAGTCAGGTATACTGATTTAGTGCATTATGATGTTTGCAGTCCTATGAAAACAAAATCACTTGGTGGCTTTCTTTATTTTGTTACCTTTATAGATGATTTTTCAAGGAAAATTTGGATTCATACCTTGAAAACTAAGGTATTAGATGCTTTTAAGTAATTTCAGGCTTCAGCTGAGAGACAGACTGGAAAGAAATTGAAGTGTATCAAAACTGATAACGGGGGAGAGTATATTGGACCTTTTGATGAATATTGCAAATAACAAGGTATTCGACATCAAAAGACACCTCCCAAGATGCCTCAGTTAAATGGCTTAGCTGAGAGAATGAATAGAACACTGGTTGAAAGGGTAAGATATTTACTTTCACAATCAAAGCTACCTCGATCATTTTGGAGTGAGGCTTTAAGTACAGTTGTGCATGCATTAAATCCTACTCCATGCGTTCTTTTAGAGTTTGATGTTCCTAATAGAGTTTAGACAGGCAAATATGTTTCTTATAATTATTTGTGTGTCTTTGAGTGCAAAGCATTTGTGCATATTCCCAAAGATGAGAGGTCTAAATTTGATGTGAAAACACAACAGTGCATATTTATTGGTTATGGGCAGGATATGCTTGGCTACAAATTTTATGATCCGGTTGAAAAGAAATTTGTAAGAAGTAGAGACGTTATGTTTATGGAAGATTAGACAATAGAGGATATTGCAAAAGTAGAGATGATTACAGCACCACAGGTTAGTGATAATTTGGTTGATTTGGATCTAGTTCCTCTTACAAATATTCCTACATAGGTTGATAAAGAGTAGCAGGTAGTTAATGTTCCAAATAACTTACATGTTCCTAAACATGTTGAAACAGATAATACTATTCCTGAACTAGAGGCTCAATAAGATGTTCCACTGGATGTTCCAGTCTAGAGATCCGTTAGAGACCGACGACCTTCCACCAAGTATTCTAAAGATGAGTATGTATTATTGATTGATGCATGTGAACTAGAGTGCTATGTAGAAGCAATATAAGATGAGTACAAAAGCAATTGGTTTGATGCTATGCGAGATGAGATGCAATCACTTTATGATAATCATACTTTTAAATTGGTGAAGTTACCTAAAGGTAAAAGAGCTTTGAAGAACAAGTTGGTATATAGGTTAAAGCAAGATGAACATACTTCACAACCACAGTACAAAGCTAGATTGGTTGTTAAGGGATTCGGTCAGAGAAAGGGTATTGATTTTGATGATATATTTTCGCCGGTAGTGAAAATGTCTTCTATATGTGTGGTACTAGGCTTGACAGATACCCTAGATTTGGAAATTGAGCAAATGGATGTCAAAATAGCCTTCCTACATGGTGACTTGGAGAAAGAGATATACATGGAACAATCTAAGGGTTTTTAAGTGAAAGGGAAAGAGGATTATGTGTGCAAATTGAAGAAAAGTCTCTATGGCCTAAAACAAGCACCGAGGTAGTGGTACAAAAAATTTGCGTCAGTTATGACAGAACAAGGCTATAAGACGACTTCCTTGGATAACTGTGTGTTTGTCCAAAAATTTTCTAATGATGACTTTATTATTCTCTTGCTTTATGTTGATGATATGCTAATTGTTGGCAGGAATACTTCAAGAATTGAGTTATTAAGGACATGTACGATAAAATTTCTACTTCTCTATTTCTTTGTTTCTTTGTTCCCGAACGAGGTTTGGAATAGAAATCTGTTTGATAACGCAATTTGATTTTTCTATTTCTGGAACAAATTTTTATTCAGAAATAGATTTGAAGAAAGAAATCGAAACTAAAATTTTTAACTTCTCGTTTGAAATAGAAATTGAGAAATCAATTTCTGGCCAGAAATTAATTTCTGTTCCAGAAATTTTGTCATGCGCACCCTAAAGAAACAGTTGAGCAAGTCTTTTGCCATGAAAGACTTGGGCTTGGCGAAGCAGATTCTTGGCATTAGAATTACCCGAGACAAAGATGCTAAGAAGTTATTTTTGTCGCAAGAGAAATATATCGAAAAGATCCTTCAGAAATTTTACATGGACAAGGCTAAAGTGGTTAGTACTCCTCTTACTGCCCACTTTAAGTTAAATATGAAGTAAAGTCCTACGACTGATAAAGAGAAGAAAGATATGGAAAGTGTTCCATATGCCTCAGCTGTAGGAAGCTTAATGTATGCGATGGTATGTACACGCCCAAACTTGGCGCACATAGTTGGCGTTGTTAGTGGCTATTTGTCAAATCCAGGCAGAGAGCACTGGAATGCAGTGAAGTGGATTATGAGGTGTCTTCGGGGAACTTCAAATTTGAAACTCAGTTTCGGGATCGGGAAACTTGAGTTAGTTGGATATACAAATTCTGACTTGGCAGTAGATATTGATATTTGTAAATCTACTTCTGGTTATTTGATTTCTTTTGCGGGTGGAGCCGTGTCATGGAAGTCAAGATTGTATAAGTGTGTTGCACTTTCTATAACCGAAGCTGAATTTATTGCAGTGACTAAAGCTAGTAAAGAGACGCTATGGATGAAGAAGTTCTTAGAAGAACTTAGGCTCAAGAAAAAGAGGTATGTGCTATTTTGTGATAATCAAAGCGTAATTCATCTTGGTAAGAATTCGTCTTTTCATTCTAAATCGAAACATATTGATGTTAGATATCATTGGATAAGGGATGTTCTATATGAAAAGTTGTTGGAACTTGAGAAAATTCATATGGATCATAATGGCTGTAATATGATGACGAAGACTATTAAGAGAGAAGCTTGAATATTGCCAATAGATAGTATGGATGGCGAATCCCTCCACATTGTTGTGATGGGGAGATTTGTTAGCTGGGTTCACTCCTATGTGGAGGAAGCTCAATGAGTTGCAAGCCCAAAAAGGGCTTGAGCCCATATAATAAGTTATATGGAGAAATAAGGTTTCGAGCTATCTTTAAAAGTGGTAGCCGCAAAAAGACATAGTAACAAGAGAAAAAGAGAAAGCAGAAAATCTGGGGGTTTGGGCAATATCTGATTTACATCAAGCTGGCATTGGAGGTCGATTCATGGTCTGATTGAGCTGAAATTTTGTCAGCATGTTCATGGTGCAATTTTCTCGAATCTGAATGGTTTGATTTTCGTTTGAAGCTCCCTACATCAGGTTTTTCGTGGATTGATCAAAACTTGCGTTTTTGGTCAGATTTATCCTTGATCTTTTGTGATATTCATGTGTATTGCCAAGAATTATGTTCTTGAGGTCTTTGCTGCTATGTACCTCTAGTATTTGCTAGAGAAGAACATTGTTCACCCAATTTTGTTGATAGTGAAAATTTTCGGGTGGACTCCAGTCCCGTGGTTTTTGATCTCCTCACATTGAGAATATTTTCCACGTAAAAAAATCGTCTTGTGTTCGTGTGCTTGGTATTTATTTTACTCTACTATATCGATTCCTATTAGGTTTACACAAGAGGAGAGATTATTTTATTCCGCTGCGTTAATTCGATATTGTTCGAATTGTTACCGTTCTCCCATCAAATAAGGATTTTCAAAATACTCATGATTAGTCTGAGCAAGATACTGCATCCTAATCCTATTTCCACAACCCCTGGGTCGAAAAAATCCATGAGGAATGAGTGGACCCTGCCTTCAAGAAGCACCGTAAGTTTCCGCGGCGCCTTGAAATCAGTACAAGCTTTGCACAGCGGGAACCCGCACAATCCCGGGTTTCCATGGTAGGATTCAGCTTGAAATGTGTTGAATTTGTGCCCATGAGGAATAGATTCTCTTAATTGATGAGAAGAGACATTTACGACCTCTAAAGATGTGGGATTTGTCAACATGGTTTGCATCGTCCTAATAAGTTCATTTGAGGAGAGATCCAACCATTCAAGTTCAGAAAGTTTCCCAAGAGGTAAAAGGATGTGACCTTCAACATTGTTATGAGAGAGGTTAAGCCCCTTGAGTAATCTTAACTCTCCAATCACATCAGGGAATATTCCCTGGAACTTGTTGTTTGATAGATCAGTGGTCATCAAGATCGCTAGGATTCTAGCAATCGGCCTGTGGCGTCCTTTCGCTGTTGCAATCATGGAATCCTGGTAGTAACCTTGGTCCATGTGTCGCCACTTTGATCCTTCCTGATCAGTTGTTATCGTTGCTTTCAGGTTTGCAAAGAAGGCACCAGGCAAAGGACCCATGAAATCATCGACGGAAAGGTCGAGAATGCGCAACCTTGAGAACGAAAATTCAGTTCCCAGGCTGCCTATGGGGCCACAAAGTCTGTTCGATTGCAAGACCAAGACTTGCAAGCTGGGAAGTGTCTCCATCAACTCGGGGAAAGTGTCATTCAACTTGTTGTTCCCGAGATCCAGCGCTACGAGTTGCATGCGATTGATTAGAGGGCGTGGCAGCTGGCCTTCAAATTGATTTCCATTAAGGTGAAGACTTCTCAGGGCTGCATCTTTAGTGAACGTTAGGGAAATTGTGCCAGAAAGTCCATTCTCTTTCATATCCAACACTAAGAGGCTGTTGCTGACGTTCTCTAGACATTGTGGAATCGTGCCTGTGAAATTATTATGAGAGAGGTCAAGAACTTGCAGACCCTTCATTTCACAAATAGAACCGGGGTAAAGCCAGTCAATCTATTGCTAGCTAGCGAGAAGACGATAATTGAATGTGGGAGTGGTGGAGGCTGAACCGGCCCCTGGATCATATTCCAATGCAGGTCAAGAGTTAAAAAATTTCTCCAATGAACTTGTTCAAAGCTAGCGAGAAAGTTGTGGGAGAGATTGAGATAAGACAATGACATGGCCCCAATATCCCACACCATGATGGAATATCACCGTGCATTCTGTTTCTAGACAGATCTATCCATTCTATGCTGGTCGAATTTCTCAAGAATGCAGGGATTTCCGTAACTTGGCAAGTTGGCACCCAGAAAGACTGACGGACAAGAGGCTCGGCAGGACATGTTTAGTGTTTTCGCTATTGCCCAGTGACAAAATGTTGTCCGAAAGATCGAGATTTGTTAGACTCTCGAGTCTTCAGAGCACTTGTAGGTCTAAAACACCAATCGCACTTGTAGGTCTAAAACACCAATCAGGGTATTTGCTAAGTTGCTCAGATAAGTGAGGTTCCTAAGCTGAAAAATTGACCCCAAATCTTGTACAGATTCCAGGGCGCCGGGGAAGCTTTCCGTCCTGCCTGAAGGCGGAATCCACTCGTTCTTTGCAGATTTTGTCAAACCAGAGGCCGTGGAAATAGGATTATTATGTGGCATAGTGGTCGGACTAGTCATGAGTAACTCGCGATATCTTAGATCTTTTTGGCGAGCAAAGAGGGAAGTCAAAAAGAAAGCTAGGAAACATATTTCTTCAATGGGGTCTTGAAACGGCACGACATACTAGCCATGGTAGCGGATTAGTGTTCCCAAAAAAAAAAAAAAAGGATTATAAGTGCAAAACAGTGTTGCCCAATCGCGTGACTCGTTCACGCGAATGGTGAACCTTAGGACTATGTAAAAGTTGCGGAATAACTCCAAAAAATAATATTCCATACAAAAAAAGTTCATTGAATGTTGCAAAAACACAAAAAAGATGATAATCGTAAACCCCATCTAAGCTGCGACGAGAAGCCTTCGTCGTCGTTGTTCATTAGAAAAATCGACACCGGCAACTCTGTTGCAAGCCAAAGAGCAACGTTGGAGACGTTAATAGGTGTCATCGTAAACATAATTCATGGGGCTGTTTCACAAATCACAAGTTAAGAGACTTGAAAGTTATCATGGGGGAAATATGATGAATGATTGGGAAGAACAATGAAGTTAAATTTTAATGCGTGATATCACTTTTTTTAAGGATTATTTGCCCTACAACGTTGTTAATGGTCACCAGAAAATTTCCTCTAAGATACAACACAGTCTTGATTGAGAATACTAAATAGTAATTCTACTGTTTGTCCAAGGTCTCTCAAGAGAAATAATTAAAATGATTGATGTATTTTTGGATTAAAAAACTCAAAAAGACTTCATTTTCATTCATTCTAAAACTGACGTACTTATCTCAATCTTAATGAGTAGAGGCAACCCTTCAGAAAATGTTGCAAGTGGATAGGTATGTTTTTAAAGGTTATTTTGAAAATACATATAAAAATTCGAAATAAAAAATAATAGTTAATTTTTTTAATTATTCTGAATTTTATCATTTATGAATATACCGAATAAACAAATGCAACCTTTCAATTAATAAAAATTATCAAGATAATAGTACGCAATAAAAAAATAAAAAAATAAAGGCCCCAGGGTTTACTCTAGCCACCCGCGGCGTAGAGGGCTTCCCTGGGTCATAAAAATAATAATAATAAATAAAAATAAAAATAAAAATAATAATTGAGGATTAGTTGGTAATTATTTCTCGCGGAGGATCACCATAGGATTAGTTGTATTCTTGACCCCGTCATGTTTGGTTAATCGTCACCGTAGGAGTTGCTTCTTCGTGAAACACCTGCTTTACATGCAACGGAGGGTCTTTGGATGTCTTTGTCATGCCAGTAACACCTCACCGTCTAAACATTAGCTTTTCGTCTATTACTCGTCAATGTATTTTCACTTGTCATCCTTCAGGGCGTAGGGCTTATCGTGTTTGGATCTTCATATTCACAAAGCGTTCACTTTCCTAATCAAGTAATTGCGTCTACATATGCATCTTCTGTTCTACCTTTGCCGATCAATGAACATGTTCCCAATTCCTCGCCTATTTCTAAGAATGCCGTTCCGGACCCCTCACCTATTTCTTGATGATGCTCACATCCCTCCTAATGCCGCTTCTTTTGATCGCGCAATTTTTGCCTTCCTGAATTATATCATTTCATCCTCAGCCACAATGTTCTCGACGTCTGCCCTGACCTCCACCTTATCTTGGCACCCATTTTAGTTCCTATCTTTCTCGGATTGTACAAGGAAAAGAAAACATATCAACAATTGTTTGAGGGGAAAACCAATAAAATTCTTTCAATTATCACTCGTAAATTCCTTGCTTCATCAGATTGTATGAGGAAAATTACTTTTTCCCATGCAAACGTGTTATTTTGGTGCAGACGACAGGTATGTGAAAAAATAATAAGGGCAAATAAACAAGAAGACTTGAAAACAGCATCAGCCTTCACAGAAGAATCATGCAAATGAGAGAAATTGAGAACGAGATACAGAGAGAGAAAAGTGAATGGTCGATATTCTGCTATGAGATAACTCAAGCTAAACTTTGGCCAATTAAGCTATGTGAAGCTTTCCCACAATTGTGGAATTCTTTTATCTTGGCGAGTAATGAGAAGATGGGTTTGTCGTATATCAAGTCATAGTTCATTTATGGAAAATGTCTCAGAATGCTTGTCATTGCCACGGCATACTAATGAATGGTATCTTCTCATTGGTAAGGTTTGCAGTTTGGTTTGGATTAGTAGTTCTGGGCGGTCTAAGTTTTTAAATGGGTGCTTGTGAACTTCGGCAACATTCCGACCAAAAAAAATAAAGAACAGTTCGGCAACATATTAAATGGCGCAGTCTTTGAGATGCAATAGTTTCTCTCTCGATCTCATTTGAATATAATAATGCAGCCGCGCCACAGAATTGTAAAGGCTGTAAAAGGAAAGGACAAGATACGCACGGGGTGGTGTTTCAACTTTTATGGGCTTGGGCACTGCTCTATAATTAGATTAATTAAGGATTAGTTGGTTATGCTGAAAAAGGTAACATTTGACTGATCTGGGACAACTCCTGATTTATGCAGCCGCATGAATTTGTTTATTACTTTCTTTTGTTCTCACATTATTCACTCAACGTCAGCACACCTTTTCTGTTTTCATTATAAATACCTGATGATGCTCCAACAGCGCGAGAGACTATTTGACGGAAATCGCTTGTTGGTGATTATGATGATTAATGATGACCATGATATAGAGCTGTTGACGTAGGATGGCAATTGTTGACGATTATTACTAAGTGTTGGACACGAAATGAGAGGAGACAAGTGAGGAGGCCAATTGAATATGAATATATGATTGGTAATTTGGTAGTTAATTCCAGCGATATTTAAAGAGTTGCAATCGCTTGTGAATATGGTGAGATGTGATCATAGAGCATAAAGTTCAATGATTGTAATTGTAACTGTTTGTAACTGCATGAAAAATATTATCTGCTTATTTGAAGTTACTTTGTGTAGACAATAAAAGTTAGTGCGTGTGCATTGTAGAGCATTCACGATCATCAACAAAAAATTGTGTGTTTCTAATTTATCAATTTATGTTAGTTTTTAGTATTTGCATTTCTTTTCCTTTATTATTCTTGATCCTTGTTACTTAATTCAATGTGTCTGAATTACCACTGAACCCAATTCATAAAAAAGTAAAGATCAAGTTTCGGTAAAGGTATCTTATTAATTTCTAAGGAAAAAGTTGGTAATGAAAAAGTTCAAACTCCACGAAAAGAAGTTTCGATCCCATGAATTATTGTAAAATGAAAAAGAAATTTCAACGCCCACTGAACCAAAAGCTAGATCTTGAGCTTGGGCACGACTCTGCGGCAGAGCTCAAGGTCGTATACGACCGCAAATAGAGGAGGGCGGAGGGAACGTGGGACTGCGAAGAAGAAGAGCTGTCGATGGAGTACTTCAGTTCATCACTAGGAAACTACGAAAAGTCAAAAAGAAGAAAGAAATAAAAATAAATTTGACTACATCATATCACTGATCGTGTCATGTAAGATGAGCAAAGTTGACTAGTCCTCCATGTAAACGATTTTAGCTAGATAAACTAAATTTGAAAATCGTCAAAAATTTTAAGGTTATATTAACCATATCAAAAAGTTAAAACTAAATAATGATCTGTATAATATATTTAGGACTTTTTAGATAATTTTTCTTAAAAATATTATAGTCAAATTTATTTAATGGCAATGACCACCGAATTCAAAAGCACTATGGAATTAAAAACGTTATAGTCAAATTCATGTGATGACTATGATCACCGAATTAAGAAAACACTCAAAATTTGTTTAATGACCACCGAATTACCAAGACTGTTTTTCTCGGTTGAAATTATTAATGGACCCTGATTTACCGCACGGAAGTTAGCTAAAAGAAAACATTAAGCAAAGACCTTTTTTGGTCCAATACATCTTGGAAGTAAGATAAAAAAAAAAATCATTAAACCAAAGACTTCAAGTGGTCGAGTCGTTGGAGCCGGTCATTCCCAACTTTAGTACCTATTCTGCAATATGCTTTTCTTCTTTCTTTCCGATGATAGGAAGATAAGAACCATGCTCAAAATTGGTCAAGTCGTGGGAGCCGGTCAAATCTTCAGCATTGCGATTCTAAGATGATAAGAACCATGTTCTAAATTTCTAGTTGTGTTCATACAGAATGAACTGCGTCAAACCCACCTAATTTTCTCCTTGTCTAGACCAACTCCAAAGATTCATTTCCTTCTTTTCCGACTATATTAAAATTTATTTACTTATTACAAAGTAGAATTCCCAATGACTTGTTATATATGATGTAGAATTGTAGATTATTATATTATATGTGTTTCTTCTTTTCTTAGTCTATGACTTTTCTAGAGAAAGCACGTCATAGTGCAAAAAACTAGTGCGACTACTTAAGGATGCAGATCAAACATTTCGTGATTTAAAGATTGGACAGTAATTTTGGCATATGAATTGACCCGTGTATATGGGTGCAAGCAAAACTACAAACTAGTCGAATTGCTTTACTCCTAAACTCTACCAAAAAACTTCTCCACCACCATTTCAGCCCCTTTTATCAGCCTCAAACGCCCACCGCCCCCAGTGATTTAGGTATAATTAGGCGGTTTGGATGATAACATGTCGTGCAGTGAAAAAAACTGAATTTTACAATTAAAATAGAGTATTTATAGCAAGCCTAATACCCTAAAAAATCCATAATTTTAACTTAGTTCTAATCCTACCATAAAATTTTTCATTTAATAAGAAGCATTGAACTTAGGTTCTGTCCCAATTCTAATATGATTTTATTTTTTTGTCTCATAAAAAACCAAAAGTTTTAGATCAAGTCTCATTTTTACTTTCAACTTTTTTTCTCATAAAAAACCATCAACTTTTACTTGAGTCTCATATTAACCCAGTTAACCCTACATTCAAAATCACTTATAGTTATGTGGCATTTTCACATTATTATTCTAGTTTTTCCCCAAATTTCATATCCAAGAAGATGTCTTTTGAGGATGAATTTCTATGTCGGCCCAAATGACATCTCATTGGATCTGAAATTTGAGTTAAAATTTGAGCAATTAGGATTTTTTTTCAACCATTCTTACTTCTAAGAGTCTTCCTTCTATCTTGCTTGGGGATTTTTGATTTTGCGTTTAGTTTTCAATCATTCGTGGTCAAAGAGCTCACGCTTGAGACACTCAACTCGGGATGCTCGAGCAGCTCGCTTGGGAGTTTTCAATCTCTCAATTGTCAAGAGAAATTTTAATTGAAGAGTCGATGGGGGCAGCTTTAGGACTCAAGTAGAAGTTCGTGATTTTTTATGAAACAAAAGACAAAAATTGTGGTAGAATTAAGACCAAACAAAAAGTTGGTGATTTTTTTTTTTTTGACAAAAAAAGAGTTTAAGTTAGAATTGGGACTTCCCCTAATGTTGGAGCTTTTTATGAGATAAAAAAATTAGAGTAGAATTAGGATTGGACCTAAAGTTGAAGATTTTACGAGGTATTAAATTTTCAATTTAGTAAGAAATCTTCTGAAACAACTTTTTTTACCCCTTATTTAATAGTTGGTAAGAGATTAAGAAGTTTTTTTTTTTTTTGGTCAAGAAGAGATTAAGAAGTTCAACCGTTTGAATCCATGATAGATAAGATTGCTAGTGCAATTTTTTTTTTTTTTTACTAACTGTGGATGCTCTAATTTCCTTTCAGATGTTATTTGGCTAGTCAATATTACCAGAAAAGAAAAATATACGGGATCTAATAAAGGATGACAAACCATTAAAGAACCTTACATGAGGGTTCCATCAAAACACCATTAACAATTCATATAGGTTTGTGCTTTTTTTCATCCATTTTTTGGCTTTTGACACCGATACGACCTTGAATTAACTCAATTATCTATTGTGGGTCCCACTCTTCATTTAAGATTATTTACTTTTTTTTTCCTTCATTTTTTTCTTCCAAATTTACTAAGAGACAAATCTACTATGTTCAACTTAAACAACTATTTTGGGGTTCGCAGTGGCCACCCTTCTATCTTGGAAGGGGAGGTTGGAGTCAAATCCCCACCTTCCGGGGGATTGGGGTGGGGAAGATTCGTTTGAGTGGGTTTCAACTCACGCCCGCAGGAGGCGGGGCAAAGTACGAGAGTGAGTGTTAGAGTAGGATTAGAGTAGGACCGAAAAAAAAAAAAAAAAAAACTTAAACAATAAATATGGGGATTTACTCTCGATTTAAGATTATTTTTTACTTTTTTTCTTCTTTTTAGTTTTCTCCATTTTTCTTTTGCTCCCCTCTAGGACAAAATTGGTTTCCCTCTTTTCCAAACTATTAGTTTAAACATAACCAAAATACAATTAAAAATAAAAGAATCGTCTACTAGTTTTAATGAAAGCATTCGGTTTAATTTTTCACTTTAATGTGTATGATTACGTTGTAATCCATGTATTGTAACTATTTGAATTTTGTTTTATTTGGTGAATCTAATATTCTAACTTTTTTTTTTCATGCCATCAATGCACTATTTTTTGTAAAGATTTTTAAACAAATTTAAGAAAATGACTAAATTCAATACATTAAAAATTCTAAACATCCTTTATTATCATGAAAATTCAAAAGAAAATGCTCCTAATTATGACAATTGTAATTGCATTATAAGACGTTCCATTCAAACCATTTGCAGATACATAGTTTTTGTCAATCCTAAATGCATCAAAATTTCCAAAGAAAGAGAAAAAAAAAAAAAAAGGTAAGAAATAATCACAAATCTAGAACCTGCGAGGTATATTATGGTCAATTTAAGGTGATAGAGGGTGTCAAAAGTCACAAAAGAAATGGAAAAAGCGTGAGTCATGTATAACCGGTCTGATATTCTAAACCCGAAATCCAAGCAGCGTGCTAGTGAAGTAGTTGAACGGTGTTTTGGAAGTCATTTGCTTTGAAAGTCTTCCCCAATCAGATTTATTATTATTTCATTTCTCTATCCAAAACAGAAAAAGAAAAAGAAGACAATGGCTATTTGATTTAACATGCCATGCCATCATGTCGTATGTAGGGATCATTATTGAAAGAAGTTATAAATATATTGTATGGATGTCAATTCAATTCTAAACCTTTCAATTTGGTTAATTTAGTCTTAAATCTTTAATTTGCCAATATAATCCTTCTGCCCAATTATGGTTAGAAATAGCTGATGTGGACACATGTCATTCTATGTGGCACGGCCGTTGCATAAGCACACATGGAAAATTTTTATAATTCTTTAATAATTTTTTGATTTTTTGTTTTCTTACCTTTCTTTTTATTGTGGACCGACAACCCCCATGGGCTTTCATTGTGGCTGATGAGGGCTATGGCACCGTAGCTAAATTTGGGTCAGGTGAGGGCGCTATATCCCTCGCTTGTGGATAGTGACCTCTGCTAACTACTGCCGAGGCTGCAGATTGGCGAAAGGAAATAAGAAAAAAGGAAAAAAAAAAGGAAAAAAAAAAAGAAAAGAAAAGGGAAAAAAATCTCAATTATTTTAAGTACACTTTCAAAATACATAACATGTGTGTGCATATTGTTTAAAAATTTTTGCTACTTCAGCATTTCAACATTTGGAACGAGTGAGATGCTCAAGAGATTCACTTTAAAGATTCCAGATACTTGCGTTGAAGAAAATTCGATATCAATATGCTGGTTACTGGAGTAATTAGGTCCACCTAAAGTTAGAAAAATATATATTAGAATAAAAAGGGCAGCTACCGCAATTATATTCTAATTTTATTGGGGAATTTTGTCGCAATTACAGATATCTAGGTATGTATGTATGTATGTATTGACACACACACAACCGGGAAATCAGTGATTGAGCTCTTGACACTCCTATGAATGAAAATCATAGTAGATATTACTCCATTGGGTTTGTCTTTGTCAAAACGCAAATTCGGATTTTATGAGAGGACCATACATAAACATCCTACATTAGCATTTTATTAATTTTTTGTCAAGCGAAAATTGAAAGAAGACATTGGCACCGTCTGCGAAATTTCAAGAAGTATCGTACATAATAGAACAAGCTCCCTGTCTCTATCATGCTATGGTGAAACCAACGATTCTAATGCTCTTCTAAATTTTCAAAATCATCCTGATAATGCTTATATCAACAAATGACATACATATTTCAACTTTCAGGTTCACGAAATGTTGAGTTGCATCCAGTTGATCTGTTTGTGCCTTTCCGCTAATGTGGTGGGCTACCTAATTGCATTCTTTATTTTAACGTTCCCCTTCCGCACTCCCTGTCCTCCCCTCATTGGCATAATATCTTTTCAAGCCCCGTACCGGGCTCTATCTTTTAGTTGCTTTACAAATGAAGGATCCGGAGGTCCAGATGAGGCCTTGGATGTAGCCTTTTAATCCCGTTAGTAATGAATTAAACTGGCTTGTCATCCAAGTTTAGTCAACTCGAGTGGGGCAAGTAGATTTCTAGGAACAGAGCAAGACCTTTGAGTGTGAATCTATTTAGGTTGTGCATGACAAAATTTCTATTTCGGAAATCAATTTTTGGCCAGAAATTGATTTTCTTATTTCTATTCCTTGGATGAATTTCCGAATAAAGAAACATGTTTGATAATAACTCAAAATTTCTATTTCAGAAATAAAAATTTATTTGATAATAGAATAAAATTTCTATTTCTAGGTGGCGGTGGTCGGCGTCCGGCGATTGGTAGTGAGTGGTGGCGATGGCAGGCGTTCGGTGGCCAACGGCTGGCAGCGAGTGGGTGTTGTTTGGTGACAAGAGTGAATGATGAGAAGAGTTTTCATTTCTCATTTTTGTTCTAGAAATAGAAAAGCTAAAAAAATTTAGCCTATGATTTATGTTTTAAATCTATTTTTGAAATAGAAATTTGTTCAAAAATAGAAAATAAAATTGCATTAACAAATGGATTTCTGTTTCAAATCTATTTTAGAGAATAGAAAAATAAAGAAATAGAGAAATAAAAATTTTATCACGCACACCCTAGTCAACTTGAGTGGGGTCGGGTTGAGGAATAGACCGGGTCCTTTGAGTGTGAATGGTTAGGTTGATTTTTACGAACAAAATGGGTCCTTTGACTGTGAATCTATCTAGTCAACTTGAGTGGGGTCAGGTTAATTTTCTAGAGCAGAGAGCGGGTCCTTTGAGTGTGAATCTATCACCTTCAATCTTAAATTAAAGTTGCACGAAATATCTTGTGATTTTCTTGGTTTTTACCAATGTCTTTCCTCTTTGAGAATGAGAAATTTTTGCTCCAAATGAGTTAGTCTAGTCTAGGTGGAAATATTGAAAATTAAGGGTCGATTTGTTTCCCAAAAATAAATGATTTAGACAATATTTTCCTAAAAACTATCAGTTTTATTGTTTGCAAAAATGGACTAGCCAAATATATATTTATTGTCCACGAAGATGTTTAGACATAAATTGCATCAACGATCAATATAGTTTTTTTATTGACTAATTATTTTAAACAATATAAGTATTCATTCTAAAATAATAATTTTTAAATTATTTATTTTTTTCACGAAATACTCACAACTGAAGTTATCCAATGTCTTCTTTTGAAGTATCGTTCGTTTGATTTGACCCATTTGCTGTAATGCGTTGTTGCTGGTCATGAAGATTTGAGGATTCGCTTTTGAAGGGGGTATTACCAAAAAAAAGTCTCAAATTTATCGTACGGATGCCAATTTAATTATAAACTTTTAATTTGACTAATTGAGTCCTAAAAGTTTTGACGATTTGTCAATATACTTAGTCTAGCTCCTTCTGACCCGCAATTGCTGAGGTCTACGCTTGTCAAGACCAGTTATGTACTACAAACGTTTTACTAGCTCAAATGCAGGGAAGCAGCGGAGAACCACAAGACGTCCTTCGGGTGGAGGCCCATTTAGAATCCTCCTCATCGTCAACATCATTTTGTTTACCCATACTTTAACGACCCAAACGTCGGATTTACGTGCATGAGTCTGTGGTCTGGTCAGGCGTCATTTCGCATGCAATGTTCTAGTGACTGATGATGTCAGAACAACAACATAAGCATCTGTGGAACCCCTATTCATAAGTCGTTAAATGAAGCCTCGTTTTGACCAAAAGAATAAAATGAAAAAGTAAAGCCCTCGTTGCTAGCAACTCGCGAGAACTTAAATAAAAATGCGCCTCTCTCTTCGACCCCCGCACACAACAGGAAGCAAATCTACCTCACAAAAAAGGATTAATGCACCCTGGAATCATCAAAGACTTAAATATTTTCAAACGAGATCTCCATCAGCGAGAAGAAGTAATCTCTTCCCGTTTGGTAATAGACAGAGCAATCGATATCTATTCTGGAGGTTGACACCCAAACGGGGGAAAAGCAAAGTGCTGTCTAATGTTCAGTTCGGGTTGGAGCAAAGGTGTCCCGTTACTTACAGTGACCTCTACAAACATTTCATTTCTTGTCCCGTTTGTAGGATTACCTTCGGCATCCCGTGCAACGTTGGATCATCTCCTCTTGCGATTTTCCAATATCGTGGACAGATGCCAGGAAGATCCCAATGGTGATTTAATTTTGACTCACTGACAAAGAATCGCATGCTCGGAACGAGCACATTTCGCATGTACAAAAATAAACGGCTGATAGAGGGCAGCTATCAGTCTCTCTAGGATTCTAGGTGGTTGTAGGAAAATTACGGAGGAATTTCCTAGTTTAAGTGGTCCAATGCCTCGAGGAATAACGTAAAATTTTAAACAAAGACCTGGCAGTCCTAGTTTATGCGGTTTCCACGAGGGTAACCAACACATCTATATAAGCCAACTCTGCAAAATGTTGACATCACGGCCAGCTATTACACTTACTCCCTACATAAAAAATGGAACGCTTGATAGGATCTTGTCAGATCGTCCTGCTTCTGTTCTCATCCCTCATTGGAATTCAAGCCCTTAACTCTTCATTTTTCTCTCCTTCCTCTCTAGGGGCAGCAGCACCCTGTCGCCCTGATCAAAAGTCCGACTTGCTTCATTTCATGAACGCAATGATGCCTAATAATTCGACGTCCTTCTGTCAAATGGACGACATTCCCACTGGACCAAAGATGCTTTCCTGGAATGCTGACACGGATTGTTGCTCATGGAAGGGAGTCATGTGCGATCAGATGACAGGTCATGTGATTCGCCTTGAACTTGGCTGCTACCCCATAAACCCAATCTGCTACTCTTCTGCAGGGTCTTCAAACAGCACTGAACTATCTACATTGGATTCCCTCAATCTTTCTTCTCTTCACAAATCAGAAAGGCCATCAGGGTCAAATTCCAATATGCTGCTTCAAAACCTGACCATGTTAAGAGTCCTCATTCTCGATGGGTTAAACATGTCTGGCATTGGCGTGAGTCACTTGATGAATCTCTCTCCATCTCTGGAAGTCCTCAGCCTCAGATGTTGTAAATTGCGTGGCCAGTTAGCAGCAAACTTTTTCCTTTTGCCAAAGCTGACATGTCTCAATTTATCAGGCAACAAGGAGCTTTCAGGTTACTTACCTGAATCATCTTGGAACAGCTCTTTGAAGGTTTTGGACTTGTCCTTTACAGGCTTCTCTGGAGTATTACCAGAGTCCATCGGCGACCTGCACTCTTTGGAGATACTCTGGCTATGCCATTGTAATTTCAATGGCTCAATTCCATCTTCAGTCGGCAACCTAACACGGCTCACTAGATTGGAACTCTCATTCAATGAGCTTAGTGGTCAGGTTCCTTCAACTCTGTCAAACCTTGATGGGCTCATTCTGCTCCATCTTTCCTCCAACAATTTTGTAGGTTTAATACCCGATGTCTTCGACAACAAGACACAACTTCAACAAGTGCTTTTCTCACATAACCACTTCGCGGGCCCCATTCCTCCGAGCATAAAGAATCTTTCCAATCTAAGCCAACTTGACATTTCCAATAACCTCATTCGTGGGTCTATACCATCATCACTGTTCTCTCTTCCATCCTTGATGAGCCTAGACCTCAGTAACAATGGGCTCAGTGGTCGCATTGAAGAGTTCCTTGCTGCACCCTCATTAAACAATGTTGACCTGAGTGGTAATCAGTTGGGTGGCTCAATTCCGAGCTCGATTTTCCAGCTTGGGAACCTCACTTACTTGAGTATCTCAGCAAATAACCTGACCGGTGTTTTAGACCTACAATTGCTCTCGAGACTCAAAAGTCTAATAGGTCTCGATCTTTCGGACAACATTTTGTCACTCAACAATAGCAAAAATGCCGATCATGTCTTGCCAAACCTTTCAAAAGTCAGTCTTTCTGGGTGCAAAATTACCGCAATCCCTGCATTCTTGAGAAATTCAACCAGCGTGGGGTGGATAGACCTGTCGCGCAACGCAATCCACGGTGATATCTCACCATGGATGTGGGATGTTGGGACTATGTCATTGTCTTATCTCAATATGTCTCACAACTTCCTCACTAGCTTCGAACAAGTTCCATGGGAAAATCTTATATTCCTCGACCTGAATTCGAACTTGATCCAAGGGCCTTTTCTGCCTCCATCACTCCCGAATTCGGTTCTCATCTTCTCGATGGCTAGCAATCGAGTGACTGGCTATATCCCTGGCTCTATTTGTGAAATGAAGGGCCTACAAATTCTTGACCTCTCTGGCAACAATTTCATTGGAACAATCCCTCAATGTCTAGGGAACCTCAGCGACAGCCTTTTAGTGTTGGATCTGCAAGAAAATGGACTTTCCGGCACTATCTCACTCACATTCGGCAAAGATGCTGCCCTGAGAAGTCTTCACCTCAATAGAAACAAATTTGAAGGCCCGTTGCCACGCTCTGTGATCAATTGCAAGCAACTTGAAGCGCTGGATCTCAGTGGTAATAACTTGAGCGACACTTTCCCAAAATGGTTGGAAAATCTTCCTAGCCTGCAGCTCTTGGCCTTGCGATTGAACAGACTTTACGGCTCCATAGGCAACCCCGGAACTGAATTTCCCTTTCCGCAGTTGCACATTCTCGACCTTTCCTCCAATGAGTTCACCGGTCCTTTGCCCAGCGCCTACTTTGCAAAGCTGAAAGCGATGATGTCAACTGGTCAGGATAGATCCGGGTTGCAATACATGGACCAAGGTTACTACCAGGATCCCATGGATGTGACGATGAAAGGACTTGAAGTGCATCTCGCTAAAATCCTAGTGACCCGGACCACCGTTGATCTATCAAGCAACAAGTTCCAGGGAATGATTCCAGGTGTAATAGGAGAGCTAGGATCACTCAAGGGGCTCAACCTTTCTCATAATAATCTCAAAGGCCATATACCATCATCTCTGGGGGACCTTTCAGAGCTTGAATGTTTGGATCTTTCTTCAAATGAGCTTAGCGGGATGATACCAACCGAACTGACAAATCTCACGTTTCTGGAGGTCCTAAATGTCTCTTCTAATCAACTAACAGGATCGATTCCTCAAGGGAACCAATTCAGCACGTTTCAAGCCGAATCCTATCGTGGGAACCCAGGATTGTGCGGGTTTCCATTGTCCAAAACTTGTACTAATTCCAGGGTGCCGGGGAAGTTTCCTGTCCTGCCTGAAGGCGGGGTTCACTCATTCTTTGCGGATTTTGTTGAACCGGAGGCCGTGGAAATAGGATCATTATGTGGCATAGTGCTCGGACTAGTTATGAATAACTTGCAATATCTTAAATCTTTTTGGCGAGCAAAGAGGGAAGCCAGAAAGACTGCTAGGAAACATGTTTCTCCAGCGGGGCCTTGAAACGTCACGACATAATAGCCATGGTAGCTGATTAGTGTTGCTGTAAAACAGTGTTGCTCAATCGTGTGAATCGTTCACGCGAATTGGGAATCATGGGACTTTGTAAAAAGTTGTGGAATAACTCCAAAAAATAATATTCCGTACAAAAAAAGTATTAGATGTTGCAAAAGCACATGAAAAAGATGACAATTATAAAACCATCCAAGCCGTGACTGTGGCCGTGGGCCTCCGTCGTTCACCAGAAATATCAACACTAGCCACTCGTTCGCAAGCCGAAGAGCAACGCTAGAGACGTAAATAGGTTTCATCGTACACGTAATTCGTGGGGCTGTTTCACATGTCACAAGTTAAAGAGACTCAAAAGTTACCGTGGACAGTAGATGCACCAACCAAAAGGGACGTTAAAAAATTAGGTAACAAATCCGATTGGTGAATAGCTCATTGGTTTTAATTTTTTCTTTTTCTTGAAGGTGCTTCTAATGGATATACATATGTAAATGGTAATAGGTTCTAGGTTCTAACTTGGACTCTTTTTTTTTATGATTTTTTTAAAGGGCTTTACTAACATAATAGTCTTTGGCTACTTTGAGAATAATAACTTATTGTGAGCCATAAATTCTTGAAAAAATAAACGTCACAACAATTTCTAATTAATTGTTATTTAATTTTTTTTTTCAGAATAAACTGTTTTTCTCATAGTACATTAAATACTGTCATCCAATCATTTATCTTTCTTAAATAAAGGTATTGAAAAGATAAGATATATGAATATATAACCCAAATAGATGGACAACCAAAGGGAAAATAATATTACCAGACCGAATAAAGATTAAAAAGGAATGGTTATGTTGAACACTTTAGACTTGGACCTTGGTCTCAAAGTCACATGACCATTTGCAACTAAACGATAGTCTAATTAATTTTACTCTAGAGGATTCCAGTTGAAACCAAATCGAGCTAAATCGACAAACTTGTTATTATACATATAATTTCATTACATATGAACATGCTTGTGATGATAAATATGGTAAATTATCGAGGATCATGTTGCTATTTCATGATATAAATAATTTATTTTTGGCGCACACTAACACACATAAAAGGATAAAAAGCTGATGCACCTGCATGCAAGTTGGCCAAAATGTCACGACGGCTTTGGGCCAATTGCATGGATCCGACTGCTGCTTTCAGTAAGTGACTTGTCCACTGTGTTTTTCTAATTAAGTTTGGAAACCAATGATTGATCTGACCTTATTGATCAAATGAACCGCCCAAGCACATGTGCATACAAGTTGGAGGGAAAGACTGATTTTTCTTTTTTGTTTATTTTACCAATAAGAGGGACAATGTGCAGGCTCTTGGAAAATTAATCTTGGACCTATTTAAAGTGGTATTAACAAGAAAAAATCGAACATTGAGTGATATAACGTTTGTCAAAATATGAAGTATATCATGTCAAATCATATATCATGTGTAAATATTTTAGTGCAAAAAACGTTCGACTTGAAAAACTCAACCTGTACAAACGTTTCATTTCTCACGGTGACCTGTACAATCATTTCATTGTCCAAAACTTGTACTAATTCCAGGGCACCGGGTAAGCCTCCTGTCCTGCCTGAGGGCTGGGCAGTGGGTACACTCGTTCTATGCAGATTTTCTGGAATCAGGGGCTGTGGGAATGGAATCAGCATGTGGCACACTCGTCGGGCTGGTCATGTGTGATTTGCGATATCTGAAATCTTTTTTGCGAGCAAAGAGGGAAGTCAGAAAGATTGCGACCACAAATATTTCTCCAGCACATGAAATAGAAGCTGCGGTGGCTGATTAGTAGGAAAAAGTATAAAAAAAATCATAAATCTATTATATTGATACCAATTCAACCATAAACTTTTCAATTGGACTAATTTAGTCCTAAACATTTTCGTATTGATACTAATTCAGTCCATTCGATCAATTTAGGTCAGAAATTGCTATGGACATTTTTAATACTTTTTTTTTTTTTCAATTTATTGAATTTTAATATTTTAATATTTTTTTCCTTTTTTTCCTTCTCATTTCTTTACCATCTCCTTTTGTCAATGGCTGGCCTCATGGAGCTGAAGGCGAGCGCTATCCATCTAGACGAGTGCCCCCTCGCCAAATGTGGTGAGGCCGACCCTCACCCTACCCTAGGCGAGGGTCAGCCTTGCCCAATCTAGCAAGGGGACCCTCACCTGGACGGCCAGATCCTCGTCGGCCATGGCTATGGCTAGTGGTCGTTGATGGCCATCAAAAATAAAAAAATAAAAAAATATTTAAAATATTTTTAAAAATATCAATGTCAGCAATGGTCATGACATGTTGGATGGCCTACATCCACATTAGCAACTTATAGTTTAAATTAGTTAGATGGATTGAATTGATACTAATGTGAAAAATTTTAAAATTAAATTGGTCAAACTAAAAGGTTTATAACTGAATTAATATCAATACAATAGTTTTAGGATTTTTTTTTTTTTTTAAATACTTTTCCCTCGATTAAGTGTTGTTGTATAAAGAAGATTATGAGTGCAAAGCAGTGTTGTTAAATCCTAAGACCTTGTAAATAGTTGTGGAATAACTACAATACAAAGAAAAGTTAGTTATATGCAGCAAAAACACATAAAAAAGATGATTATCGTAAACCCCATCCAAGCCGCGACTATGAGTCTCCTTCATCGTTGTTCACCCGAAAATCAACACCGGCGACTCGGTCGCAAGCCAAAGAGCAACTCAAAGATGTAAACAGGTGTTGTTGTACACGTAATTCGTGGGGCTGTTCCAAAGATCACAAGTTAGAGAAACTCAAAAGTTACCGTGGCCAGTAGATGCACCAACGCCACCCCTTTCTCCTCATAATCAGGTTTTACTAATTTTGAGGTCAGCGCGCGTAAGGATGCAACGTAAAAGACTCGCACATCGAAAGAGGGTTATATATATATTAGGTAGCATAATCGATTGGTTTATAGCTCATTCTGACTTGGTCTCTCCTTTTGATGATTTTTCTAAGATAAATGTATCGAAAAGATTAGATTGTAGTGTATATAACCAAATTGAATCGACAGCCGAAGGGAAAAAAAGATTAACGGACTGAACAAGACCAAAGAGGAATGGTTATATGCTCAGACATTTTGACTTGTACCTCAGTCTCAGAGTTACATGACCATTTCTCAAAAGCGGATATATAACACATGCAACTCCAAGCAAGTCTAATTAACTTTAGTCAAAATGATTCAAATTGAAACCAAGTCGAGCTAAATCAACAAACTTGTTAATATGCATATATTTCCATGCATATGATTGTGCTTGTGGTGATAACATAAATATGGTACGTATGTTGCTATCTCATGGCATAAATTATACATTTTTGGCTCACACCCAACACACATGGAATAATAAAAAGCTGATACACGCGCATGCAAGTTGGCCATATCACGACCCACTCGGGCCGATTACATCAAATCCTAACTTATTTGATCAAGTGGACCGCCCAGGCAAATGGGCATCCAAGTTGGATTGGAACGCCAGATTTTGATTTTTTGTCTTTTTCTTTTACCAGTGAAAAAGACAAATGTGCAGGTTATTAAAAAATGTTTTTGGAACTATTTGAAAAATGATATTGACATGAAATAATCAAACATTGAGTGATATATTGGACCTAAGTAGGTCCTTAAAAGGCTCAAGGAAAAGAAACGGGTGGGAGATCTACCTTGGAGTTAGAGATCCGCAATGTCACTCTCATATTCCCTCAAAAAATTGATTGGAATTAGAATCCCTTCGGTAGTGAAGATAGATACAACATCAAGGATTTATACATAATTATTGTCGGATAAGTATGTATAGTAGCTTCCCACACAAAGGAAAAGTCGGCTACCTACCTTTTTTCTTCCAAGGTATTTGGCCAAATTAAAAAAATCCATATTCCAAAGTCACCCGTGATAATTTTGTATAAGCGGATTGAGTTGAGCAATTAAAAAGATCTCATCATTAATCCTGCATGTTATCACGAGAGTAACATCATGAATTACTCAAGATGGATACTTCAATAAAAATCGTTACACAAAATTAAACGAATACTAACTTTTGGGGAAAATTGTCTAAAAAGTCTTAAATCTATTATATTTTTGCTAATTCAGTTATAAATCTTGTTACCTTTTGCTAGTTAAGTCCATTTGGCTAAAATTGGCCTAAAATTGTTGACGTTGATGGCAAGTGCTGACAAAGACATTTTTCAATAATTTTTTGAATTTTTATGATTTTTTTTCTTTTTTTTTCCTTTTCTTTGTTTCTTTTGGGTTTTTGGAGAGAGGTCTGGTGACCCTCCCAACCAAAAGCAAGGTCTGGCCGACCCTCGTTGGCCTTCTCTCCAAAAACTTAAAAAAAAAAAAAACAAAACAAAACAAAACAAAACAAAGACAAAGGAAAATAATAATAAAATTTAATAATTTTATTAAAAAATATTCACGTTAGTGCTTAGGTTGTGTTACATGTAACGGTTAGCATCCATGTTAGCGAAGTCCGGCAAGATAAACTCAATTGGCAAAAATGAAAAAGTTAAAGATTTAATTGACAAAATTGAAAACTTTATAACTAAATTGATAAAAGTACAATAAATTTAGAACTTATTGGACAATTATCCCCCAACCTTTTGAAAGATAGAAATACTAGGTCTACCGTCACAAGAATCAACTTGATGCATACAAAACACGTGAAAAAGGAGGCGATGCAGATGTCTAAACACTAACAATTATTTTTTTGTTTTCTGTAGCCTGAATTTCATTTGAGACATATCAAGCATAAAACTAAATCAGTTGCGCTTACCTAATGGGCTTCGTGCGGAAGTCATCTTTGTGTAATAGGATCGGGTCCTTTTTAGCCACCTACCTTTATGTATATCAAATGAAGTCATTTGTTGTAAGAGAACAACAAAATTTGATTTGAGAGACAAGGACGAGGCCAATTAAAAACTATTAGAATGTCCAATCCAAAAGGCAAAGAATTTGACTAATGGAATGGACGCATATCACGAGCCGACAGACCTTTGGCAGAGCGCAGTCTCGCGTTGCCAGAGCGCAGTCTCATGTTGCCGCTTCTGTTCATCAAAGTCACGTTGGTCGTGCCGGAAACTGCTACTGCTTGCCCTTCCTCCTCCAACGGTGTTCTGTAAGAATTATTGTGGCTCACATGATATGATTTATTATATGGTTTAATAATTATTGTTATGCTATCAGAATAATACATATTGATTTTGAGGAGTTACGACTCTAATAAAACGAAAATGTACGACTTTAATGAAAATGTATATCGCTTTGATGGAAAGCACATCTTCAACAAACGTACAAATATAGTCCGGTCCTCTCTCCACCCACAATTAACAACAATAACCTAAAGAAATTTGGTATTCTCTCATCCATCAATAGAATACATCAAGCAAGTGGGTTAAGGGAGAGAAATCGGATTTCTTCTTTTGGTTCGAGTTCTTTGGGTTTTCTACAACAATCATCATCAAGTGCAACACTATGGACAAAGGTATGTCTTTATCTATTTGTGAAAATCATGAAGATCAAAATATCACTATTTGTACTTTGAATTTCCGCATCAAAGTATTATATGTACAAACTACCAGTTGGTATCAGAGCGTGGTTTATGATCTTATGATTTTTTCGTTTAAAGAAATATTATGATTTATGTTTGATGATTCGTAGAACAATCCTGTTCGTATTATTTGTTGTTGTTGAAATGTTTTCGGATGATTATGTCAAAGAAAATCCGAATGATGAATGTTTTCATGTCGAAAAATGTCTAAAAATGGAAGAATTCGGGGAAACAGAGAAGGAAATGGCGAAGAAAAAGTTCTTGTCGCACGGGGAAGAAGGCGCGTGGTCCACGCGCGCGTATGATGGCGCGTGGAACCCACGCGCCACGCGCCGTTTCGCGCGTGCCAACCGCTGGTGCGTGGGGATCACGTGCGCGGAACTCCGTAGCGTTTGGCAGGCACGCGCCCGCCGAGGACGAAGGCACGTGCTCGGCATGTGCCTAACGTCTTGCGGGGCACTTTTTTATGCTTTTGCCCCTCCCGCGGCTCCTAATTATTGTTTTGCCCTTCTTTTGATGGTAATTTACAATTATGCCCCTGTTTAATTTATTTATAATTCTGCCCTTATGAAATTATGATTTTACGGTTCTACCCTTACTGGTTATTTACCATTTTGCCCCTGGATTATAAGTTTATGGTTTTGCCCTTATGGAATTATAATTTTACGATTTTGCCCTTATGTTTTTATTACGTTTTTTATCCTTGTGTGCACTTTGGTAAATATTTATATTTTACAATATTAAAAATTCATATTATGAATGGTTTGTTAGTCACCAAAGTGGCCAAACTTTGAAGTCTTTTGAATTTTTGATATTGTAAATTGTTTTATTCAATTACCCATGATTAATTGATGCTATTTATGAAATTGATATGTTTCATATCATTATTAGTGTTATGGGTATATTGAAGTTCATTTATTATAAGAACTTAAGGATTAACCCAAAGGTTAATTATTTTCTTATAATTCATGAACGCTATGGTTGATAATTAATATGACTTGTTACATTTGTTTGTATATCCAAAGGTAGCAAATAAATTTTAATAAGATATATTTACAATTATCAAATAAAAGTTATTAGCATCATTATGGTTTATATATATTTGTATATCATAGAATCGCCCAAATGAGAACTATGATGTACATGTGTAGTTTAGTTTGAATCTGATTAGATGATATTCTCAAAGCATTAATGTATAAGTATTTTCTTGCACATTTGCAATATTTGTACCTGTTTCACTCCATTCGCACGCCTCATCTGTTCCCTTATTCAATGGGATAAATTTTCCTTATTGAAGTGAACAAGTCTAGTTTCACTTAAGTATCCTAGATCTTGATTTAGCGCTTCAAGCTGAGAAACCAGCTGCTATTACTGATGAAAGTAGCAATGATGAAAAGTCTTTCTATAAAGCTTGGGAAAAATCGAACAGACTGAGCTTAATGTTCATGCGAATGACAGTTGCAAACAATTTAAAGACTTCTCTTCCCAAGACTGACAATGCTAAGGAATTTATGAAATTTGTGAAAGAGCATTCTCAAACTGCTGACAAGTCACTTGTTGGTACATTAATGAGCACACTAACCACCATGAAATATGATGGTTCGCGTATCATGCATGAGCATATACTTGAGATGACGAATTTAGCAGCAAAGTTAAGGACTTTGGGAATGAACGTGGATGAGTACTTTTTAGTACAATTTATACTTAACTCCAAGATCTCTGAAACCCAGCTCCCTCTCATGAACCCTTACTCCGCTTTTGCTAAACCCAATTCGTCATTCTCACCCATCCGCTCTATCCGCCAACTTATTCATCAAACTCCAAAGCAAGAAAAAGAGTACTGTTGACACCTAAATTTTGGCGGCCCATTTAGTCATTAGGGGTTAATTTTATTTTTTGTTATAATTCAATTGCATAGCATATAGTGTTAGGTGCATTTGTTTTTATTTTGCATGTTTTGCATTTTTTATTTTAGGACTTTGGTGTTGGATGGGTTCGAATTAATATTTCCTAAGCTTTGGTTCGGCAAGTTGGGCTAGGCCCACGAAAGGAGATAATTAACCCAAGCCCGTCGTTATTTTAATTAATTATCTATTGAAAAATTAAGATTTTATGCGATATTATGATAATTTTTGAAAATTAAAGAAATCGCGTTATAATCTTATCTTTATCAATAGATGATAAATCGGAGGAGAATATTGATTGAGATAAGAGGATCTTTGTGATCAAGAGGTTATAGGAAAATCTTCGTATATTTTGAAAAGTGGATAAAATATTTCACGAAGATTGGATTTTGATTTTTGCTTATAAATGGGGTTCTTTTCGTTAGTTTGGGAGGGGGCTTCTTCGGTTTTGGTTCTAGAGGGTTTTCTCTGAATCAAAAGAACAAAAAAAAAAATCAAAAGAAAAAGAAAAGGGAGAGGATTCGTGAAAAGGGAGAGGTGAGAGGACCCTCTCCGTCCATTGTCCAGCGAAAGAAAAGGAAATCATTCTTTTCTCCTCTGACAAACTACAGAGGAAAAGAAGAGGTCAGTAACAGCAAAAAGTAAAAAAAAAAAGTCAGAGGAGGGATAGAAGGAAAGTGACGTGAGAGAGACGAACGTGGAAGGAAAAAGAGAAAATCACTGTTTCTCTTCTTCCTTGGGCCCCCTGCAGACACCCCCAGTCGCCAGTCTCTGTGCAGCAGCCAGCTGCTGCGCTCGCGTCTCGTCCGCGAGCATCGGCGCCACTCGCGCCACCCCGACGTGCAGCACTCTTCCTCGCCTTCCTGACGTGACCAGCTCCGCCTGCGACCTGCTGCACCTCCGCCACCGATCCGCCCTGAGCGACAACCATCCGCGCACCACCGCCGATCGCTCGCCTCCACCAGTAGCCGCGAACGCCGTGCCGAGTCTGAGCCACCGCCGATCGTTCGCCCACCGCCCAGATCGCGCCCCTGCTTGCTCCGGCCGTGAGCCCTTCCGCCGGAAATCTCGCCGCGCGCCTGCAACTCTTGGCCCCGACGACCGCGCCCTTGAAGTCCCAAAGCCGCGCCGATCGCCGTCTCGCTTGCACGCCAGATCCGAAAGCCCAGCCGTCCGCGACTCACCCCCGCGCTGGACACCTCCCGCTGCTCCACGACCCGACGAGCATCCTCTCCGCACCGACGCCCGCCGAGATCCGACGCCGAGCGTCTCGACCGCAGCAAATCACCTTCACCAGCGACGCCACAGCCAAGCCGTCGCTTGCCGATCGCCGCTCCACCCGACGCCCTCGCTTCCGATCGACGCCGGCACTTGGATTTTCTTGACTCGCGAAGCCACCAGTGCCCGACGCCCCTGCAGTGTTCTCCACCCGCGACGCCTCTACCCCGACGCCGCGACCCATCTGCCCTCGCGGCCTCTCAATCGTCCGCCGGTCTGCTCGCCACCGCACCACCCTTGCCGAAGCTCCGCCGGCGACCCCCTTACCACCGACGAAGCGTGCTGCCCTCTATTTTCCTTAGGTTGTTCATTTTCTTTTATTTTTTATTATTTATTTTATTTTATTTTACTTTACTTTTAGTTAGTTTTATTATTATTGTTTAAGTTAAACTATGTGAGGTAACTTTTAGGTTATAATTACTATAGGCATTATCCATAGGATTTGTCCCTAAGGTTATTGTAATTATTTAATTTGACCCGTAAGACGTCGGGTCATTTTTTTAATTATGATAATTTTTGGGGTTTGTTTGTGATATCTTATATTTATTAATTTGATCCGTAAGATTTCGGATCAGATTTTTAATTATTTTGATTTTTTGTCGTAATGGTCGGGATTAAAAATATTCGTTAATTTGACCCGTGAGACAACGGGTTTTTTTTCGTTTATTTTGATCCTTTATTTGTTTGAATATCTTGCTTGTTAGATTTAATGTTAGTTTTAGAAAATCACCAAGAAAAATCAAAAAGATATTTGAATTAGGATTTCAATTGATTCTAGAATATTTCTTGTTATTTTGCATATCTAGAATATAGCTTTTATTTTAGATGTAAAAAATATAAAAAAAACGCATTCATTTAGGATTTTAATTTTGTTTAATTTAAGTTGCATGTTTAATTACGCGGCAATTTTAAATTTCAAACTTTGTTAAAAAAAAAATAAAAATATCATGCATATGTCATATGGAATTAGGGCATGCTCCGCACGTCATTGCATATTAGATAAAATTACATGTTATGAATTAGTTTTAATTTTGAATTGCATAAAGAAAAACACAAAAAAATCATTGTGCATATTAAGTTAGAAATACATGTTTCATGTTAAATTTAGATCATCTTTTTAGATAAATTGCATCTTAGGTTAAGATAATGTCTTAATTTAAAGTAGGATTTGATATGACCTAATCCTTAGTTTAAATTAGATAGAATCTCAATCTAGTTAGATTACCTTTGCATTCGAATTTCATGAAAGAAAATACAAAATTCGTCTTTGCATAAGTTAATATCATTATCTAGAATAGATTGCATTTTTAAAAATAAAAACATCAAATGCACGTCATTTAGTTTTTTATTAAGTTCATTTAATTAGAACTTTCATGTCATTATAATAAGTCATTTAATAAATGTCACGTAACATATAGCTTGCATATTAAATTGCATGAAGCATGTCATTTTAGTTTAAATAATTTGGTATGTCATTGCATCGCATTGCATGTCATTATAATTAGATCATTTAGATTGCATTTAATTATTGCATTTCTTCATGTCATATAGTTTAGGTCATGTCGTCATGTCATTTTAGATTATTTGCATAAGTCATTATTTTCATTAAATAAAGTGAAAACAAAAAAAATTAAAATTGCGTGTTAATTAGAAATTATATCTAGGATTGTCTATATGATTTCTATTCTAACAACGCAGATGCTTTCATTGCTTTAAGGTATGTTTTTGCATTATTTAATTGCTTTCTTGATGTGTTAAATTGGTGGTATGCGCATATGTATGATCACCTCACACGTTAGGAAGTAAATTAAAATCAAATCAAGCGCCCGCAAAACATTTTTTTAAATTAAAAAGAAATGATACGAAGGGCACTAGGATAGTCTAGTGTAATCAAGTCCCCGTACCCAAAATCTCTGGTTCGTAGGAGTAAAATAATACTCCCATTATTTTACTTAGGTGTCTAATCGACCTACCATAAACCGATTAGTGGCGACTTCTAGATAATAATCTTTTGCATATTAAAACCCTAAGTCGCGATTTGGTATGGGGCAGGAGAGCGAGCGAGCTAAAGGCTTAGTAGTCCATCAACCTAGTTTTAGGTGGGGAACCTGGAAAATTGGGTCGCAACAAGTACGTCCAGTCCTCCAAATTCGACCAGCACCCCATTCCTTCTACTGAAAAGGAGTACTTTGTTACTCTTCAGATCCCTCCAGAATTCCCCAGACAATAGGCTCAATAGGGATACACTCATGTTCATTATGGCGCTGTTCGTCTTACTCTCACCTTTCATGGCCGTAAAGGTTTGCCCGTTGTGGCAAGAATTGCGTTGCTAGACACCAGATTTTTACAATACCAGCATGCTTGCATCAGTACTGTTCAAACTACTCTAAATGCTGGAACAGTTTTTGTAACTCTGTATCCCAACTTCAACATCGCTCTGTCAGACCCCCAGCTACTCTCTTTCCTAAAAGTTTAAGTCAAACTCACTGGAGCTCCTCAAACTACTGACTCTGTAGCTGCAACCCTGCATTACCAGATGGTTTATCGAGTACAGAACCATGCTCTTGATCTAAACTTCAACAATGGTAATGAAGATACTTTGTTTATCTCCATGCAGAATGATCAGGCATCATGCATTCATGTTCCTCAGCAGATCCCGAAGGACACGTTGGCCAAGCTCCTTCTAGAAACTTGGATTACCAACTACGAAAAGCTACATCAACATAACAAGCCTTTCCGGTCTACAGACTCTGAGTTCGTCCGGAAAAAAGATGGAACTGTTTCCATCAAATTTAGCAAATAAAAGGAAGAAAGTCCTTCTATCTTCCAAACCCTCTTCATGATCGAACCATGTGTTCCTGAATTAATTTCCGAACCAGATCCAAAAAAGCTTGTTCGACACTTTAATGGTGATGGACATCCTGTCCATTACTATAAAGACAAATATGGCCATTGTTTCTGGGATCCTTTTTGCCAATGTTCCTATTGTATGAATTCTCCTGATGAGGTAAATCCATATGATAGACCTCCACCTCGACGAAAAAGGCCAAAGGATAAGATGTACCAAAGATACTTAAACGGAGACCCCTCCGTTGATACTCTTGGTGAGTGTGATACATACCAGTTCATGGTTTCTTATGCACCACCTCCACCACCAGAGATCAGTATTTGACCCCAAACTTCACCAGATCCACCAAGATCACCTCCACCATCACCACCTTAGAAAAAATAAGCTCTCTCTCCATTCTACAAGCCAATCTTAAAGTGGGCTAAGAAGCATTCCTACCCACTTGAAGCTCCAACAGAAATACCACCTATTTCCTCCATTGCCATGTTTCACAATTCTGACTTTCCCCCTCTTGCCAGAGAAGGTTCTAAACTCTCGTTTCCTGCCCCAGAGGAATTCATTGATCCACAAGGCAGATACCGCTATGTTCCTAAAGTACCTACCCCCACTGATGTGGATGAAAATGGGAGACAGAGAAAGACTTCTGCTGCTGAAGCTGTTTTAAATTGGCAATCAGAGACTCTGCTAGCACAAAACAATGCTTTCAAAGCAATTGATTCCAAGATTGGAATTGTGCAACAAGGTCTCCGAAAGTATGATGAGACTACCAAGAAAATGGTTTATGAATTCCAGAAGAGGCTAAATGCCTTGGAATCAGGGCAACGTCTAAGCTACCATTATCTAGAGAGCCCAAAACCGGAGATAGAAAAGCTTAAAAGACAAATCCAACTCCTTGAAGAAGGAAGGTTCAGACCTTTTGATTCATTTGCAACTCCAGTAAGAACTGGATACTTACCTCCGCAACCCCAGACATCTATCTTTGAGGCCATTCCACAAGATCCCTCCAGAAAGGAACTAGATATACGAGATCGCCTTAAAGAGTTGAATCGAATCCAAAAGGAAAGAGGAAAAGAGAAAATTCCTGTAGAATCATGTTCGGTTGTCATAAGAGAAAAACCAGATCAAATGATGCTAGCAAATCCATTAGAATCATTTCTAAAGGATTTGAGTGTCCAAGGACATCCTAATCTGGTCCACAAGACTGATCCAACACCTCCAAAGGATCAAACTCTATTTCCAGTAGAGCAAACTGATCCTACCACTTCTGATACTGAATCTGATTCAGTATCATTTTTATCATCTTCATCCTTTTCAATTCCTGGACCTGATCCACTTCCTATTGCACCAATAGCTTCTTCTATATTTATGGCCGATCCTCCAGATCAAGAAATGGAATCAAATTACTTTGACCCGGAGATTGTTCGGGATAATCCGAGAAATCATGTGTCCATGGCATCAAAGCAGTTTTTCACCATCGATGATATTCCTTATGAGAAATGGCCAGAAAGACTTGAGGAATTTCATACTTGGTTAAACACTCAGTCATTTACCAACCATGATATGAATGATGTCATTTACAACTTCGTTACTAGGTTCACAGGAAGCCTTAAACTTTGGTGAAAATCAATGTCAGAGCAAGACCAGATTCATTTTCTGATGTCACCAGATTTTAGCCATGCCATTACTATCCTATACCACTTCTTTGTGGGAAAACCCACCGACCTCATAGAGATGAAAAGAAGAGAGTTTTCGAAAGAAAATGATGTTCCCTCGAGAAGAAACATCTTGATGAGCATTATCAAATAATGCTCCGGCTCTTTTACCAAATTGGAGCTGATTCAAATCAAGCATGTTTTCCGACTTCCGTCCCCAAAGAACTATCCCAAATGGTCGAAAGATCCTTTTTTGGGAGACAGAAGAGAGTACAGGATATGCCACTAGGAGAAATACAACAAGAAATCCATCTATGCCTTGAAGAAATATGCCTAAAGCGCCAAATGGTCCAATCCTACATCACCAGTGATAAGAGCCTCGAGGCGACTGCTCTCGCCAAAAGTGAAGATCAAATGTTCTAAGCAAGGCTGTGATGGTACTTATGGAAAGTATTCTCGAAAGAAGAAACATTTCAAGAAGTTCCAGATGAAAAAATCCAAATATGGCCACAAGAACTTCCGAAAGAAGAAATGGCGATACCTACGAAAAAGAAAGGATCGCACGAGCCATAAAAAGTCGAATCGTTGCTACGTCTGCAACAAGAAAGAACATTTTGCCAAAAACTGTCCCCAAGCCAGAAAAGGTCAGCATCATTTGATACATCAAATTGAGAACGAAACAGGTATTTCTCTTGAAAATGATGATGTAGAATCATTGTTCTCTGCTGACGAAGAACCATCTGAACAAACCCTTTGTATCATTCCTTGTTATCACACTTCTAGTGAAGATTCAAACCCAGAATCTGAAGATATTTTTCACATATCACCCACACTTGCAGAACAAAACCTTGACATATTTTCAAGTCAAACTCACTGTCCCCACTTCCCTGTAAAAATCCTCACTTCAAAGTTTGCTAAACCTATCACTGTTATTGCCCTCATTGATACTGGAGCAAGCTGTTCTATTTTGGATACCAAAGTTCTTCCTAAAGAATATTGGACTCCTTATGTCCGATATTTCAACTCTGTCTCAGGAGACACCTTCTCCACAAATGTGAGGACCACTCCTGTAACTGTTCAGTTCTTCCCCCAGTGCTCTATAACCACAAAAATCTTTGGATCCAATCTTCCCAACAAAGACCTAATCATTGGTTGGGACATCATGACTCAAATCTCACAGCTTCGTATCATTCCAGGAAAAGGTCTTAGATGTAAAGACCAATTCTCTGAGTTCGTTAACATTCAGAGACTTTTTTCCATTCAGATGAGCCTATCAGACCCAATCATGCAGAGATTGTTAGAATCTTGTTCAGAATCCCATTCGGAATTTGCTCAAAAGTGTTCCCATCCTTTATGGGAAAATCCAGAATTCTTTGTTCGCCTTCCTTTCAGGAAGAATGAAGATATAAATCCAACCAAGGCGAGCCACATGGGAATGAAGCCAGAACACTTGGCTTTAGCTCAAAGGAAATGCTCAGAACTATTGCAACAAGGCCTTATTGAAATCTCCAACTCTCAATGGGCTTGTGAAGCCTTTTATGTCAATAAGCGTCTTGAAAGCGAACGTAGAGAAAATGAGATTGGTAAGCAACTATCAACCCCTCAACCTTTTTCTCCAGGATGATAAATTTCCTTTACCGTCCAGAGTTTCTCTCTTTACTGGATTAACAAAAGCCCATATATATTCCAAATTCGACCTCAAAGCCGGATTTTGGCAATTGGGCATCCATCCTGAAGACAGATCCAAAACAGGATTCTGTATTCCAAACCAGCACTTCCAGTGGAAAGTTCTTCCTTTTGACCTAAAAGTAGCATCATCCATTTTCCAAAAAGCCATGTGTCGTATCTTCCAACCAATTCTCTCAAGTGCAACAGTATATATCGATGATATCCTGCTCTACGATCTTGATGGCCGGTCACTTGCCAACTCCTTAAACGGTTTGCGAAATTGTCGAAAGCATGGCATCATGCTTTCTCAAAAAAGATGAATATTGCCCAAACATAAATTGAATTTCTTGGTATGTACCTCAACAATGGTACATACTATCCGGGCAGCATATTGCTCGGAAGGCGCTAAAGTTTCTGAAGAAAATTTCTCAAAGAATGAAGTTCGGCAATTTCTTGGGATAATCAATTATCTCGGGGATTTTTGTTCCAAATCTTGCAAAGCTCCCGATTCCTTTGCAATCCATGCTAAAGAAGAATCCCCACCTTGGGGAAAAATTCAGACAAAAGCGGTCGGCGAGCTTAAGGAGGTTATGCGAGAATCTCCACTACTGAAGATACCGTCAACAGGTAAAAGAATTCTTCAAACTGACGCTAGTGATGAATACTGGGCAGCCATTCTTCTTGAAGAAATTGATGGTAAGAGACACATTTGTGCTCACAAAAGTGGAAAGTTTTCTCAATCCGAAATGCATTACCATTCCACTTTCAAAGAAATCTTAGCAGTAAAGAATGAAATCAAGAAGTTTGAATTCCATCTCATCGGCCATCACTTCCTAGTAGAATTAGACATGGCATCTTTTCCTCAGATGACCAAGTTTAAACAGAAGCAGATTCCAAATTCCCAACTACTCGATGGGCTGAATGGTTTTCAAAATATTCTTTTGAAACCAAACACATTCCAGGAAAAAAGAATGTTCTTGCTGATTTCCTGTCAAGACCAAGGGCACCAGCTGAAATCAACATGTACATCAAAAGACCTGCTTTTCATATGCTCAATCATGGCGTAAAATATAAGATTGAGAAGATCAAAGATTTGCCAAGCTAGAAATATCCCCAGGAGATTATTGAACAAATCCAGAATGACAATCTCACAGAAAATCTAGAAACTCTCATGTGGCAATGCCACACAGATTTGTTCAGATTCAATACAGGTTCGATTCTTTATCCTTAGGGATTAAATTCAGCTTATCCATTTATACATCCTCTTATCTAGAATGAAGATGATTTCCCTGATCAGCTCAAGACGCTATTATGGTACTTAACCAATAAGTACTTGATAGCTATTGAAATCCCAACCAGAAGATTCGTCGCCAACCTCACCAGGATATTATTACTCGGAAAAAATATTGAAAGAGAAAGTGATCAAAATCTTCTAGACTTTCTCAATTGGTTCTATCCTCCTACTCACTTGAAGCATCTTTTGGAGAAAGAACTAAGAATCACAACACCAAATCCTGAAGTCCAAACCATCCTGTTTTTTAGACGTCCATGGCACTTTTTCAAAAACAATGTCAGCATCATTCATGCCCCCCTAGAAATAGGAACCACATCTTACAAACCCCATCTAGATAGCAAAGAAGCTCAGATTCACAAATCTTATCCAAGATCTGTTAGATCTTGTCAACACCAGTACCGAGAACTCCAGAGAATCCTGTGCCAAGAAAACAAAACCATTCCTGAGGAAGTGTGGAATTATAATGAACCTCTTGCGTGGAATCATTATGACCTAGCACCAAAAGCTAAGGAAGCACTCGGACAACTCGGACAAGCATGTCGAGTCATCCCAAAACAATGAAGTGACAAGTGCAGATGACATTGTCCAGTCCACTCAAGACCCCTATTCATGCTGGGGAGGTCCTCTTTCTCAAGATCCCTACGACCAAGGACCCTCGTCCTTGTCCCATATGGACACCTCCTACTATGCACAGCCATCTAATTAGCCTCAGCCAAGCATTCCTGCCGACACTACAGAAGATGACAATGCAAATTGGGCTCAAAAAGAAGCATCCCACTGGACTCATGAGGAAGCATCATCATCACATCAGCTGAATCGGATCCTCTCACCAAAAGATCTTGAAGCTCTTGAACAAAAATATGAAGCACATCTTCTAGCAACTGCACACAGCTCAGATGACTCGGACTACGACTACAATGCCCGTGACGGACGAGACCGCTGAAAAGCCGATGTCCGTACATTTTCACTGTAGCACTAGGCTAGGGAAAGTACTATTCACAGTACAGTTACTGTTCATAGTGTGCGAATAATTCCCTCCCGGAAGTTTCGGGTGTCTCTGTTTGTTTCCGGACCTGTGAGCTTGGTCCTTGTTCGCTTGTGACCTCTTATTGTCTATATAAGGCAAGGAGGGTGTATTGTGTTGGGCAGAGTCCCCTGAAGTAAAGTGAGTGTTTTGTAAAAACCTCTAAGGCTTTCTAAGCTCCTCTTCTTCTCCAGCCTGGTAGAATCCTCTAGGAAATGCAGCTCGGGTAGATTAGAAGCGTTTCCATCCTGGTTCTCATGGTGTCCCTAGGCTCTGAACTAAAGGGCAGAATAGTTTTCTGCTAAAAGGCCGTCCCTGAAGGGCTTGAACGAGAGTTGTTCGCCCACTGTGAGAAGGCATACCTGCAGAAAACTACTCTTCCTTCCCTGGTTCTAAGTCTAGTTCCAATATGGGTCATTTCAAATGAATTACAACACTATAAAGGATAAGTGGAATCTAAGTGAATTGGCCAGTATGCTAGTTCAAGAGGAAACAAGGATAAAGAATCAAAAGGCTCATTATGTTCATCTCTTAAGTCATCAAGAAGTTTGAAAGAATTTCAAGAGGAAAGGTGGAAGGAGCAAGAAGAAAGGAATACACGTCTTGAATGACTCTTCAAAGGCTTCTCAAATCTACAAGAAGAAACACAATCTTATTAAGTGTCATTTTTGTAACAAATTGGACACTTGAAGAAAGATTGTCTGAAATGTAAGGCTTGGTTCGAAAAGAAAGGTAAGCCTTGTGCTTTAGTATGTTTTGAATCAAACTATACTGAAGTTCCTCATAATACTTGGTGGATTGATTCTGGTGCCACCACTCATGTGTCAAATACGATGTAGGGATTTCTTACGATCCAAACTATAAAGCCAAATGAAAGTTATGTGATTACGGGGAACAGAAACAAAGCTCCAATTGAAAGCATTGGCACTTATCGTTTGATCTTAGATACTTGGCATTATTTGGATTTGTTTCGAACCCTTTATGTACTTACATTTTCTCGCAATTTAGTTTTTTTGCCAAGACTTGATGTGGCGAGATTTTATTGTAAGTTTGATTCTGAGTCTTTTAGTCTATTTAAGAGTGATACTCTTATTGGAATTGGAACTTTATGTGATGGTCTCTACAAATTTAGACTTAATAATATTTTTATTGAGACATTAATGACCTTGTATTATAATGTTGGCATTAAACAAAGTTTGGTGAATGAAAATTCTACTTACTTGTGGCATAAACATTTGGGTCATATATCCAAAGAAAGAATGCAAAGATCAGTGAAGAATGAAATTCTTCCAAATTTGGATTTTACTGACCTTTGAGTGTGTATTGATTTAATTAAAGGTAAACAAACAAAGCACACTAAGAAATGTGCCACAAGAAGCACAGAGCTTTTTGAAATTATACATACTGACATATGTGGTCCATTTGATATTCCATCTTTTGGTAAGGAAAGTTACTTCATTACCTTTATTGATGATTTTTCACATTATGGTTACATTTATTTATTGCATGATAAGTCTCAATCAATGAATGCACTTGAAGTGTATATTAAAGAGGTTGTGAGGCAATTAAATAAAAATGTGAAAATAGTAAGATCACATAGAGGCGGTGAATATTATGGAAAGTATAATGAATCGAGACAATGTCTAGGTCCATTTGCTAAATTCCTTGAAAGACATGGCGTTTGTGCTCAATACACAATGCCATGTACACCACAACAAAATGGTATAGCAGAAAGGCGTAATCGTACTTTAATGGAAATGGTTAGGAGTATGATGAGTTATTCTTCTTTACCCTTGTCTTTGTGGATGTATGCTTTAAAGACTTCTATGTATTTATTAAACATGGTTCCTAGTAAAGCAGTTCCAAAGACTCCCTTTGAACTGTGGACGGGAAGAAAACCTAGTTTACGACACCTGCATATTTGGGGTTGTCAAGCAGAAGTAAGAATTTATAATCCACATGAAAGGAAATTAGATTCAAGAACGACTAGTGGTTATTTCATTGGTTATGCAGAGAAATCCAAAGGGTATAAATTTTATTGTCCTAATCATAGTATAAGAATTGTTGAATCTGGAAATGCTAGTTTCATTGAGAATTGTGACATCAGTGGAAGTGAAAGAGTGCGTGATACTTGCATTCAAGAAGTAAGGGTAGAAGTTCTTATACCCGAAACTTCTAAAGTTGTTCCTAATATTATAATACAATCTAACAATAATCAAGAACAACAAATTAATGACCAACCACTTCATAATGAAGATGTCAATAATGAACCTCCAATAGCTGAGTCACAAGAAATAACATTAAGAAGACCTCAAAGAGAAAGGAGGTCGGCTATTTCTGATGACTATATGGTTTATCTACAAGAGTTAGAAATTGACTTAAGAATTGGAAATGATCTAGATTCATTTTTCCAAGCCATGGAATGTGAAGATTCTAATGAATGGTTTAATGCCATACAAGAAGAATTAAAATCCATGCATAAAAATCAAATTTGGGATATTGTTGAATTGCCTAAAAGATGTAAAAAGGTCGGGTGTAAATGGGTCTTTAAGATCAAGCGCGACTCAAAAGACAATATTGAACGACATAAAGCCAAACTTGTTGCAAAGGGTTTTACACAAAAAGAAAGCATTGACTATAAAGAGACATTCTCACCAGTCTCTAAGAAAGACTCACTTAGAATCATTATGGTTTTGGTGACTCATTATGACTTGGAATTACACCAAATGGATGTAAAAACCACATTTCTTAATGGGAATTTAGAAGAAGAGGTTTATATGGACCAACTCGAAAGCTTTTCAGTTAAAGGAAAGGAACACATGGTATGTAAATTAAAGAAGTCAATATATGGACTTAAACAAGCTTCCCGACAATGGTATCTTAAGTTTAACGATACCATAACTTCATTTGGATTTAAGGAAAACACCGTTGATCGGTGTATATATATGAAGATTAGTGGGAGTAAGTTTATTTTTCTAGTTCTGTATGTTGATGATATTTTGCTTACTGCTAATGATCTTGGTTTGTTACATGAAACCAAGAAATTTCTCTCTAAGAATTTTGAAATGAAGAATATGGGAGAGGCAATATATGTGATAGGAATAGAAATATTCCGTGATAGATCACAAGGATTATTAGGATTGTCTCAAAAAGCCTACATTGAGAAAATTTTAGAGAGTTTTAATATGAGTAAATGTTCATCAGGAATAATTCCAATTCAGAAATGTGACAAATTTAGCTTTATGCAATGTCCGAAAAGTGAATTGGAACGAGAACAAATGAAAAATATTCCTTATGTATCTGTTGTGGGGAGCTTAATATATGCACAAACTTGTACCAGACCAGATATCAGTTTTGTTGTCGGAATGCTAGGCAGGTATCAAAGTAATCCTGGAATGAATCATTGGAAAGCTGCAAAGAAAGTTCTTAGATACCTGCAAGGAACGAAGAATCATATGCTTACTTATAAAAGATCCGATCATTTCGAGGTGATTGGATATTCTGATTCAGACTTAGCCAGATGTGCCGATACAAGAAAATCAACATTTGGTTACTTGTTTCTTCTGGCTGGAGGGGCAATTTCATGGAAGAGTGTGAAGCAGTCAGTTATTGCTGCATCCACTATGGAAGCTGAATTTGTGATATGCTTTGAGGCCACTATTCATGGATTATGGCTGTGGAATTTTATTTCAGGGCTTGTGATTGTTGACAATAGTGCTAAGCCGCTGAAAATTTATTATGATAACTCTGCAGCAGTTTTCTTCTCTAAGAACGACAAGTATTCTAAGGGTGCTAAGCATATGGAGATCAAATATTTGTCTGTTAAAGAAGAAGTTCAGAAACGAAGAGTGTCAATTGAGCACATTAGCACCAAACTTATGATAGCAGATCCCTTAACAAAAGGATTGCCACCCAAAACATTTAATGAGCATGTTGAAAATATGGGCATTATTGAACGTCATTAATGTTTGTATTATGATTGTATTAAGTTTATGTATTTGACACTTTGAACTCACTTACGTGTTTATGATATTTTATGTTTTCTATTTAGTATACATTATGGAAATAGATGAAAGTTAAATAGGATAGTTTCTAAGGAAATATTATAGTTGGACTATTACTGTACTTCTCATTTATGGATCATGTTAAGTAAAGTGCTATAGTTGTAGTGCATAGAAGGGACTATGCCGATTAATGACATACAACCGCTATGACTCGCATTAGTTTTCTTTACTTAATTGTGATTATTATGTGATTGCCAATTTAATGAAATTTTTTATAGCATAATATTATTGTGCACATTACAGTCTTTATTAAACCATGAAAGAAATATTATATGGGCCAAGTGAGAGAATGTAAGAATTATTGTGGATCACATGATATGATTTATTATATGGTTTAATAATTATTGTTATGCTATAAGAATAATACATATTGATTTTGAGAAGTTACGACTTTAATAAAACGAAGAGGTATGACTTTAATGAAAAGGTATATCGCTTTGATGGAAAGCACATTTTCAACAAACGTACAAATATAGTCCGGTCCTCTCTCCACCCACAATTAACAACAATAACCTAAAGAAATTTGGTATTCTCTCATCCATTGATAGAAGACATCAATAATAGTGGGTTAAGGGAGAGAAATCGGATTTCTTCTTTTGGTTCGAGTTCTTTGGGTTTTCTACAACAATCATCATCAAGTGCAACACTATGGACAAAGGTATGTCTTCATTTATTTGTGAAAATCATGAAGATCAAAAGATCACTATTTGTACTTTGAATTTCCGCATCAAAGTATTATATATATAATCTAACATGTTCTTCCATCCCTATCGAACTTCCGTTTGATTTGCTGCTTTCCACACGATCTCGCAACCAAGATTCCATATGAGTGTCCCACTGGCCATTATCGACCTTGCCAACAGGAAGAAGGCCTCTCATGTGCTGGTGATGAGAAGTTTGAAGAAGAGGATGAAGACAATGAGGACGAGAAAGAGAGGGTTTTGCTTCGCATAGTGTCTTGAATTAGGAGTACTCATTAGACATGCCGGTTCTAGATATCAGGCGAAACACATACCTAACTAGCACGAAGTAAGCTTCAGATAGGGGCTTCCAACGGTAATCCGATAACCTGACGCCTAGCCTAGATGCGTTCCTTATCTTAATGTGCCGATACTCGCATGCCTTGTTCCCACTAATTGGAGAGAGTTTTTCTTGCCTCGCCCTTGGAAATATCCTCAAATTTTATATCTCAGACTTTAGACAGAGTAGTTTTAGGACATACTCAAGTCCAAGACACCTCTCATGTGTTGGTGATGAGAAGTTTGAACAGGAGGGTGAAGACATTGAGGACGAGAACGAGGGAGGGTTTTGCTCCCTTTTGACATTCTCGGCTTCTTCAAACTCCACAAAACCTTCTCTAAGATCCATGTCCTCCTCTCTTTTTCCACCGATCTTCAAATTTTGGATATGAGGCACACCAAACCATAACCCAATTCAAGAAAATGGGCGAGGCCAAAGGGAGGCGAGATTGGCCCTTGCCTATGGCTGATTGTTGGTCATCGTGGAGGCCCGGTGATTGGTGGAATAAGAAGAAAAGAAAAGAAAATCAAAAAATCAAAAATAAAAATAAAATAAAAAATTGCAAAAATCGTTTTTGTCAAAGTCAATGATGTCACGTGACATGGCCAGCATTTATATTGGCAATTTCTAGCCAAAATTAACTAGATAAACTCAATTGACAAATTCTTAAAAGGTTTAAAATTAAATTGGTAAAAAAAAAAATATGATTGAATTAGCATAATTGTAATAGGCTTATAACTTTTTTGGTAACTATCCCCTCCTTTGTTTGACCAAGTGATCGATTTTAGAATGAAATTTACAGGGAAAGGGGAACTTTTAGCGAGAGAAGAAAACTGATTTCCACTTCTTCATCTTCATTTGATTTGCCCAAAATTAAAGGAATTAGGGTTTTCTGCAACTGGGAATAGGCTTGAGTTTTTTTTTTGAGTCTACTCTATTCCTATTCTACACTCTCTCTCAAACTTTTGCCCCGCGTCTTGCGCGTGAGTCGAAACCCACTTCTTGAAACTTACGCGCGTCACCCCATCCCCCGAGGAAGGTGGGGATTTAACCCCTCACCTCCCCCTTCCACGTTGAAAGGGTGGCACTGACGAACCCCAGTGGTTAGGGCTTGAGTTTAAAAGGGGAAGTTCAGAGAGGAAAAGAAAAGCGCTCCAGGCCGAGTGCTTCCAGTGAGGAAGCATGGTATTCAACACGAAGAAGGTTTTCGTGACTCATTTTAGGGTGCGATGGGCGCACATCAACAAACCTTGGGGGCTTCCATGGGTGCTCTTCTGCTTAGCTCGAGCGTCATGTTCCTTGGTTGCTTTGCATGTTAGGGTTTTTTTAATCAATAAAGCCAAAGCAAGGTCGTTTATTATGTGTATGCTGATTATATTTTTCTATCAAGTCACGTTTGCCAATTTATAATAAATTAATACCACGTCAGATTTTCTCACGATACAAATCGTTGTTGATACTTAAGTGAATAATTTTTAATATATATGGCATTTTAGGTGAGCGAAAAACAATTCATGAGTTCCTAAAGTAATAGTACTTCCACTATTTTTATCCTTTTTTTGACCAAAGGTCTAATTTACTTTAAAAGCCACTTAACGTTAGCTTGGAAGGTAGCCCAAAAAGAAAACAGTAAACAAAAACTCCGATAGGTCAAGTCTTTGCCCCAAGTCGTCCGTAATTTTCTCCTTGTCTAAGCAAACCCGCAATATTCATTTCTTTCTCTTCCGAGTACATTAATAAAATCACGTGCCCGCAAGATTTCATGCGTGAGTGACGTGACTTCTTAGAAAGGCGGAAATCTCGGTGACTAGTCATCCAAGATTCCTTTGAAATAATGTTGGGTCCGTGAATGGCCCCACCATCTGGGACCAGATAATAATTTTTCCGACAACTAATCTCGCGGAGAAATTGTCACGCCTGATAGTTATGACTTTTTGAAACGTTATGGACGGCGGACAATTGAAAAACTGAGGTCCTATCGAAACGCTATTTACAATTCATCGAACTTGCCTCGTCTTCCGAATCCTATGGACTAAGGAGAGTACCGATGAACTCGTTGAGCGGAGTTCTGTCGAAATTCATATAATTTAATTTGCAGCAGTAATGTCTTCCATCACCCGGGACCTTCAGGCTTCAATTAATCGAGGCCAGGCCCAAGCTCCTGATGCCCCAATTTAGGTCCATAGAAGTTGAGCTTAGGACCTTGGTGCCAGTGTTCGGATCTTGGCACTTGAGACACAGTTCATTGCTCCCATGCCCAAGCATGAAATATCTGATTTAAGAGTCAATGTTTACTTATACTTTAGAAATTTATTTATGTTTTTAAATTATTTTTCTAAATTTAAGTTTAAGTTTTTTATTGATTCATTTTTTTAAGTGATTCAAATACTGAAAAATGAGGAAGACATTTTCTCTTGAATATATTTATGCGTCAAACAAAAGGGGCTATATCTAATCTACAACTCAATCAAGGATGTTGATCCACATCACCTTCACTGAGGGCGAAAATTGGGTGAAAAGTCACTATCAGCAGTAAGCGCCCGTCAATTTCTTCCATAGCTAGTCGGCCAACAGAAGTTTCTCTTATTGCCAACCAAGTCTTCGTCAATCTTTACCCCAAGTCAATATTAATTTCCTAGAGTGGGCCCAGTTTTGGCCCTCTAAAGTCAAGTCATAGTGTCTATTCAAATTTTTCCGGACCACTTTGCCCGACTCGGTCCCTTGTATTCGAAGAAGTCGTCCAAGTCTCCGCTATTTGGTTTTAGCAAATGGAGTGATTTTCGTCTTATTTGGTTTAATTGTGCAATCGAAAAGAGAGCATAACACCTACATATTATGGGCATAATTGCAATCAAATGTGCAGTCAGAGAAGATAGGTATACCTGTTCCAAACATTAACGACTCATCATCAGCTTGTTATCAACTTTCACTTCCGGAAAGAAATTATATATCATGCTCCTGTAAAATACAGTGCTTAAATGAGACGATTATGCACGTGTATTGCTCTGAAATGCCGACTGTGATGGCCCAAGCAGCGGTGCGCGGGGAGGAGGGATGGCGGTGCGTCCGTGACTCGATCCCCGGACATGCGTAAGGAAGGGGTCTCTCTCCCTCTTGTCCCACATCGCTTAGGAGGGAGTCCTGAGCTAATTTATAATGGCTTAGGTCCTTTTAATTTGTGTAACGTATTTTAAAGCCGTGAGTACTCAATGTTCAAAGCAGACAATATCACACAGTAGAGCCGACTCCCCACCGCGGCTGAGGCCACAGCGAGGGCCCTATCCTCCCAAGCGTGTGGGGCCACAACGAGGGCGACTCAATCCAAAGCGGACAATAATTGACTAGACTTAATTGCGGCCAGTGTTTGGCTAAGCACCTTCCTTGGCGTCCACGTTGAAGCGTATCCTTGAAGGATCCCTTTTTAAAATGAAGAGAAAATGCCATTGAACACTCCTATCTTTAGGATCAACGGGAGTGCTGAGCGTTTGACGCATGGAACATGATGGGGTCCGTCTTTTACGCTGTGCACGTACTCCCTGTAAATGTGAAAAGCACAGAAAAGAGGAACTCTGAAAGGGAAACTATAGCTATACCAGGGTCCAGGCCTGCATTTGCCAGATCAGTTCTAGATGTGAAAAGAATATCATGCTCATGCTATTTCTTTATTGGAACAATTATCTGTCTACACTCTCGGCAAGTCTCTGCCATAGAGTTTTCCTCGTAATATGATTAATAACTCCATATTATTCTGTTCTGTCTTTTTGCGAGGGCATCTATACATAGGCTAACCCATGAAGGGCGATCCTGCAACCGAAGGGTAATGCTTTTGCATCCCTAATTTAAAAATGGAATGCTTGTCAAGATCTCTTCGAATTGTCCTGTTTCTGTTCTCATTCCTCATCGAAGTACAGAAAACGTGCACCGTGTTGTCCCTCCCTCCCTCTTCTCTCTCCCTAGAAAGAGCTCCATGTCGCCCTGATCAAAAGTCTGATTTGCTTCACTTCCTGAATGCTTTAATATCAGATAATTCCATGTTGGTTTTCTGCCAACTGGATATTGGTTGGCTAAGGAGACCAAAGATGCTCTCCTGGAATGTTGCATCGGATTGTTGCTCGTGGGATAGAGTCATATGCGATCCGATGACAGGTCATGTGACTCACCTTCAACTTGGCTGCTCACCTCCGAACCCGACCTGCTACTCTTCCGCAGGGTCTTCAAACAGCAGCGAACCTTCTACCCTTGGTTTACTCAATCTTCCTTCGCCCCAGGAAGCTGAAAGACCATCGAGGTCAAACAAGCTGCTTCAAAACCTGACCAAGTTGAGAGTCCTTGCTATCGACGGGTTAAACCTGTCTGGCATTGATGTGACCCGCTTAATGAATCTCTCTCCATCTCTGGAAGTCCTCAGCCTCAGTCATTGTAAACTGCGGGGCACATTAACAGCAAACATTTTCCTTTTGCCAAAGCTGACATGTCTCAATTTATCAGGCAACAAGGTGCTTTCCTGGAATGTTGTATCGGATTGTTGCTTGTGGGATGGAGTCATATGCGATCCGATGACAGGTCATGTGACTCACCTTCAACTTGGCTGCTCACATCCGAACCCGACCTGCTACTCTTCCGCAGGGTCTTCAAACAGCAGCGAACCTTCTACCCTTGGTTTACTCAATCTTCCTTCGCCCCAGGAAGCTGAAAGACCATCGAGGTCAAACAAGCTGCTTCAAAACCTGACCAAGTTAAGAGTCCTTGCTCTCGACGGGTTAAACCTGTCTGGCATTGATGTGACTCGCTTAATGAGTCTCTCTCCATCTCTGGAAGTCCTCAGCCTCAGTCATTGTAAACTGCGGGGCACATTAACAGCAAACATTTTCCTTTTGCCAAAGTTGACATGTCTCAATTTATCAGGCAAGAAGGTGCTTTCTGGTTACTTACCTGAATCAACTTGGAACAGCTCTTTGAAGGTTTTGGATTTGTCCTCCTCAGGCTTCTCTGGAGTATTACCAGAGTCCATTGGCGACCTGCATTCTCTGCAGATACTTTGGCTGAACCGGTGCAACTTCACAGGCTCTATTCCATCATCACTTGGTAACCTAACATGGCTCACCCATCTGGAACTTTCATATAATGAGTTTAGTGGGCAGGTTCCTCCAACTTTGTCAAACCTTGATCAGCTCAGTTTGCTCGATCTTTCCTCGAACAATTTCATAGGTCCAATACCCGATGTCTTTGACAATAAGACACAACTTCTTCTTCTAGATTTCTCTCATAATCTCTTCACGGGTCCTATTCCTCCAAGCACAAAGAATCTTTCAAATCTTGCCCGACTTGATTTTTCCAACAATCTCATTGGCGGGTTTATACCATCATCATTGTTCTCTCTTCCATCCTTAACGAGCCTAGACCTCAGTAACAATGGGCTCAGTGGTCACATCGGTGAGTTCTTTGCTGCATCCGCATTTGACCATGTTGACCTGAGTAGAAATCAGTTGCGTGGCCCAGTCCCGGGCTCAATTCTTCAGCTTAGGAACCTCACTTATCTGAGCATCTCAGCAAATAACCTGACCGGTGTTTTAGACCTACAAGTGCTCTCAAGACTCGAGAGTCTAACAAATCTCGATCTTTCGGACAACATTTTGTCACTGAGCAATAGTGAAAACACTGAGCATGTCCTGCCAAACCTCTTGTCCGTTAGTCCTTCTGGGTGTCAAGTTACGGAAATCCCTGCATTCTTGAGAAATTCAACCAGCATAGAATGGATAGATCTGTCTAGAAACAGAATGCACGGTGATATTCCATCATGGGTGTGGGATATTGGGGCCATGTCATTGTCTTATCTCAATCTCTCCCACAACTTTCTCGCTAGCTTTGAGCAAGTTCATTGGAGAAATTTTAGAACTCTTGACCTGCATTGGAATATGATCCAAGGGCCGGTTCTGCCTCCATCACTCCCACATTCAATTATCGTCTTCTCGCTAGCTAGCAATCGATTGACTGGCTTTATCCCTGGTTCTATTTGTGAAATGAAGGGTCTGCAAGTTCTTGACCTCTCTCATAATAATTTCACAGGCACGATTCCACAGTGTCTAGAGAACGTCAGCAACAGCCCCATAGTGTTGGATATGCAAGAGAATGGACTTTCTGGCACAATTTCCCTAACGTTCACTAAAGATGCAGCCCTGAGAAGTCTTCACCTTAATGGAAATCAGTTTGAAGGCCCGTTGCCACGCTCTCTAATCAACGGCAAGCAACTCGGAGCGCTGGATCTCGGGAACAACAAGTGGAATGACACTTTCCCCGAGTTGATGGGGACACTTCCCAGCTTGCAAGTTTTGGTCTTGCAATCGAACGGACTTTGGCCCATAGGCAGCCTGGGAACTGAATTTTCGTTCTCAAGGTTGCGCATTCTCGACCTCTCCGTCGATGATTTCATGGGTCCTTTGCCTGGTGCCTTCTTTGCAAACCTGAAACCAACGATAACAACTGATCAGGAGGGATCAAAGTGGCGACACATGGACCAAGGTTACTACCAGGATTCCATGATTGCAACAGCAAAAGGATGCGACATGCTGATTGCTAGAATCCTAGCGATCTCGATGACCACCGATCTATCAAACAAGAAGTTCCAAGGAAAATTCTCTGATGCGATTGGAGAGTTAAGATTACTCAAGGGGCTTAACCTCTCTCATAACAATGTTGAAGGTCACATCCCTTTACGTCTTGGGAAACTTTCTGAACTTGAATGGTTGGATCTCTCCTCAAATGAACTTATCAGAACGATACAAACCATGTTGACAAATCCCACATCTTTAGAGGTCCTAAATGTCTCTTCTAATCAATTAAGAGAATCTATTCCTCATGGGCACAAATTCAACACATTTCACGCTGAATCCTACCATGGAAACCCGGGATTGTGCGGGTTCCCGCTGTGCAAAGCTTGTACTAATCCAGGGCGCCGCAGAAACTCAGTGTTTCTTGAAGGCAGGGTCCACTCATTCGGATTCCTCATGGATTTTTTCGACCCAGGGGCAGTGGAAATAGCATTAGGATGCGGTATCTTGCTCAGACTAATCATGATAATTTTGAAAATCCTTATTTCTGTCTGGCAGACAAACGGGAATTTCAGAAAGATTGCAACAATGAAAACAATTTCAAAGAACGTAACCGTTCAGGTACAATTCTAGATTGTGATTATTTGAATATCTAGTGTCTGATCTCTTTTACACAGGATGTAAAAAAAATTTTGGTGCCGATGTTCCCCACAAGTAAACTTAGTTGTCATGTTCGATATTTGATGATATTGCGAACTCTGAGGACTAGAAAAGCCCCCGAGTTCCCTTTTGGTTGCCTAGACTTCAACACTAAACCCTGTTACCGATTGGATTTTATGGAGTTTAATCTGCGCACTTAATAATCGTAGCTTGATCTTCTCATGTGATCTTGTTTCTTCGGAAGTTGTGCAATGTCTCTTTGTTCTTACTTGATATATTTGGCTACACTGTATAATATATCTAAGATTTTACTTTTCGTCTGTAGGATCCAAAGATGAACAAGGCTTCTCCACCCTTTTGTATGGTCGCGAATTTGGCAGTGGCAAGAAAACGGAAAAGGTTATTTTTCTATGCTTTCCATATTTCTACACTGGAAAATGCATGAACATTCTCCTTTTTGACTTCTCTCTTTGACATGTAACGCATTGATATGTTATATGATATTTGTGAAAGCTGGTTGACAAATAGCATCAATTACCCTAAAGATTGAACTCTCATTGAATGTTGTACATGTCGAGATTAGCGAGAGTAACTCTTGCCCTGTGAAGATCTTGTTGTGAATATTGTATCAAAAACTTACCCTAAATGTTGAATCATTATGATATTTGTACTTTTTCCAGAACAATGTTTGAAACAATATAATCTTCCCTTTGTGCATTGATAAACAAAGGATTAGATGGCTTGATTTTTATAGTTGATCAATAGACATCGTAAGACTCTCTTAACTCCGTTGGATGGTAAATGGTGGGCATGGGTTCCTTATCAGGAAACCTCGTTCCCCAGTGGGAGAAACTTACGGTATGTGAAAACATCAATGGTATATGAAAATCAAAATCAGAAGTCTCCAAAATAATAGTGAAAGAGTCTTTTCCTTGGGTATTCACTATGAATATCTTCGTGTTTCATTCGGAAAGGAGAAGACCGGAGATATCAACAATATAATTTTCAGTTTGTAACGTTAACTTGGAAAACAATTAACTTATTACCTTATTGAAGTTGGAAAATAATTGTACCTCATTAGTGAGATAATCATTCTCGTGGAGTGATTAAACTCTCGAACAATTTAATCTGTTGTAAGGGCATTGCCTCATCATTCTCTGCTCTGTTTGGCAATTGAAGAAAAAAAATCTGTGTAGTTGCTATTCTTTCTGTTCATAATGCCTGTAACCTCTCAAAATATTTCAGATGGCATTTGGAGAAGGAAGGCCTTTGCCAGTGAAATCCCTGGCGGTGTTACTCCTACTTGGTGAGACTCTGATTTGCAAGGCATCTTCCTCTTTTCTCAGGTTTTTTTTGTTGTCGTTTCTCCCTGAATTGATCCCAATACCATTTGGGAAGCTAACCATCTGTTGTTTGAATCTGTAGGAGGGATGCCCGATTTTGCTTCAGCGAGTTTTACACTAGTCTATTACAACAATTGCCCAATACCAATATTTCCATCGCTGATCCCTACCGGCAGTTCTATGAAAATTGAAAATAGCACCAGTCTCAGTGCAATTGATCCAAGTAAAGTACAGAATTATACTCTGCCAGATGGGTGGGCAGGCTCTGGCTTTTTCAGTACTGGATGCACTTTGGATGGATTGGCTGCTCTCAATTGCACCACCGGTAATTGCAAAGGAAGAGATTGTACTGCAGAGGACAGTCCGGTTGCAACAACTTACATCATTTCCGATGATGGCAACATCACCATGTCCACGGAAAGGGGTTACAATCTCGGACTTGAGATTATGCCAATGTGTGTTAGCTGCACGTCTGCAAGCTGCAAAGCCCAGTTGGAGAGCTGCCCAAATGATCTGAGGCTATTAAACAGCTCAGGAGCTGTGGTTGGATGCAAGCCAGGTAGGGGGCTATATTTCTCTGAGAATCAATGCGTCATCCCTGGTGATTACAGTATTTCCACGGCAAGAGTCGCCTGTCCCCTGAAGAATTGCATTACAAAGATTACGGTATCATGTCAACACTAAACATACAAACTAGGTTGAATGAGTATTATGTGTAGCATCATTGAACTTCAAATAAAGGTTTCTGGAAATGCTACTTACACAGTTGATGCCGGGGCTCCTTGTTACTTGTTATCCTGGATTCTGCTCTATCCCTTTTAACTCAAACTTCTTGGCGAACTGTCTAGGTTCCGAGAGAATTGCAAACAACATCTGTGTGTGCATAAAATGTTTTTAACAAATAACAGTACAGATGAACTGAGGGAGAACATTAACGATTGTCCCACCACGGTACAGTGCAGTCATAGAATTAGTCATTAGGGACGCAGCCCAGTGAGCAATAGTTTTGACCGTTGGATTTAAGATCCACTCGATTTAGAGACTTTATCAGTTGGGGATAGTGCAAAATCACTCAGAAAAGTTGACTACTTACCTTTTTTTTCCAAGGTATTTGGTCAAATTGGAAAAACCTATTTTCCAACGTCACCCGTGATAATTTTGAATAAGCTAATTGAGTGGAGCAATTGAAAGGATCTCATCGTTAATCCTGCATATTATTGCGAGAGTAACATCGTGAATTACTCAAGATGCATAGTTCGATAAAAGAAAAGTTACACAGAATGAAACGATTACTAACCTTTTTGGAAGATAGAAATACCCGGTCTGCAATTATAAGAATCAACTCGATGCAGACAAACCACGTAAAAAGGGAGGTGATGCAGATGTCTAAACACTTGACAGTTATTGTTTTGTTTTCCGTTAGAGCCCGAATTTCATTTGAGATGTGTCTTCTTATCAAGCATAAAGCAAAATCAGTTGCGGTTATCAGATGGGCTTCGTGCAGGAGTCATTTTTGTATAATAGGATCAGGTCCTTTTTAGCCACCAACCTGTATGATGTCAAAAGTGTGAGAGAACGACAAAATTTCATTTGAGAGACGAGGATGAGGCCAAATGAAAACTGTTAGAAAGTCCAACTCATGTCACGAGCTGATAGATTTTTGGTTGCGAAGTGGCCTGTGCGGCATCTTGTGAGATGAGAATATCGAGGCGCGTTTGATAACCATTCTATTCCTGGGAATAATTTCTGATAAGAAATGATTCTCTTTTATTTTCGTTTTAACAATTTTCGAACAAAAGCGTTTAGTAACTACATAAAATTTATGATTCTGGAATAGAAAAAGAACATAAATGTGTTTAGTAACTGTATAAAATTTCTATTTTTCAATTACCTTTTTAGATGAGTGTAAATTTGATATTGAATCCTCATGGATCACTCACCAATATAATTGTCTTTTTATAAATGAAGAAATCATATTATATTTTATTATATTTTCAATTTCAAAAGAATTCGAATTTAGAATTCTATTCCATTCTAAAATTTATCAAATTATAGAAATTATATTGATTAATTATATTTATACTAAGTAGTAAAAATATTAATCAATTTTTATTAAATAGTAAATAATAAACTATAGTATAAACTATAATTATAAATACTAAATAATAAATTAAAATACAAAATTAAATATGTATTCTATATATAGCAAAATTGCAATTCCTACTTCAAATCTTTTTTTTTTTTCTTTTTTTTCCTTTCTTTCTCCCCTTCTTCTTCTTCTTCTTCTTCGAGGTGGCGGATCGCCAGCCTTAGGATGCCCTGGTGACCGGTTAGACGGGCGACGACCTCACCGCAGCGTCATTGACCCTCGGCAAGGCCGTGCCTCATCGACCAAGCCTCATCGACCAAGCCTCATCAATAGTTGGATGAGGCTCGGAGGAGCTTGCCGATGGCTAGGGAGGCCGGGCAAGGCCCGCCTCGCCGGTGGTTGGGCGAGCCTGCGGCGAGCTCGCCGGCCTCGGCTGGCGGCCAGGTGGTGGGGGCGGCGAGGGGCAACAATGGTAGTGATGGCAGCACTTGAAGAACAAGAGAGAGGGAAAAGAACAAGAAGAAAGAAGAGGAAAAAAAATATATAAGTTAACTTGATTCTAGAATTGTTAAAAAAAAAATCATTATTTTTTATTCTCGATTACGTTTCAAATTTACTTCGAGGAACAAAAAAATAGAAATTTATTCCCGAGAACAAAATTTTTATCAAATGCATTTTTATTCCAAATTTACTTCCGAAAACAAAATAAAAGAAATAAACACTATTTGGTAAGTTGCCAAACAGGCCCCGAGCCAACCTTTTCTCTAAAGATTGTTTTCAAGAATAGTATGGAAAAATTGCATTTTCACATTAGATTATATCTCATCCAATTTAGCTTGGATATCCAATTCCTCGAGCGAGACATATAGAACATTTCGGTATAACAACTGTTTCGTCTTATCATATCCTCAACAAGAGAGTGATATCAACTCCCAATCAGTTTGTATACGGGAGGTCAACTCAGTCCTCAAAGATCCTCTAAAATGATATTCATCATAAATATTGGGGGCTTGAGGACAAGCCCGATGGTAGCTCTTGCCGGTGCACATGCGGCCTGGCAACAACGTGGTGGACGTCGAGAGTTCAAATACGAAGCTGAGATTGTCCAAGATTGAGGGGTAAAACAAGAGTACAAACATACTAATGAGGGCAAGATTGGCAGGAAAAAATTCATTGAAGCTTGAAGTAGTATTTGATTTTCTAGAAACTCAAAGTTGGGAGAGTTACCAAAAGGCTCGTGAAACCGTATTACTAAGGCCCAAAGCTGCTTGAAATGTGTCGCGCCAAACGCAGCTTCATTCAATCATTCAACCTCCACGAATCTTCTCACCACTCGGCGGCTCGTGATCCTCCAAAAGGTAGAAATTCATCAGGGCAATCAAAGGGCAATCAATTAAATTTTCAATGCCCTCCGACTATTCGATCCCTCGCAATTTCTTTCTTTACTGTCAGGAATTTTGGATCGCGAGCCTTGCGTTGCTGGTGCTCGGTCTCGCATTGCCGCTTTTGCTCATCAGAGCCGAGCTTGCGGTGCCGGAAACTGCTGCTGCTTGCCCTTCCTCCTCCAGCGGTATTCTTCCATCCCTATCGAACTTCCGTTTGATTGGCTGCTCTACACATGACATCGCGAGGGAAGAGAGACGTTAAAAACGAAGATTTGAAAGAGGCGAGATTTGCCGGCGGAAGAGAGGCGTCAGGAAATGAGGAAGTAAGGGCCTGCTGCGTGCTGATCGGGTTTATCAATTTAGTCAAGTCAAAAAAAACGTAAAAAACGTTCGAAACTGAAACAAATCTGATTGATCGATTGGAACCCAACGCACGTTGCCCTTTTCCAATTGGCTAAGTGTTTGACGAAGACTTTGCGCCCGGTCGTTTCTAACTTTAGCACCGGTTCATCGGGAAAAAACATATGGAAATTGCAAGTGAACTTCCTTACGTTTTCGTGGCAACTCTTCTACACGTTGCATCTGCTCTTTCACATATGGCTGGGGGGACCCCTAAAGATCCTTGTATTGCTCTTCCATGAAGTAGCCATGAACAAGTAATGCTGCTTGTCTCATATTCTGAACACGATGTGCTAATCTACATACTAGTAAAGTAGGCGAGCGGTGTGCTTTGAAACACATATTCATTTTTAAGAGACCAGCGAATGCTTTGCCATCTTTCCATCTTTTAGCTTAGCATTTGGACAAAAGTCATAATAAGATCCTTAGCGTTCGATTCTTGTAATGCCTGTAAAAACTACAGGACGAACCCTTGCTGAGGCTATCCAATGATATTAATTATGTTTGCTTTCTTGTAAAGTTACAGAAAATAATATAACCAAAAACCAAACAAATCCTTGCATTTCCTTCCCCCTCCTCCCCCCACACCAGATTCAGACGGACTGCGATTGCTCACGATGCTGCACCGCCGCTGCCATCACACCCTATTCTGCACTCCCCATGTCTCTTGCTCCTGTGGTAAGGCGCGAACTGTGGCAAAGGCTTGGCTCAGCTACAAGATCTCAATATTATTATCTCCTTAATCTATCAAAAACTGGAAAAAGAAAAATGTTAATACCACGGAAAATTTCAAATTGGTACATATATGACCAATTTCTTCCAAATTAATTTTTTGATCACAAAAAATCCTAAAACTTATAAACTTATAGCAATTTTACTACAAACTTTTGTGATAAATTTATCCTCATTTAATTTATGTTAAATTGGATTTAAAACTCTAAACCGGTACATCCATCAATTGTCATGTGTCATTCAATTCAATAATTTACTAATAAAATTTAACGAAAATCAAGAGTAAATTTATTGCAAGTGTACTAGCTTAAGGAAAATTAGCTTATGGGAAATTTATCACAAATGTATGTTTTCCGTAATAATTGCCCAAAAAAAAAAAAAGAAAAAGGAAGAAACAATGCGAGAGAAGAGAGACATTAAAATTTAAATGCGACGTTTGAGAGATTATAAGAGATGTTAAAAAGGAAAGAGTTAATATCATGAAAAACTCTAAACTAGTATAATTATGATAAATTTACCCCAAATTAATTTTTTGATCCACGAAAAATTTCAAGCGATATACATATGATTTGCCTAAATGACCAAAAAACAAATCCCAAATTTGTATATCTGTGACAAATTTACCATCAAACTCCGTTAAATTAGATTAATATCATAAAAAATCACAAAATCGATACAACTATGACAAACAGAGAGTAAAATCATAAATCGGTACGACAGTCAATTGTTACGTGTCATTCAACTTACTAACAAATGGTAAATTTATTACAAATATACCAATTTGAGGTAAATTTATAAAAGATATACTAATTTGGGTATTTGGTACTTAAAAAAATTAATTTTGGATAATATATTTATAGATGTATTAATTTGAGATTTTTCAGAGTATCAATCTTTAAGTAATTGACTTTTTGTGGATTTAGGTTGCACCGATATGGAACGCGACACGTAATGACACGATCGACACGACACGCCAACACGTCATTTTTCAAAAGTAGAGATTTTTAACGCGTTCGAAACGTGTTATATATTAAATAAATATTTTAATATATAAATACATAAATAATTAAATAATAATAATAAAAAAACATTAATTCTAAAAACATTAATCATACATTTGTTAATATCATTCATTGTTTTAATTTGACAAATTCGACTACATTTTATTGTAATAATCCATAAAACTTGGAGGAAAAAACAAGTAATCCACGTTCCACTATTAAATTTAAAATTTAACAATAAGAAAAAAAAAATAATCAACATTTCATCATCAAATATAACAAAAAGTCATTCATCCACATTATCCACTTCTTTTGAAAAAAAAAAAAAAAAAACAGACTCCATATCCGGCTCATTAAGTGAAAAATTTGCAACTTCAAATACCTCAACATCTTCAAATGAATATTGGAAAATTGTTTTAGCTTTTATTATTTTTTATTATTTCTTTCATATCTTTATATTTAGACCCCATAAGTTTTGGAATTTTGTAAAAATAACCTCATGCGTGTCGAGAGTCACGTGTAGGAATTTCCGACTTATGTGTCGGAAAGTGTCGAAGGTAGTTGATCGTGTGTCGGAGCGTGTCGGAACGTGTTGGAGCATGTCGAACACGTGTCAAAGCGTCGGACACGACATGAAGAGTCCCGAAGAGTGTTTGTGCAACCTAGCCTGTGGAGTGCTAACCTGGGTTGCAAGGTAACAAAATTTGTTGATGGGATTCGTAAATGAGTGAAAAATGATTGGCGCATTTAAAACGTTTGAAACGGCTTTTTTAGTCTAATACCCTGAAAAACCCTAAACTGGTATATTTGTGACAATTTTACCACAAACTATTTTTTTTATCATAAAAAACCTAAAAACCGCCACATGAACAAATTTACCCCGACTAATCATAAAAAATGCTATATTTATACATTTATGACAAATTTACTCCAAACTAATTTATTCGACCGCAAAAAAAACAAAAAACTGGTAAATTTATAACAAATATACCCTTTGCTAAATTGGATTAATACCACAAAAAAATCACAAAAATTATAAACTGTGACAAACGGAGCGTAAAATCTCAAATGGTATCTTAGTTAATTGTCGTACGTGTCATTTAATTTAATAATTTGACGGTAAAATTTAATAAAAACTAACAGAGGATAAATTTATCATAAGTGTACCAGTTTAGGGTAAATTTGTCAAAAGTATATCAGTTTGGAGTTTTTTGTGGTCAAAAAAATAATTTAGAATAAATTTATCATAAATATATCAATTTGAGATTTTTCAAAATATTAACTCAATGTATTTAGAACGTCTGAGACGTTAGCTTGGAATTTAAGCCCAAAAAGAAAACATTGAACAAAGACTCCAATTGATCAAGTCGTTGCCCGAAGTCATCCGTAATTTTCTCGTCGCCCCGAGTCATTTCTCTCTCTTCCGAGTACACAAACGAAATCACGTGCCCGCAAGATTTCTTGCGTGAGTGACGTTACTTCTTAGAAACGCGGAACTACCGATGACTTCCCATCCAAGATTCCTTTGAAATAATGTTGGATCCGTGAATGGCCCCACTATACGGGACCAGATGATAATGTTTCCAACAAACTTTCTCGTGGAGAAATTGTCACGCCTCAAAATTATGACTTTTTGGAACTTTTGAAAAACTGCGGTCCCATCAAAAATTTACAATTCATCGAACTTGCCTCGTGTTCCGAATCCTTTGGACGAAGGAGTGCACCGGTGAATCAAAACGCTAAGGATCGTACTGGTGAAGCCGTTGAGCGGCATTCTGAAAAATTCACCGACAAAAAAAATGAAAAAAAATTTGCAACGCCATGTCTGCGTTATCACAAGTGTCCTTTAGGCTTCAATTCATCGAGGTCAGGGCCCGAGCTCCCGATGCCCCGGTTTGAATCCACAGAAGCCAAGCTTGGGACGTTGGCGCCAGTGTCCAGATATTGGCACCTGAGACACGGGTCTTTGCTCCCATGCCAAGCATAAAATTTCTGATCTAAGAATCAATATTTACTTATATTTAAAAAATAATTTCCGTTTTTTAATTGTTTTCATGAATTTCAGTTTAGATTTTTTATTGACTCATAACGTCAACAAATGAGGATGACATTTTCTCTGGAAAATACTTTCACCAGAAACAAAAGGAGCCATATCTATTTTTACCACTCAATCAAGGATGCTGACCCACATCGCCTTCACTTACGGCGAAGATTCGGTCAAAAGTCACTATCAAACGGTGGTTCTATTGCTAGTCGGCCAACAAAAGTTTCTTTTATTGCCAACCAAGTCTTCGTCAATCTTCACCCCGAGTCGGTATTAATTTCCTAGAGTGGGCCGAGTTTTGGCCCTCTAAAGTCAAGTCATGACTCATGGTGTGTGATAATCATTTTCAGGACCACCTTTGCCCGAGGCGGGTCCCTTGCATTCGAAGAAGTCGTCCAAGTCTCCGCTATTTGGTTTTAGCAAATGGAATGATCTTCGTCTTATCTGGTTTAATTTTGCAATTGAAAAAAGAGAGAGGTGAAGTGTTCCTTAACGAATAACACCTACGAGCATAATAACCATTATTGTCAACAAAACGTGGCGAGGAAGTCATGAACCTGCGTAGATAAACATAATTGCAATCAAATGTGCAGCCAGTAAAGTCAGGGATGATAGGAATACCTCTTCCAAACATCAACCACTCATCAACTTGCTATATCTCATGTTACTGATAAAATACGTTGTTTGAATGAGACTAGTGCGCACGTATATTACTCCGGGATGTTGACGGCAGTCTTTGGTACATTAACTAGTCTTAATTGCACCCAATGTTTACCGAAGTACCTTCCTTGTGATCCACATTGAGGCGTATCCTCAAAGGATACTTTTTGAAAAATGAAGAGAAAGAAGATGCATCAAACACTCCTATCTTCAGGATCAACACGCGCATGCTGAACTTTTGACGCATGGAACATGATGTAGTTCGTCTTTACACCTGTGCGCCTGAAAAAGTGAAGCAAAGAAAGATGAACTCTGAAAGGGAAACTATAGCTATACCAGGGTTCAGGTCTGCATGTACCTAATCAGTTCTAGACGTAGGAAGAGTATCATGCTCATGCATATTTCATTATTGGAGCAGTTATGTGTCTAGGCTCGGGAGAAGCTTATAGAAAGACTTGACGAGTCACCACTGAACCATAAATTCAAATTGCAAGAGTTTCCTTGTAATTTCGTGAACTCCATATTTTTCTCTTCTACATCGTTTTCACGAGGGGCATATATGCATCGGCTAACCCCTGAAAGGTGATCCTGCAACCGAATGGTAATGCATCTGCATCCCTGCAATAAAAATGCAATGCTTGTCAAGATCTCTACAAACTGTCCTGTTTCTGTTCTCATTCCTTATCGAAGGACAAGCAATGCGCAATATGTTGTCCCTCCCTCCCTCTTCTCTCTCCCTAGAAAGAGCTCCATGTCGCCCTGATCAAAAGTCTGATTTGATTCACTTCCTGAATGCTTTAATATCAGATAATTCCACGTCGGTTTTCTGCCAACTGGATATTGGTTGGCTCAAGAAACCAAAGATGCTCTCCTGGAATGTTGCATCGGATTGTTGCTCCTGGGATGGAGTCATATGCAATCCGATGACAGGTCATGTGACTCACCTTCAACTTGGCTGCTCACCTCCGAACCCGACCTGCTACTCTTCTGCAGGGTCTTCAAACAGCAGCGAACCTTCTACCCTTGGTTTACTCAATCTTCCTTCGCCCTGGGAAGCTGAAAGACCATCGAGGTCAAACAAGCTGCTTCAAAACCTGACCAAGTTGAGAGTCCTTGTTCTCGACGGGCTAAACCTGTCTGGCATTGATGTGACTCGCTTAATGAATCTCTCTCCATCTCTGGAAGTCCTCAACCTCAGTCATTGTAAATTGCGGGGCACATTAACAGCAAACATTTTCCTTTTGCCAAAGCTGACATGTCTCAATTTATCAGGCAACAAGGTGCTTTCTGGTTACTTACCTGAATCAACTTGGAACAGCTCTTTGAAGGTTTTGGACTTGTCCTCCTCAGGCTTCTCTGGAGAATTACCAGAGTCCATCGGCGACCTGCATTCTCTGCAGATACTTTGGCTGAACCGGTGCAGCTTCACAGGCTCTATTCCATCATCACTTGGTAACCTAACACGGCTCACCCATCTGGAACTTTCGTATAATGAGTTTAGTGGGCAGGTTCCTCCAACTTTGTCAAACCTTGATCAGCTCAGTTTGCTCGATCTTTCCTCAAACAATTTCATAGGTCCAATACCCAATGTCTTTGACAATAAGACACAACTTCTTCTTCTAGATTTCTCTCATAATCTCTTCACGGGTCCTATTCCTCCAAGCACAAAGAATCTTTCGACTCTCGCCCGACTTGATATTTCCAACAATCTCATTGGCGGGTTTATACCGTCATCATTGTTCTCTCTTCCCTCCTTGACGAGCCTAGACCTCAGTAACAATAGGCTCAGTGGTCACATCGGTGAGTTCTTTGCTGCATCCGCATTAGAACATGTTGACCTGAGTGGTAATCAGTTGCATGGCTCAGTCCCGAGCTCAATTTTTCAGCTTAGGAACCTCACTTATCTAAGCATCTCAGCAAATAACCTAACCGGTGTCTTAGACCTACAATTGCTCTCAAGACTCGAACGTGTAACAAATCTCGATCTTTCAGACAACATTTTATCACTGAGCAATAGTGAAAACACTGAGCATGTCCTGCCAAGCCTCTCGTCCGTCAGTGTTTCTGGGTGCCAAATTACAGAAATCCCTGCATTCTTGAGAAATTCGACCAGCATAGAATGGATAGATCTGTCTAGAAACAGAATCCACGGCGATATTCCATCATGGGTGTGGGATATTGGGGCCATGTCATTGTCTTATCTCAATCTCTCCCACAACTTTCTCACTAGCTTTGAACAAGTTCCTTGGAAAAATCTTATAATTCTCGACCTGCATTCAAATTTGATCCAAGGGCCAGTTGCACCTCCATCACTCCCACATTCAATTATTGTCTTCTCGCTAGCTAGCAATCGATTGACTGGCTTTATCCCTGGTTCTATTTGTGAAATGAAGGGCCTACAAGTTCTTGACCTCTCTCATAACAATTTCACAGGCATGATTCCACAATGTCTAAAGAACGTCAGTAACAGCCTCTTAGTGTTGGATATGCAGGAGAATGGACTTTCTGGCACAATTTCCCTAACGTTCACTAAAGATGCAGCCCTGAGAAGTCTTCATCTTAATGGAAATCAATTTGAAGGCCCATTGCCACGCTCTCTAATCAATTGCAAACAACTTGAAATGCTGGATCTCGGGGGCAACAAGTTGAATGACACTTTCCCCGATTGGTTGGAGACACTTCCCAGCTTGCAAGTCTTGGTCCTGCGATCAAACAGACTTTGTGGCCCTATAAGCAGCCCCGGAACTGAATTTTCCTTTTCAAGATTGCGCATTCTCGACCTTTCCTTCAATGATTTCACGGGTCCTTTGCCTAGTGCCTTCTTTGCAAACCTGAAAGCAATGATATCAAATGATCAGAATGGATCAGAGCAGCGATACATGGACCAAGGTTACTACCAGGATTCCATGGTTGCAACGATGAGAGGACAGGACATGCCGATTGCTAGAATCCTAGTGATCTTGACGACCATTGATCTATCAAGCAACAAGTTCCGGGGAAAAATTCCTGATGTGATAGGAGAGTTAAGATTACTCAAGGGGCTTAACCTCTCTCACAATAGTCTTGAAGGCCAGATCCCTTTGCCTCTCGGGAACCTTTCCGAGCTTGAATGGTTGGATCTCTCTTCAAATGAACTTAGCGGGATGATACCAATCGAGTTGACAAATCTCACGTCTCTAGAGGTCCTAAATGTCTCTTCCAATCAACTAACAGGATCGATTCCTCAAGGACACCAATTCAACACGTTTCAAGCCGAATCCTATCATGGAAACCCAGGATTGTGCGGGTTTCCACTGTCCAAAGCTTGTACTAATTACAAGGCTCCGCGGAAACTCCCCGTGCATCCTGAAGGCAGGGTCCATTCATTCCGTGTGGATTTTCTTGAGCCAAGGGTTGTGGAAATAGGATTAGGATGCGGCATCTTGCTCGGATTGTTCATGAGAATTTTGAAAAACCTTATCTCTATCCCGGGAGACATTTCTCCGATCGGGCCTTGAAACTGTACGCCAGATTATGTGAATCCGTACAGCTGGGGTGTCAAAGATACCCGAACCGAAAATTTCGGGTCTTATTCGGTTCGGGAGACAAATTAAAATGAAGGGGTATTACCCGAACCGAAAAGGTACAGTTATCTTCCTCCCTCGGTACCTCTATCTCCTCCCTCACCCCTACCGCTAACATCCCTTCACCTTCACTAGCAGGTCTGGCTCCGTTGCCCTCTTCGCCACCATCCAACGGACCTCCATCGGCGGCGCCTCCTCTAGATTGACCCGAAGTGCTCACCACCGACTCTGCCGGAGCCGTCGTGCATGGTGGTTTTAGCTTTTATGGCAGTCCACCGCTGGATTCGTCCATAGACGCCGAGATCTTTATGTGCTCGACTCTGTTTCTTTCCTCCGTAAATCTCGATTCATGGATCCGTGGGTCTGTCTCACTGTTTTCAAGTTCTGTAAATACACTGTAAATAGCGAAAGTTCAAGGACTCACCTTCCCTGGATTGGCCTCTGTTTGTCTCCTCCCATAGGGGTTTCAAGCGTGTCCGGTCAATCTCTCTCTCTCTGCCCCGCATTTGTTAAATGTATCGAATGTTTGACTCACATCAAGAATCTGAACTGGGAATTTTTCACTTCCCTGTTTTGCCGTGAGCCCTTTGCTGAATCTGAAAGGGGCGAAGACAAAGGCACGCCAAAACAAAACAAAAAACGACCACATCAATTTCGGGCCAGATGTGGTTTAGGTCGGGATTTGGGTCTCAGCGAACACTTATCCAAAAGTTTCGGTTTAGTTCAGGTATCACATCAACAACTGTTGATAGCCCTGGGACACTTACGAGTGAATTGTTCCAATTTCGTCCAAATTTCACTTAAAATCTGAAAACTATTTATCAAAATAAGTTTCATAATTTTTGAAATTTAGATTCTACTTTGCATGTCCTAGAATGTAAAACTTACCTCATCGGTCTAGAATGGATATGATCTAGACCTGAACTCTGTACCTGACCTTGTTATAATTGGTTCTCATTTTTTGGATTATGTATTCTACTCTATTTGTATTGGATCATGTATTCAACCCACCCATGACAACCCCAAAAAAAAAATTCCAGTTGTGGCATCCAACTACGTTTGATTTCTAAGTGAAGGTTGCATTAAAAAAAATTAAGAAAAATGATTCTTTTAAAATTTTATAACTCACAATTACAGAGAAAAGTAGTTTTCGAAATTCGAACTATGTGAACGAAAAGAAGCCTACTAATTTCAAAGAAACATTACAACCAAAATTGTACTTATAAAATGTCTTTATTTTCCCAAATGAAATATGATTTCAAGCATCCAAAAAAACTGAAAAACGGAATAATCTTCGCTTTTCATCTTCACAGAAGCATATCCCAAAATAATTGCAAGACAAGCAAAGTGACTAATGGCTTATCACGACAATGCCTCCCTCTAACATCAGGATTACAACATGCCCTCTCATACTCACTCCAAAACCAATGAATCTAGCTGTGATGGAAGTAGATGGCGGTGAAATAAGCAGGGCCACAGGGGGAAGTCCTGCCTCACGAGCTAACATGAGCACCCAAGCTACCTTCCAAACTCGGCGAGCTGGTCCACGGAGTCGTCTATACTTGGCAACAATTTAAAGAGAAAAAAAATGTTAAGATTGAAGTCTGAAATTGAGTATTGGTCACTAAAATTATAATGCATATAAATGGATCAATTTAAGTTAAAATTTTCAATTCAACTAGACCCATCTATTTGATGGGCCTACCTAATGGTAAAGATACCCCTACTATACATATTAGATCTGTTTGCATCACATCATATCAAATCCTATTGAATCCGTCCTTGTTTTACTCTTCAACTTCTATTTCTCCCATTTCACTTGTTAAGTTTCCTAGCGATAATGATGTTGCTGCTTCACATATTGGATCCGTTTATTTGATGTCTACCCTCCAGCTTCAAAAGGTTCTCTGTGTTCCATCGTTTGGCTTCAACTTATTATCTATCAGTAAATTGACATCAACTCATCCTGTTTCTATTCTTTTTTGTTTTTTTATCAAGACACTAGTACTTTTCAAGACCATTCGCAGAAGAAGACGATTGGAGCAGCAAAGCAACACAAAGGGCGTCAACTATTTGCCACCTGAAACCTCATCGATCTTGACTGCAACTTCTTAGGGTTGCAATATTTTGATTTATGGCATTGAAGTTTAGGTCATTTGTTCAATTGTTGGCTACTATCGCTATCTAGAAATATTGATGAAATTTCTAGCTCCTTTGATTGTCTTTGTATGCCTATCACGTTGTTAAACAAAACTTGTTTGCCATTTCAGTCTGGTTCCATTAATACGACTATCCCCTTTTCTTTTTGCTGGCCTGAAAACTTTTATTGAATTTAAAACTAGGCTAAACGCCAGACCAGCCCAACAAGCGGACATAGGTACAAGGAAGGTCCAAAAGAACTTGGGAAGGGCCTTTGTATTTCCTTAAAGGCTTTTCCCAAAAGCTTCTTCCAAACGCACTCAAGGAAGGTCCAAAAGAACTTGGGAAGGAGAGAAAGGCCAATTTCTCTACTTTGAAGTGCTCTTATGGGCTTTAGCTAACCAAGCTGCCATCACATTAGCCTCCCTACAACAATGCGCCAGCCTGATATTTAGGAAAAGAAAGCAACAAAGCATGACACTCTTGGATAAAACCCCGGAGCTCCGAAGAAACGTGTGCTGTACTGTAAAGTTTTCTTATCAAATCAAAACAGCCTGACTCAACTTCTAAGGCTTCCTGACTTCCGGTACAGAAGTGTCCTAGTGTTTGGAGAAGAACAAGGGTTTCAATCTTAGTTGTAGAGGTAGTTGCTTGAACCAATCTCACAAATCCATCAAGACTGTCCTTTTGAGTTAGTATATTGTGACATTTAATGTTGTTACGACACTCCCGGCACCAATGCATGATATTTTTCTGATAATTGTGGATGATTTTACCTAGTAATTTGGAGTTAGGGAAATCCTATATTTAATGAGTTAAAACAAAAGGGTTTTTAATCAAGTGCGCATCATTAATGCTCAAAAACCCTCTTTTAAAGAAAATATTTATGATAACAAGGAGACTTTTTGAAAAATCAAATGTCTATCTTCTCGGATATTGGGCGAGCAAATCTCTTCGATCCCCCAGCGTGAGGCATCTTTTGTATAGCACGCTTGCTCTATCAATCAGGCTCCGTCTCTATCATTGAAAGTAGAGCCTCTAAAGTCATAACAATCATATAAGGAATGAGATTCTCGGCAAGATGAGGATCATGCCCTTGCTTTTCTCCGAGTTCCACTAGGAGACAAGAGTAGTCCATCCGTCCCTAAGGATATGCTTGGGTCGATTCCTAAACACCTCTTCTATACTTCTAGATCACTCGAAATAGCCAAACCTTGATTGGTTTCTCTGGTCTCTATTTTTAGTTCCGAGTGATCTTATCACCCATTTTAGTTCCTATCTTCCTTAGATTCTATGAGGGAAAAAAAAATCGACAATTGTGTGAGGGGCAACCCAATTAAAATTCTGTCAATTATCACTCGTACATTCCTTGCTTCATCGGAGTCTATGAGGAAAATTACTTTTTCCCATGCAAACGTGCTATTTTAGTGCGGATGACACATACATAGAAAAAAACAGGGGCAAATAAACAAGAAGACTTGAAAACAGCATCAGCCTTCATGGAAGATATATATAATCATGCAAACGAGAGAAATCGAGAACGAGATTGAGAGAGAGAAAATTGGTGAAGGGCAAAATTGTGTTTAGAGAAACCTCAAGCTTAACTTTGGCCAATTAAGCTGTTTGTCCTACAATTGTAGAACTCTTTTATCATGGAGAGTAATGAGAAGATGGGTTTGCTGTATATCAAGTCCTTGTTGGTTTATGAAAATGTCTCAGAATGCTTGTCGTTGTAACGGCATTCTTATGAACGGTATCTTCCGATTGGTAGGTTTACGGCCTGGTTTGGATTAGCAATTCTCGGCAGGTTTACAGTTTAGTTTGGTTTGTTGTATGTTGGCTTCTTCTATTTACATGAACGAGCATCGTCCAAGGTACTGGCATTCCTCAGCAAATATCTCTAAACATTGCATGATGGCCATTTTATTGGCCAAAAGCTTATTATGACATCTTCTCTTCACTTTTACTTATGCTCGGGTTATTTTTTCAATAATAGTTTCCTAGTACAAATAAAAGAGAAATATCAACTCATTGACACAATAATTTGTCATCTATCTGCGAAATAAACATTTTTTAGGAAAACAGGAACACTAATTTTGTTCCAAACGGAGGACAAAAAGGAAAAAAAAAACAAGAATAAGAAAAGAAGGCATGAAATAATCTTAAATTAAGAGTAGGCCTCATATTTAACCTTGACAAATCTTGTTTGAGAGGAACAAAGGCAATTCATCTCTAGTAAAATTGAACAAAAAAATAGTAATAATAAGTGGATGGAAATAGCGAGAGCCTAATCAATACACTTTTATTGAGAATGTACCATTATTTATAAGTTTAAAGAAGAAAAAGAAATAACAAAGTTAGAATTATGTGATGTGGAGTGGTATCCACGCAATAGACAAAGTATTTCTTATTGATTATAAGCTATTTCTTAGAAATGAAAAGGAAAAAGAAACAATAAAGAAAAGAAAAAGGCACAGGAAGCTTAGGTGACATGTCGACTCCCCCGTGTAAGGCCCTTTGCGGCGCCCCACAACACTGTATAATATTAAATATGAAAGAAGCGACAAATTAAGTTTAACTACATCAATTTACGCAGCAATTCCGCATATGCATTTTAGCATCTACGCCACCATCACTCTTCTCTTTGCTCACGCTGGCAAACTTTGGTCAATGAAATTATTTCCATCGTCGAGTACGAGTTCCTAAATTATCACAAAGAATCACTGTTTTTCTTTTGAACGCAGCAGAAAGGTAAAACAAATTGAGTGTGTCGATTGACAGCAGCTATTTCAAAAGGAATAAGCGGAAAGACAACAATACGTGTGGAGATGTGACAATGAAAAGAGCCACAGTCAAGTTCCCCATGAGCCCTTTTATGTCCACGGTCCACCCTTATAACAGCTATCGACATCAGCTGACAAATAGTAGTCCTAGAGATACGAGTACTCTATAGAAATTGATATACAAAAACGTATGTGGCTGCTTGTGCCGTATTCATGGTCTTCTTCTCTACATTAAGAGATTACATGACCCTTGACAACATCAAACGACTCGTTGCCACATAAGCTTTCGCATATCATCTTTTTAAAATTTTTCAGTATCTCGAGTATTTCCAGAATGATGAACCTAATACTACCCTATGTGTTTAGGTCGTTCACGATGCCCTGAAGCTTTCTCTCCAGGACTTCTGAGCATATCTGCTCCATCATTCTGTAGAAGGATATCAGATCAGATAATTGCTCGACCGACATCTTCCTGAATCACATTCCTTGCCATCTTCTCTCTTTCTTCGTTCAACTTGAGCCTCTCGATGTATGACCCAGCGTTCCTCACCGTCGCACCCATCTGCTTCAACCTCTTCTCTTGTTGCAAACTCAATGCTGTGTTCGACTGCAGAAACCAATGCCCAGTTAAGATTTCAAACTCAAGAATGAACAAACCTTACACAAAGAGTAAACTAGGAAAATTTTCTGTTGACGCCCGTCCCGATTTAACAAAATTCAATGAACACCCCGTACTTTTCAAGGTATCTTATGTACTAACCAAAATTTAATTAACCTCTTAACTCTAGACAATGGTCTGACTTTTCGATAAAGGGTCTACAAAAGAGGAATACAAACATCGGCTGATGTGAGGGTATGTGCTGCAACCACACCATCCTAATTTAGCAGCACCCCAAAAGACACAGTATAGCAATTGGATAGATCAATAGTTACGCCTAAAATAATGGAATTCAGGTTCACAAAGGAGAGCTCAAAGAAGAACAAGAACAATAATTGTTTGTACCTCAAGAAATTCTGCACCCACTTTAAGTTCGGAATCTTTGGATGGGTTCAGCCCTTGGCCGGTCGTATAGAGATTCTTGGCCAGTGAAAAACTGCGAACGATCATCCTCCTCTTCTTTTCCATTTCTTGATCAAGTTTCAGTGGCCTTGGGACCGAAGTCGAGCTAATCAGCTTCTTCTGGTACGCAATCACAGCCTTCACAAACTCCTGCAACAATACAAAGTTCAGTGACGTGTCCACCCATACTAAAAAGGAATCGGACTGCCCAACAAAAACCCATCCCATCACTTTCTAAACTGATTTCGTGAATAGCCATTATAATTGCTGACATCATTTGTTAACGAATGTCGACAAAAAGGCAATCTTTAAGCACCTGATAGGCGGACGGGCAACCTGGGTAATCGAACTCGTCGGAGTCGGGCTTCCGCATCCGCTCAGGGTGAAACTGGAGGCCCATGATGAACTTGCCCTCTTCAGGATTATAAGCATCCGGGTCGTAGAACCCTTCGATCAAGCCATCAGGCGCAAAGGCCATAGGCACAAACCTCTGAGCCAGTCTCTTGACCCCCTGGTGGTGATAACTGTTCACCATTATCTCCATCCTCTGATCCTCCAACGAGTCCTTAAACCACTCATGCAATGGAGTCTTCTCCGACACCCTGACCGCATGTCTGTGCCCATCATAATCATCATAATTTATGTGAGCCACTCTCTTCTCCTGGGCAAAATTCCTGCTGACCTCTCTCTCAATGTCTTGATAAAGCGTGCCTCCACATGCAACATTCAAGACCTGTATCAAGAACAGAACTTGTTAGTTTAACAATAAAAAACACATCTAATTTTGAGTTTGAAATTATACGGATTTGGAACCGTTGAATAAAAGACTGAATTTCTCGGACCTGCGAGCCTCTGCAGATCCCCAAGTAAGGGATGTTGCGCTCTAGGCACAGCTTCGCGAGGCGGAGCTCGATCGTGTCCTTCTCGCGGTCGATGGCAGTGTCGCTCGCGTGGAGCCTCCTTATCTCCTCAAGCTCCTCGGGGGAGAGTGTGATGGTGGCATCCTCGGGCTCATAGAGTGACGGGTCGATGTCCTCGCCCTCGCAGAGGAGGACGCCATGGATCGGCTCGAAGCTGTCGAGCAGCATGTGGACCCCGCTCACGCGGGGGACTATCACGGGGACGGCGCCATAGCCCACTATGAGATCAAGGTGGTATTCACCTGCAACAAAAATTCACTCCCCTTTTTGAAACAATTCAAATCTCATCGGACTTCTTCTGATTTTCCTAACGATTCTCACCACTACAGCACAAACCCTAATGTAGTTTTTTCTTATAACCAAAAAACACACACACACACACAAACACGAGCGTATCGCGTCTGCTCACTATACGGATCATATAGTCGAAACGTACGTACCGACGAAATCGACAAACTTGTTCTTGCGAACGGTGCGGCGTGAGACGATAAGGACGCGAGGAAGGATCCCGGAGAGATCAGAAGAGGCCATGGACTACGTCGATGTATGCCGGTGGTTTGATCCTCTCGAGTCTGGTTTTACGATGAAAGAGGTGTTCAGGCTTGCGCGTGCATTTATAGGGGGAAGAGGAGGAATTACTGGATAAAAATTCTTATCTATTTAAGTAGATGTGAATTATTATTATTGAGGAAAATTGGTGCATTATTTTTATAAATATTATCTTGTTAGGATTTTAAACGTAAAAACTGAGTGAGCTGTCTACCCATAGAAAGCACACGATGGCAACGTCTTTGCGCCGCGTCGGATCTCCCACTCCTGGGGCTACGGGTTCAAGGGTTTCCTTTCTCTATTCTTCTTTAATCGCTAAAAAAGCTATTAAATAAGAATTCCAAGACCTTATCGCCAGATATTAAAAAATATGACGAAAGAGGAGTTTCTTTCGCGTTTTTCTTCGAAATTCTTGTAAAGCTAAAGAACAAGATCCTGAACGAAAATCTCTGTGCATTATTCTATTTTCCAGCTTCCGTCATTAATTGGTGGATAAGAACGAAGCCATGTCAAAACCTCATCACTTCAAACGAAGAAGCACTTAAATGCTCCAGCATTACAGCACGATTTTCCCCACCGTTACCGATTCCTACCAGTCAAGATGCAGACTCCAGCTAAGTATGACTCATCAGTGCTCCAGTTTAGGATGGCAGTTAGCCTTAATTCGATATGGTAAAACAGGCGTGAATACGTGTATAGGGGAAAATGGCAAGAAGCCTTTCTAAACCATGGTGGTAAAAGAGTTCTTGCCTGTATTGCAACTTCATTTGTTGGTGGATGAGACACCGACCATAGGAATTAGGTGCATGGATCTGTTGATGATGTTGCAATATCATTAATTAAGTTGCAACGTGGTGGGGTGGGGGAGTAGCAAAGCTTATCTTGGGTAGGTACCATCCAGGACGGGTCAAAGGTGAGGGGGAGCTGATCTGTTGATTGGGGAGGGTGTGATGTGGAGCTTCTAGCGGCTGAGTTCTTGAACGTTTCCGCAATTTCCAGCAATATCTTCCCACTTCTGCGGTGGCATAATACTGGAATGATGCCCTCTGACGCTTCAATAATTTCTCTTTTTTATGATTTATTGGACGGTTAATGCTTTTTGCGGACCAGATGATTAAGGTTTTAATATTGTAGATCTTTCCCACACGTAGCGTGAGACTTGACCACGATTAAAACGTTTAGAATTCGCGATTTAGTACTTTAAACATTCTAATCAACATGATTATCATCAGACGCGTAATTGATTTATTTTCAAAGACTTAAAATGTCAAATGAAAGATGCAATTTAATGTTTAAATGCCAATAGACCAAATCCCAAACCTCTTTAAGTTTCGAGAGGCATGAGTTTTCCTTGTCTTGTAAACATAGTAACTATTTGTTCAAACGGGTTACGATGTTTTAGTGATTATTCAATATATGTATAGTGAAGACATAATGTTGACAATTTGGATATAATGCATCGGAATTAAGAATTTAGAGAAGCTTCATTCAAACGTCCCTCGGTGCAAGGCGTGCTAGATATGTAGAGATTGACTTGGATCGGTCTTACTAGCACAAGGAAGATTCGGATGAGGTGCGGAAAGCGGTCGAAGTTCATGGATCATGAGGAGATTTCAATATTTAATATGTAGACATGCCAAGCTACAAGGTTCATGGATCATGGGTATGCATACGTGGCGAAACTGCATATAAAATACTTCACAGCTCCACCAAATTGGAGGAAATTATTATAAATATCAAATTGTGGATTTTGGATAAAGGGATGCATTGATCGGTGTATCATCCGACAATACTCAGTAATTCCTAAGATTGGTGAAGCAAATGAACCTTATATATAGATATAAACACAATCATTCAGGGGAGGTTGGGAAGGTCGAATCGGGAAGATAATTCAGAGTAACTGATTTAATTTGTCGATTTCATAAAAATAAATAATTTTAAAAATATATGTTTTCTTAAAAGTAATCACTTGCATTGCTCACAAAAATAAATAAATAAATATCAATAATTATTTTAAATAATACAATATGATAATTTTTTAGAAAAAAAAAAAAAGTGATTTCTAAATCATTCATCTTTTCGGTCCTTAGAACATCACTGGATAGGGCCGGTCTAGTCGGTGACCGCTCAAAAGGGAAGCCCATCTGGCGAAACACATGGCAAGCGGGACACGCATGAAGACCCCGCGAGCAGCACGTGATCCTACGATGGCCATTCTAGTCCGGAGCGGTCACTTTAGCATGGGGCATGTGGTTTTCCGAGGAAAATGTGTGATCGCCACGCGATGAGAAGGCGGGCGGGAAGTCAAGGCCAGGGTGCTCGTCCACTCAACGAGAACACCAGCTCCTGAGCCTCGGTACATTACCTTTCCATGTTACTTTATTGGGCAGTTCTCCCACGCCAATTAATAAATTGATTTAACATACCGATCCTAATACACTCGTCATTATCTATGAAAACGCGGGGACTAAATTATGAAAAAAATTGTCCTAATAATCGTAAACATATTACATTTTTACTAATTCAATCAAAAATCTTTCAATTTTGTTAATTTAATTCTCAATATTTTGACAATTTACCAAAATAGTTAAACCAACCCATTTGGCGGGAAATAGCTAACGTGGACATTTGGTGTTTTATGTGACATGACTGGCAAGTCGCCCTTGCTAAATCCTTGCGAGAGCAACCCTTGCCAGAGGCTAGCGAGGGTGAACCTTGTTAGTCATTGCCTTTGGCCAGTTAGTTAGCTGCCATTGCCAATGCCAATGCTTGGAGACCAGCAAAAAAGAAAAGTAAATAAAAAGACAATAAAATACACAATAATAATAATAATAATAATAATAATAATAATAATAATAATAATAATAATAATAATAATAATAATAATAATAATAATTTAAAAAATATTATCAATAATTGTCTACATCAATGCCGGTTGTACTACATAGGACGGCTAACATTCACATGAAAAGGTTTAGGACGGTCGGATCGACTATATGGGCAAAACGTTAAAACATTTAAAATTGAATTGGTAAAATTGAAAGATATAAAAGTAAATTGGCAAAAACGCAATAATTTTGGGATGGTAATTTTTTTTTTTTAAATTGTGCAAGCAAAGGGATCTTACAAAAGCAATTGTTTGAGGAACCTGGATTCCTCAGTCCTCTCTCGGGAAATCGAATTCTATCCAATCTGGTTTTTATTTGCCCCTGAAAATCATGCCAAGCACACGACTTGTTTTTCCCATGATCTTCGAAATTAGCGAAGAAGGGCCAAGGCTCAAGGGGTAGTTGGCCTCTCGATCGATTATCTCAATTAGGTTCAATTGCTCATAAACTAACACGTGAGAGTTTTAAATACAGTCGGGATTTACATCAAAACAACATAATCAACAAGACTTGCCGTAGAGAGATTCAATAGTTAAAATTGTATTCCTGTAAAAACTTTAGAAAAAATTCCAAACAGGGCGCAAAGTAAAAAATTATTTCTGAAAAATGATCTCAAATTAAATTTTATTTCAAATAAGTACTGAAATAGCTAAGTCTGTGTAAAATAAGGGCCGGAGATCGCTAGCTGGCCCAATGGTCTTCGATCAACATTTTCCGGTGACTAAAATAAGGTCAATTTTGTCCGAAATTTACATTTGGGTAAAAAATGAAGAAAAGTAAAGCCTTAAAGGAAGAGCGACAAACCATTTGATGAAGACCGCAGAAGAGCAAAAGAGAATGACACCCAAGAAGTCAAAGCTGAATCTTGAATCGGCGTCGCCCACTACCGTCTCCATCGTCTCCTCCTCCTGCTCCTCCTCCTTCACCGCACTTCTTTTTCTCTCTGCTCTCTCTCCAACTTCCGCTGCCGCCGCCGCCACCGCCGCCCTGAACGGATTGACATGCCCTATGGATCTCAGCCACATGAGCAAAATCCCTTCCAACTCTCTGACCTCAACACCTCCATTTCTTGCCTCCAACACTTGCAATCCACCCTCACTTCTCTCACTCTCTCCCCACCAATCTTGTTTCCCTGCTGCCTTGACCCTTCGCAGTTCGTCATCACGCCCAACACCTGTGCCCACATTCAACTAGGCAGGACTGGGTTAGTGAACTTTGAGTCAACTAGAGTGAGATCACTACCAAGTAAAACTTAAACTGTTAGATGAAAATGTTTTAAAGATTAAACTTTGTGGAATATTTAATTAAATATGTAAATAGGGTCTAAAAAAATTTGAACTCTTGATCTCTTGCTTTGATACCGGCAAGATTTTGTGAAATAACTGTCAATTATTCTAAAAGTTCAAGTTGTTAAATGAATACTCGGTTTAATATATTAATATTCCATCATATTGCAAGCACAACCTCATGGATTTGACCTATAGGGACTTGTGCGTGGCTGCTGGTTTCCAGGTCCACTCCTAGCAGATATCCATCGGTGGTAATAATTTCAATACTACAAATTGCTTTATCTAATTTGGGGATTTTCTTCATTTTTTACCTAATCGTAAATTCCATACATAATTGCTCCTATTTTAGTCGCCAGAAAATGTTGACTAAACACCATTTGGCCCGTCGGCGATCTTAAACTCTTATTTGAGACTGACTTGACTATTTTGAGCTTTCATTTGAAATAAAGTCCACTTTAAACATTTTTTAGAGAAAATATTCCCACTTCAGGTTTTAATTTGAAAATTTTCCTATATATATATAAACCTAGCTCAAAGTTGTCCATATCAATTGGCCCCGAGTTGGTTCCGATCAAGAGCCCATTTCATAAGCCATCAGAAGACACTCATTCACGGAAGGCCTACCAAGTTTGCTGTTCAATCAGTCTACGACCCACCCACATAAACAAACAGAGAGAGAGAGAGAGAGAGAGAGAGAGAGAGAGGATATATTTGGATGAAGTCATTTTATCGATAATACGGTGAACAGAGCTGATTATTATAGTTACCGAGGACTTGCAATTTTTTTTATGTGATGACCCACCGAGATTCCGTTTGTCTTGCCCAAATTTTTTGTTGAAAAATATTTCCTTATCTCCCGATGCTTGAATTGTTTAGAAAAATGAGTCAATTAAAAATATTTTCACAAAAATTAAAAGATTTATGCGTAAATTCAAAATAATGATTTCTTCTCGTAAAAATTACAATTCATTTTTCAAAATAAGAATGCATATCAGCGCTTAGGCACTGGAATCCTAATGTCGGTGCTAAAGTGGTTAGTGGCTGGGCCCAAGTCCGTGAAAGCTGACACCGATTTCTAGAAAGTTGAACCAAGGTCCATAGAAGTTCAGCCCAAGTCTCTCAAAACAAGGCTCAAAACTCTAGTACCCACTGCCAGGTACCAGCCGCAGTGGTTAGCTACATGGCTCTTGAGGCCAGTCACCAATGCTAGGACCTAAGTCCATCAAGGCTGTACTAGGGACCCTAGTGACTGTGCTCGAGCACCAACTCTTACACCCGAATCCCTAGCACTCAGATGAGGGTCCATCAAAGCCGGACCCGGTAGCCATGCTCAGGTAATAGACTCACATGCCCAAGACATGAGTGCCACGATTTTAGTCCATTAAAGCCAAATCCAAGACCCAAGTGCTTGTAACCAACTCTCCAACAATTGTCTCAAGCACTTGACTCTCATGCTTAAGTCATTGGCGGGCAGGCTAGGGTCCATACAAATTGGATGTGGATCTCTTTAGGCCCTTACCAGGTGCCTATGCTTGAATCCCTCGCAAACATGCTTGGGTGCCCAGCTCCCCACCTAAGTCATTGATGCCCAAGCTAGGTTCCATGACAGTCAGGCTCAAGTCCACAAAAGAGGGCTTAGGTCCCTCAAGGCTAGGCAAGAACTCAATGCCATGACCAGTTTCCCAGTGGTCATGCCCATGTACACGACTCCCTCATCCAATTCACTAGTTTTTGAGCATCGGATTGAGTTGCTGGTGCCCATGCTCGAGTTCCTAGTGGCTGGTCCCAAAAACCTCGACTCATACAACCGAGACTTGGGTGATTTGGTATCCCTTTTATTGCACAAATAGTGTGTGTATTTTTAGGAGAATAAAATCATTTTTTTTATTTCAAACAATGAAAAATAATTTTCAATTCATTTGTAGATTTTAGCTAAACACCAACGAAAAATATTGTCACATTTCTACATGATGACTTCTTAAAAAATATTGTTCATGATTGTTAAATTGTCCTATAAACAAACGAAGCATTAGGCTCGATTCATTATTATTTGGGATAAAGTGCCTGTTTAGCACGTTGGTTCAAATTTGGGGATGGGTTGTAGTCAAGAGAAATCAAAATCATAGTAGTGCCAACAAGTAACGGGGTGGAGTTAACCCCCCGGCATTTTGACAACTTCTGTTGCCTCATACCAAACCTTCCCAAAGCGACAATGGCATTATTCTAGTCGTGGATTTCTAGTATCGGCAAAGGCTTACCAGACCCTAAAGTAAAGAGAAATATCAAACTAATAATAAAAGACACCATATTGGAGAAAAGACAAAACAAAAGTTCACCTCTGGAACTTATTATAGAGCACGACTATATAAGTCATGGCGACATTCCCAGCGGTCTTGTTTATTTCTTTATTTCAACTTGTTTTACTAGGTGCACGTAGGGTACGGAACGCCACAGACGCGCATGACCCGTTTGCCGTCATCGGAGGTGAGGTACTCTCGGAGGCTAGAATTCTTGATGTACCCGCAGAGGCATGGCCTCTGCTCCCGCATCTTGCTACGGCACAGGGCCGACGGAGGCGTGGACGATGTCATCGCGGGCACGCACGAGCTCAGCTGCAAGGCGCTGCACGTCACTGCTTCCGCTACATGGGCTCGATCTGCCGAGAGAAGCACGAGCACTGCCGCGAGGGCTGCCGCGAGCAAGCGTGGAGATGGGGAGGGATTGGATGGCTTGGCCATGATCTTCGATGGGAGGCAAGTGAAGAGGAGACAGAAGAGGGAGGTGGGGGTGTGTGTTGCGTTGGCCAAGGCGAGTGACAGTAGAGATTTATAGGGATGGCACTCAGAATTTATCATCGCATAAATTATTTTGAATAGAATAGGCTAATCACCTATTTTAAAAAACAATTGAGACCAATATTAGATACCCTACATGCAACATGTCTTATGTTCTTCTATGTGCATGGAAGCCCCAATGATAACATTGGTGGAGGGAGAGAAGGAGGATAAAAGATAGCCAGTCTTTTGTTTTCAGAAAAAATTTTGTGAGCAGCTCATATTAATGTAATTATAAGGAATAATATATCATGGATATTGACGAATCACAATATTAAAAATTGCCCCAAAATCACTTTATTTTTTTTTTCGAAAAAGTACCAAAATAGTCCTAAACCTTTTGTATTGACACCAAATTAGTCATAAACTTTTCAATTGGAACAATTTAGTCCTAAACCTTTTTACATTAGTATAAATTCAGTCCTTTTGGCTAATTTAAGTTGAAAATTGCTGAAATTTGACGTGGCCACCGGCAGTCTTATGTGGTACCATGTGGACAAATTTTATAATTTTTTTATATTTTTTCAGATTTTTTAAATTATTTTTTTTTTTTTTTTTTTTTTTTTTTTTTTGTTTTTTTTTTTTTTTCACCGACCAACCATTTTTCAGGCTGGTTGGGCGAGGGCCCCGCAACCTTAATTGGCAAGGGCACTCGCCCTAGCGGACAAGGGTGCAGCGGCCCTCGCCCAAATCTAGGCGAGGGCCACGACGGCCTCACCTAAGGTGTCATGGCTCTCACTTGCCACGGATGAGGGCCTTCGTGCCCTCGCTTGTGGCCAACGACGAGGGCGTGGCGGCCCTCATCGGCCAAGGGGCGAGGGTTTGGGCCCTCGACTGTGGTCGGCGAGGGCGCAACAGCCCTCGCCAATGGCCAGTGAGGGCATGGGGGCCCTCACCCTGACCAGCTTGTGGCCGGCGATGGTCGGCCGATGACCTCGCTGGCCAAGAGGTAAGGAGAAAGGAAAAATGAAAAAAATAATTTAAAAATCTAAAAAATTATAAAATTTGTCTACGTGGCGACACATAAGACCGTCGGCGGCCACGTCAGCCATTTCCGACTTAAATTAGCCGAAATGACTGAATTAGTATTAATGTGAAAAGGTTTAGGACTAAATTGGTCCAATTGAAAAGTTTAGAACTAACTTGGTACCAATACAAAATGTTTATGATTATTTTGATACTTTTCCCATTTTTCTTTTACCTTGCAAATCTTACGCATAAGTTTTTTATAATAACATAAATATAGTGTATGTGAATTTTTACTATGTCTACGTTTTTTGTAACATGTTGACGCATGAAGATAAATTTTATTTAAAGAATATAGTTAATTTTAAAAATTTTAGCCGCACAAATTGATCAATCAGCTAATATTGCTCATAGAGATTTATTTTTTTATTACAAGCGATCGGAAGAAAAAAGGAAAACTCATCATCATAGTACCTCAAATCTAAAGAAAAAGCGAAAACCCAATTTTCCACGGTCCCCCACCACAAAAAAAAAAGTTTCCACACTCAGTGCTCCCCCAATTTTCCATGCACTCGGTGAAAACCCAATTTACCTCTATGAAATGGATTGCCCATAAATTTCAATCGATAGCAACAACGTCGCATCACTTAGAAGCAAAGCTAAATTTAGAAAACAATGAGGATCGATGAAGCACCAATAAAGTTAAACGCATATTCATTCCACAAGAATGGATCTGTTTAGCAAAATAATTGATGGCTGATCACTAGTATACGCTGGAAATTCCTTCACCAATAACTATGACGTTGCCAATTGGTAATAAACACCTAGGCTCGGCTTTTTTTACAGCATTGTCATACAGAGACGTCAATGTTTCTATGATCATCATTGAAGCAAGAGGCAGAAAATCTGTACATGAACAGAGCAAAGGTATATCAATTTCCCAAGAGCATATTCATTAAACTCCCAAATTTAGATCAAGAATAGCACCCAAATTGAGAACTAGATCGAGAAAGTTCGAATTCTCAAATCAAGTACTAGATGTGGAGAAAAGAACTCCCAAATCTAAATCAAGAGAGAGAAAAAGTAAGGAAAGAACAATAAAATGCAAACAAAATCAACAAGAGAGGGAGGGGAGAGTGGGACTAGTTCAAACCCTTCTTCTTGATTGAACGTCGAAGAAGACGATGGAGAGAAAAGAGTGGAGAGTGAAGACTTTTCGCTCCCAGCCACTCATTTGCAAACTATGCTATGGGAATGCAATTTTTTTCCTTATCTATCATCATTAGTCCCTGACCTTACGTTGGGCATTCCAGGCGTAGAGAGAGAGAGAGAGAGAGAGAGAGAGGACAGCAGCATTTCGCCAATGGAAGTTTGATGATCATATTTTTCGAGACTGTAAGAAGCATAATTATTCAAAAGACAATTCTTCAAAGGAAACAAAAACATTCAAGCATGCTTATAATCTCAATGCTTAATTGCTTCAAAAACCCTATGCAATTCTTTACTTACACCCTCAACTTGAAAAACTTTCAATTTTAACCCGAACTTGAATTTCATTTTCTAAATAACCCCTAGCTTTTATGACCAAGAGGTGTCAAATGTCAAATCTAGATATATGAAAACCGGTAACTTGACCTTTTCTTGATCCAAGCTTCTAGTGAGTTGGACATTTAAGTGAATTGCGCATGTGAGCGTGTCTCCTTTTCTGTGTGTCTTTGTGTTGGTGTATGTACATTAGACCTATCAAAATGGGTTATAAATCCATTTCTTAACTAATATTTGATGAACCCACCCTTTCCACATAGGAAATAGGAAGTGGAGGGTTTGAATCCCCAACATTTTAGGGGAGTTGGGATGTAGATAATTTAGTTTTAAGTGTGAGTTTCGACTCCTACGCCATACAATGAAGTAAAATAAAAATCTGAGAGTGAAAATTAGAATAGGATTAAAGTAAAACCAACAAAAAAAAAAAACTCATATTTGATGGATTGATTGGTTATATGAGTTAGTTATATTAAGTAAATGAATTATAAGTAAGTTTATGACAATAATACCCGAAATAATATAAGTATTAAATGGGTTCACAACTTACATAAACCCATCTGCCTCTTTGACTCTCTCTTGCCCTCATTCTATCTCGAGTTCACTCGTTTCGCACTCTTGCGTCAATTTGGGTAGAGATTTGATCAAACATGAATGTTGTCTTAGTAATATTGGTCAAGTCAGGTAATCAATTTGGGTCGGACAATTTTCGACCCAACTCGACACACCTATTTGATGGATCTAGAGTACACATGCACATTTGCTATGCATGAAGAGAGATAGAGCTAGAAGAATTAATCAAATAAATTATATTAAATTCAAGCTTGCGCTTTTTCCACCCCTATTTTTTTTTTTTTTTTTTTTTTTGGTCAGTCCTATTCTATTCCTATTCTACACTCATTCCCTATTGACTTCCAACGCTCTTACAATCTTGAATTGAACGCACTATTCATTGTGGAACCACTTTAATTTTAGGTTATTTATTACCTTTTCTCCATTTGTTCTTTGGCTTCAGGTTTACGAAAGACAGAATTATCAACATCCCTCTCAAATAACTTTTTTTTTTTTTTTTTAACCCTAACGGTTTCTTCCACACCCAAATTTTTCGACAATTTCTTCATCTTCGCTTTTTTGTGAACTTATTCTTCATCGTCCATTTGCATGAGAGTCTAATCAACTGCTTTAATCTAAGCAAGCACTAATCATGCATCGGAGTAGAGGGATGTTAGTTTTATTTGCGTAATTTTTGCTTCATATCCCTAGGTTCTCCTCAAAATTCTCCATGTCAATTGGCCCAGAATAGGGTAACGATCGAGAGCCCATTGGACAAGCCATTAACATATTGAACCCACTCACAGAAGGCCTTACCAAATTGCTGTTCAGTCAGTCTACAAGAGAGAGAGAGAGAGAAAATTTGCATTGATGATACGGTGAACAGAGCTAATTACCATAGTTCAGGGGAATTGCTGAGGACTTGCAATCATTTCTTTGTTCTCGATTCTTTATCATTTATAAACTCTGTTTCAGCAGGTTAATCGATTCAATTTAGGGATAAATTGATCTATTAACAAAGAGAAACCAAAATACTGGTAGTGCCAACATGTAATGGGTTGTAGTTAACCCTGGCGTGATAACAACCTGTGTTGTCTCAAATGCCAAACCTTCCCGAAGCGACGATGGCATTAAACTCGTCGGGAGTTCTAATACCAGCATTCATATGAGGGCTTACCAGTCCGTAAAGTAAAGAAAAAAATTAAACTAATTTTAAAGCACACCAAATTGTAGAACACCAAATAAGGGTTTCACTTCATAGAGTACAACTATATAGATCATTGTAACATCATCTCTTTGCAATCAGATTGCTCTCCAGCAATCTTGCTCGTCTCTTTATTTCAACTTATTTAACTAGTAAACCGTACTCGTCCTTATCTTCGTATTCTGTCGGCATCGAACATGGGAGGTTCCCAGTTCTGGACACTTAGCACGTCGGGTATGGGACGCCGCAGGTGCGCGCAACCCGCTTGGCGTTGGGTGAGGTGACATACTGCTGGAGATTCGGATTCCTGATGTACCCGCAGAGGCACGGCCTCTGCTCTTGCAGCTTGCTACAGCACAGCGCCGAGGGAGGCGCGGACGACGTGATTGCAGAGACGCACGAGCTCAGCTCCGTGACGCTGCACGTCACCGCTTCCGCTACTCGGGCCTGATCTGGCGAGAGAAGCACAAGCACTGCCATGAGAGCTGCCACAAGCAAGCGTGGAGATGGGGAGGGATTGGATGGCTTGGCCATGATCTTCGATGGGAGGCAAGTGAAGAGGAGACAGGAGGGAGGTGGGGCTGTGTGTTGTGTTGGCCAAGGCGAGTGACGGGAGAGATTTATAGGGATGGCACTCAGAATTTATCATCGCATAAATTATTTTGAATAGAATAGGCTGATCACCTATTTCAAAAAACAATTGAGACCCTACATGCAACATGTCTTATGTTCTTCTATGTGCATGGAAGCCCCAATGATAACATTAGTGGAGGGAGAAAAGGAGGATAAAAGACAGCCAGTCTTTTGTTTTCAGAAAAAAATTTGTGAGCAGCTCATATTAATGTACTTATAAGGAATGATAGATCATGGATATTGACGAATCACAATATTAAAAATTGCCCCAAAATCATTTTATTTTTCTTTGGAAAAAGTATAAAAATAGTCATAAATCTTTTGTATTGGTATCAAGTCAGTTCTAAACTTTTCAATTAGACCAATTTAATTCTAAACATTTTCACATTTATATCAATTAAGTCATTCCAGCTAATTTAAGCCGAAAATTGCTGATGTGGCCGCCGGCGGTCTTATATGATGCCACGTGAACAAATTTTATAAATTTTTATATTTTTTTTTTCTTTTTCAGATTCTTTTTCCTTTTCCCTTTCTCCTTACCCCTTGGCTAGCGAGGTCGCCGACCACAGGCTGGTCAGGGCGAGGGCCCTTGCGACCTCGCCAACCACTGGCGAGGGCCGCCATGCCCTTGCTGGCCACAGGCAAGGGTGTTAGCCCCCGCCCAGATCCAGGCGAGGGCGCAACGGCCCTCGCTCGTGGCGAACAAGGGTGCGGCGGCCCTTGCCCAAATCCAGGTGAGGACCACGACGGCCTCACCTCAGGCGTCATAGCTCTCGCCCGCCACGAGCGTGGGCTTGCCTATGGCTGCAAGGGCGCGGAGGCCCTTGCCCTTGGCTGACAAGGGCTACACAGGCGAGGGCCACTATCACATCTCGATCCTCGAACGCGCGCCCATCCTTTACCTGGTCAATTAAATAGCGATGTCCCATGACGCATCGTTGACCCTTTCATTTTAATACGCATGTAGAAGTAGATATAAAATCCACAGACAATAAAACAATGGATAGAAAAGTAGGGCCATATTTTTCAAACATGAAAAACCACAACCATACTTTTATACAATGCAAACCATATAGTATATATTACAATACTATTTACAAAAGTCGTTTCTATCACACATCAATTCACAACTCAGGGTTTGCATAATAGGGTGGGGGTTCAATCCTCTCCTAGGTCCTCCTCTGGATCCTCCTTCGGGTCCTCTTCTTCTCCGACGATCTCTCCTTCCTCCTCGCTCCAGTTGGAGCCCATGGCTGAATACACTAGAGAGTCAGAATCGCCCTCGAGCTTAGGATCCGTTGCATCCACCACTAATCCACCATTAGGATCTGCTGTCCCCTTCCCGAACGCTACCTCCAAGATGTACAAAGGTACATCACATTTCGGTATAGGACCCTCCCTTCATCCATCATTGTAATGGGGATACCACGATCGGTATTTGCCGGGCACCTTTTTGTGGTTTACCCACATCAACCCAGACAGTAGATTTCACCAGTACATATTCCAGTCCTTCGGGGTGATGGTGTATCGGGATGTGATAACCTGTCTCAGTGATTTCCTCAGGTATACCAAAATGTTCGAGAGGAGATGGAGGTGCTGTCATCTAAGGACCTGAAATGTTGTCCCACAACGGCGTGAGACTACGTCTCAGCGAGTTCTACCCCCTAATACTCGATTAGGAAGAAAATACGCCCTATGGACTACCTAAGCACAACACGGGTCAGAAGACTTACCTTGGCATCAATTCCTTCCTGTTAGACAATAGAATTCAATAGTTATTCACTCAGATCAAATCATCGATCAATCGACTCAGTTGATTACATATCACCACGACCTTCCCCTTGTCGGTACATCCACTACTATCTATAATGTCCTATCAAATCAGGACTGCTCACCCAAAGCTGAAAATATAAATAGTATAGCTCGCCTAAAGCTGATAATATGGTATACTATATATGCTCATCCAAAGCTGATATAATAGAGCCCCTTGGCCAATATAGTATACCACCCAACTATACAACCAATTTATCATTTTTATCATATCCGATAAAAATAGCCGTGTATAAGTACACGGTCGGCCTTAACCAAAATTCAGTATTTTCACCTTTGAAAATCCCACAATTTATATGGTCCACCAAAATACTTTTGGCGTTGTAAACCGACACTCAGTTATTTTCCAATCAATTAATAAAATTAATTAATTTAGGAATAAAATCCTAAAATCACAATTAAATCAATTCATCACAAATTAGAGCTCAAATAAATAAACGAACCACACCATAGCACTCAGCATAAAATTCCGGTCACAGGCTATCCCGGTCTAATTTCTAAAAAATAAATAAATAATTAAATAATTACAAAAAAATTAAATAAATGCCAATAAATCCAACTTAGGCCTGTAATGTCTAATCGGATGCTAAAACGGACCCAGAAAATTTCCGAGTCACTCTAGATAAATACTGGAGTTCTTCTAAGCCCTAATTGTACTAACTAACCACCTAACATGCATCGGTAGATAATTAAATTAACTAATCTAATATAATATATCCACCTAAACCATGCTTAATTTAATCTAATCAACCCCTAAGTGTAATTAACCTACTAAGCGAGGATTAGTGAGTTAAACTCACTTGTTCGATGAGCGGGTCGGTGCAAATCAACTGGAATGTCGCGGGGGACGAAAAACTCCAAAGCGGGCTTAACTTTCAAGGCCAGGAACGACCTCAAAATAGGCCCAACAAACTGTTGGAAACCCACTCCTTAGGCTTCTGTTTTGAGCTGAAACAGAGGGCAACAAAGGCTGGTTAAGGTAAACAAGACCAGTGGAGGCAGCGGTGAGACCAAGCGGTCAAAAACAAGGGCTCACGGTGGTCAGAGGCGGCTCACGGCGGCCTGAGTTGCTCGGGACAGATCCTGGGACTTCGGAATAGGCGAGAGGAAGGTGGAGGCGCGGCTGAACGGTGCGAGGGACGCATAGCCAGCAGTGGTGCGCAAGGACGACGATGACGATGGACGGCGTGTTGCGGGCTGTCCGACAGCTACTGGCTGCTTCGGCGGTCTTCTTTGGCTACTGTTGGTGTTCATGTAGCTCAAAGGAGGGGGAGGGAATGGCAGTCCACGACAGATGAGGGAGAGAGAGAACAAGGGCCCTACCATGGCCTTATTTTTCCAACTCTTGGTCCCCTTTGACCATCCTCATCCACCAACTGGTCCTTGGACTCAATTCAGCCACCAAGGCTTCACTTTACAACCTTTGAAGTGGTCCAAAAGCTTAAGGCAAGGAGGAGCTACGAATTTCATGGATTCCTCCCTTAATTGGACACCAATTTTCTCTTGATTCAATCCAATTTGGCCCTCATAAATTCAATTAGCACCTCAATGATCAAATTAGTATTTTTCCTCACCAATTGATCTCACTCGCTTCCCAATTTTACGATCAAAACCGATCCCTGACTTTTTCTGGACAAAAATGACCTTAGGACGACTTTTTTCCCAAAAAGTCTCGGTTTAAAAAAAAAAAAAAAAAAATCTTCTAAGACCGATTCAACGCTCCTAGAATTAATTGTGACACGACAGAACTTTCAATTTCTGAAATCGAACTCAAATTCACGGTTAATTTCAATTTGGCGCGATTTTAGCGTAACCTAGGTTACCAAATAACTTTCAAAATTTTTAGTGCAAATGACTCATGGTCGATTTTCTTCGAGCCACAATGAACCCACTTGAAACATTGGCGACTCTCGGTTGTCGTGAAAATCTCGAGTATTTAAATACGGACACAGGGAACCAAAACGATAGAAAAATCAGTCTAGTACCGGCCGACGAGAATTTTCCAATTTAGTGGTGTCACCCACGATTAGCCACACATCTCAATCAAACCGACCTTTTTTTTTTTTTTTTTTTTATCTCAATTCGATTTTTAACTGTGTCGTAATGGCCTCTAAAGATGAACACGGTCGAATAGTCGATTCCTAGTCGAATTCTCAAGTCTATCGCATTAAAACTCCTTAATGTTTTTCCCAGATAGTCTAGTTATCTCGAGAGTGATCAGCTGAGAACAACCCTATAGACGCGTCAATGAAATGCTCAATTTATTCAATAGAAAACATGATTGAAAATCTGGGATGTCACAGCCATCGGCCAAGGGCGAGGGCCACCACACCCTCGCTTGTGGCCGACAATGAGGGCGCGGTTGCCCTTGCCGGCCAAGGGGTGAGGGTTTGGGCCCTCGCCTGGATCTAGGTGGGGGCCAACGCCCTAGCCTATGCCCGACGAGGGCATGACGGCCCTCGCTAATAGCCGGCGAGGGTGGTGGGGCCCTCACCCTAACCAGCCTGTGGTCGGCGATGGTCGGCCAGCGACCTCGCCAGCCAAAGGCTAAGAAGAAAGGAAAAAAGAAAAAAATAATTTAAAAAATCTAAAAAATTATAAATTTTGTCCACGTTGCGCCATATAAAACCGATGGCGGCCACGTCAGCAATTTTCGGCTTAAATTAGCGGAAATGACTAAATTGATACCAATGTTAAAAGGTTTAAGACTAAATTGGCTCAATTGAAAAGTTTATGACTGATTTGATACCAATACAAAATGCTTAGGACTATTTTGGTACTTTTCCCATTTTTCTTTTACCTTGCAAATCTTATGCATAAGTTTTTTATAATAACATAAATATAGTGTATGTGAATTTTTATTATGTCTACGTTAATTGTAACATGTTGACGCGTGAAGATAAATTTTATTTAAAGAATATAGTTAATTTTAAAAATTTTAGCCGCACAAATTGATTAATCAGCTAATATTGCTCATAGAGATTTATTTTTTTATTACAAGCGATCGTAAGGAAAAAGGAAAAACTCATCATCAATAGTACCTCAAATCTAAAGAAAAAACGAAAACCCAATTTTCCACGGTCACACCCCCCCCCCACCACAAAAAAAAGTTTCCACGCTCAGTGCTCCCCCAATTTTCCACGCACTCGTGAAAACCCAATTTACCTCTATGAAATGGATTGCCCATAAATTTCAATCGATGGCAACAACGTCGCATCACATGGAATTTTCAAGCCACCAGCCTTGATGGAATGTAGCAATCCACTTTGGTGCATTCAATTTCGACGGTCGGTCACACGATAGAACTTGATTGTCTTAGAATTTTGCAAGAACCTAGAAATTATTCTAACAATAGTCACCCACCGACGGATGCCAATTTGGCTCATCACAAGTTTTCAGAGGGCTAGAAACATAAGTTAATTCTATGTATATTGAGTCTCTCACATATGTAAAAACAGAAAATTTACCAAAAAAATTTCAAATCTATTGCATTTATAACAATTCAATCCTAAACCTTTTAGTTTGATTAATTCATTTCAAACATTTTGACAATTTATCAATATAATTCATCAAGTCAAATTTTGGTGAAAAATCACTGACATGAACATTGATAATTCTATGTAGCATGACAATGACTATGGCTGGCCATTGGTGAGGGTTGTAGCCCTCGCCCCTCACTTGATCTTGCCCATAGCTAGGCACGGCCTTCGCAGCCAACCTTGTCCAGACCATCATAAGCCCCTTGCTCAAATCTAGGCAAGGCTAGCCTTACCATGGCCTTACCCAAAAGGTTGCCTTCGCCTTCAATTGGCAGGGCTAGCCTAGCCTAGATCTTGGCAATGTCAGGCGAGGGCTATGACCCTCGCCCAGTGGCCAATGAGTTTTGGCAACCTTCGCCGACCACAATCAACAAACAAAGGAATAAAAAGAAAAAAAAAAAGAGATAAAAAAAAATTATTCACGTCAACGATTTCTAACTAAATTGGGTAAATGGACTAGATTGGCAATTTGTCATAAGATTTAGGACTAAATTAACTAAATTGAAAAGTTTATAACTAAATTGGCACAAATACAATATGCTTCAGAATTTTTTCTTTTTAAATATTTATCCCCTATGAAACTTCCCCATAATCAAATAAAAAGAAGACTTATTGCATTGTTCATATAATGCAAACTCGCCAGATTAGTGAATTCAAGATTCTTTTTAGATTGACTCTCTTGTGAAACATCATTATGTATCGATATGCCTTTTGTTATGTATAGCAGGCAAACAACTGACCCCTATAACTCTTTGACAAGGTCAATAAAAGACGAGTTCAATACCCCATGATGGTGCATAGTTATTAGTAGCGAAATGGAATGCTATCATGAGATTTACTATACCAATCAATTATGATTTATGGGACTTGGATCTCCTCTAACAACAGTTCTTCTATTCCAGTGCAAATGATTGCTTAATATGACCTCGTATATTAAATGTACATGTGAAATCAACTCGTTTTTATCTAAGCCTATATACAAATTGTGGCATTTTTCTCCATCCATAATTATAGAAGACTTTCTCCGACCAGTTTTTTAATTGGTGGATTGCATATATGGACATAATTCGAGGTAACTCAACTTGCTTTATGACCGACAAAAAAAAAAAAAATTGCTTTATGAGATTTTTCTATTGCAGCCAGCAATTTCGGCTCGACTCTTGACTTCAAGTCAACTCGATTCAATCTTCCAAGTTGTAGAAGACCTAGCTTAACCCACTTATGGTTACCTGTGGCTGTGGTATCCGTATGCATTTTCTTTTTCTCATTAAATATCATCATTAGTCGCTGACCTTACATTGGGCATGCCGGGTGTAGGAAGCAATTAAAGTTTGGTAATTATATTTTTTCACACAATAAGAAGCATAATTATTCGAAAGATAATTTGTCGAAGGGAACAAAAACATTCGAGCATGTTTATAATCTCAATGCTTAACTGCCTCAAAAACCCTACGCGATGTTATTTGCACCCTTAACTTGAGAATTTTTCAATTTTACCCCGAGCTTCAACTTCAATTTCTAGTTAACCCCGGCTTTTGTAACCAAGGGGCGTCAAATGTCAGATCTAGAGATACGTGCAAACTGGTAAGTTGACTTTTTCTTGATCTAAGCTCCTCGTGAGTAGAAATATTTGGGTAAATCTTCCCTCACTAAAATGACATTTAGGTAATTAGTAACTTTAAATTATTTGGATTGATATTATCGATTAAATATCGGAGGAGAATAATTTATTTCCACAAATAACGTTGGCATTAGATTATTGTCAATCTATATTTTTTTTGAACTAGTTCCGCTAACTTCATGAATCATGTAAAGTGCGAATCAAAATCTAAATAAATTGTCTAATATGTGTTTGCACTTGAGGTTGTGCATAATCAAACATATCATGTGCACCTAATTCACGCACAAAATTCATTCCTCTACTATTAACATTTGGTTTTCTAATACAAAGCAATGATAAAATTGTTCCTTTTTTTTCCCATATATATAGTTATAGTATCAAATTGAGCCCAATCGTAATTAAGGATGACCAATTTTCTGTGAAATGATAAAAAAAGTTTGAGCAATAGTTTTTCAATGATTAAATTTGTTTCTCTATATCATTAAACAAATCGTGCCAACGTAGAATTTAGGATCCGGCGTGGTAATATTTTTCAAAAAATCCTAAATATATTGTAAGGCAGACAATTCACTCTTAAGCTTTTTAATCGTACCAATTTAGTTTTGAACATTTTGATGATTTGCCAATCACTCATGAACTTTCACTTGAGATTTTAAATACACGTGGGATTGCTTTAAAGCAATGTAATAGACGAGATTTGCTGAAGGAAAATTTAATTGCCAAATCGTGCTCGCGTAAAAATTTTGGATTGCACTGGAGAACGCTGCCCTTAAGATCGGACTGCCTGATTTAATTTAAATTAGTATAAAAGCCAGTCCTCCAGGATATAATAAAGCAAATATCAAAACTAATATTGAGGGATACCAAAAGTGTAGAACACTAAATAAGAGTTCACGTCTTCAACTTCATAGAGTACAAACTATATATGCCATGGCAAGATCATCTCTTCGCAACATAATTATCACGGCGATCTTGCTTATTTCTTTATTTCAACGGATATAACTGGTAACTAGTACAATACTCATTCTTATTTCCGTATTCTCTCGGCGTCAAACATGGGAGATTCCAGGTTCCGGACATCAGCAGGTGGGGTACGGTCCGGAACGCCGCAGACTCGCATGACCCGTTTGCCGTCGGCGGAGGTGAGGTACTGTCGGAGGTTAGGGTTCCTGATGTACCCACAGAGGCATGGCCTCTGCTCTCGCATCTTGCTGCAGCACAGGGCCGACGGCTGCGCGGAAGATGTCATTGCGGGCACGCATGAGCTCAGCTCCGAGGCGCTGCACGTCACCGCTTCCACTACATGGGCTCGATCTGCCGAGAGAAGCACAAGCACTGCCATGAGAGCTGCCACAAGCAAGCGTGGAGATGGGGAGGGATTGGATGGCTTGGCCATGATCTTCGATGGGAGGCAAGTGAAGAGGAGACAGAAGAGGGAGGTGGGGCTGTGTGTTGTGTTGGCCAAGGCGAGTGACGGGAGAGATTTATAGGGATGGCACTCAGAATTTATCATCGCATAAATTATTTTGAATAGAATAGGCTGATCACCTATTTCAAAAAACAATTGAGACCAATATTAAATACCCTACATGCAACATGTCTTATGTTCTTCTATGTGCATGGAAGCTCCAATGATAACATTGGTGGAGGGAGAAAAGGAGGATAAAAGATAGCCAGTCTTTTGTTTTCAAAAAAAAAAAATTGTGAGCAGCTCATATTAATGTAATTATAAGGAATGATAGATCATGGACATTGACGAATCACAATATTAAAAATTGCCCCAAAATCACTTTATTTTTCTTTGGAAAACTACAAAAATAGTCATAAACCTTTTGTATCGGTATCAAGTCAGTTCTAAACTTTTCAGTTTGACCAATTTAATTTTAAACATTTTTACATTGATATCAATTAAGTCATTCCAGCTAATTTAAGCCGAAAATTGCTAATGTGGCCGCCGGCGGTCTTATGTGGCGCTACGTGGACAAATTTTATAAATTTTATATAATATTATATATATATATATTCATATTTTTTAGATTTTTTTTTTCCTTTTTCCTTTCTCCTTACCCCTTGGCCAGCGAGGTCGTCGACCACATGCTGGTCAGGGCGAGGGCCCTTGCGACCTCGCCGGCCACTGGCGAGGGCTGCCGTGCCCTTGCTGGTCACAGGCAAGGGTGTCAACCCCCGCCTAGATCCAGGCGAGGGCGCAGTGGCCCTCGCTTGTGGCAAACAAAAGTGCGGCGGCCCTTGCCCAAATCCAAGCAAGGACCACGACGGCCTCACCTCAGGCGTCACAGCTCTCGCCCGCCACGAGCGTGGACTCGCCTATGGCTATAAGGGCGCGGAGGCCCTCGCCCTAGGCTGACGAGGGCCGCATAGGCGAGGGCCACTATCACATCCCGATTCTCGAACGCACACTCATCCTTTACCTGGTCAATTAAATAGCGACGTCCCATGACACATCGTCGACCCTTTCATTTTAATACGCATGCAGAAGCATATATAAAATCCCCAAACAATAAAACAATGGATAGAAAAGTAGGGCCATATTTTTCAAACATGAAAAACCACAACCATACTTTTATACAATGCAAACCATATAGTATATATTACAATACTATTTACAAAAGTCGTTTCTATCACACATCAATTCATAACTCAGGGTTTGCATAATAGGGTGGGGGTTCAATCCTCTCCTAGGTCCTCCTCTGGATCCTCCTTTGGTCCTCTTCTTCTCCGACGATCTCTCCTTCCTCCTCGCTCCAGTTGGAGCCCATGGCTGAATACACTGGAGAGTCAGAATCGCCCTCGAGCTTAGGATCCGTTGCATCCACCACTGATCCACCGTTAGGATCTGCTGTCCCCTTCCCGAACGCTACCTCCAAGATGTACAAAGGTACATCACATTCCGGTATAGGACCCACCCTTCGTCCATCATTGTAATGGGGATACCACGACCGGTATTTGTCGGGCACCTTTTTGGGGTTTACCCACATCAACCCAGACAGTAGATTTCACCAGTACATATTCCAGTCCTTCGGGGTGATGGTGTATCGGGATGTGATAACTTGTCTCAGTGATTTCCTCAGGTATACCAAAATGTTCGGGAGGAGATGGAGGTGCTGTCATCTAAGGACTTGAAATGTTGTCCCATAACGGCGTGAGACTACGTCTCAGCGAGTTCTACCCCCTAATACTCGATGAGGAAAAAAAATATGCCATAAGGGCTGCCTAGGCATAACACGAGTCAGATAACTTACCTTGGCCTTAGTTCCTTCCTATCAGACAATATAATTCAACAATTATTCACTCAGATCGAATTATCGATCAATCGACTCAGTCAATTACATGTCACCACGACCTTCCCCTGGTCGGTACATTCAATACTATCTATAATGTCCTATCAAATCAAGATTGCTCACCCAAAGCTGAAAATATAGATAGTATAGCTCGCCAAAAGCTGAAAATATAGTATATTATGTATATGCTCGCCCAAAGCTGATAATATGGTAGACTACATATGCTCACCCAAAGCTAATATAATAGAGCCCCCTGGCCAATATAGTATACTACCCAACTATACAACCAATTTATCATTTTTATCATATCCGATAAAAATAGCCGTGTATAAGTATACGGTTGGCCTTAGCCAAAATACAGTATTTTCACCCTTAAAAATCCCACCATTTATATGGTCCACCAGAATACTTTTGGCGTTGTAAACCAATGCTCGGTTATTTTCCAATCAATTAATAAAATTAATTAATTTAGGAATAAAATCCTAAAATCACAATTAAATCAATTCAGCACAAATTAGAGCTCAAATAAATAAACGAACCACACCATATCAATTAGCATAAAATTCCAATCACTGGCTATCCCGGTCTAATTTTCTGAAAATAAATAATTAATTAAATAATTACAAAAAAATTAAATAAATGCCAATAAATCCAACTTAGGCCCGTAATGTCTAATTGGATGTCGAAACTGACTCAGAAAATTTCCGAGTCACTCTAGATAAATACTAGAGTTCTTCGAAGCCCTAATTGTACTAACTAACCACCTAACATGCATCGACAAATAATTAAATTAACTAATCTAATATAATCTATCCACCTAAACCATGCTTAATTTAATCTACTCAACCCCTAAGCGTAATTAACCTACTAAGCGAGGATTAGTGAGTTAAACTCACTTGTTCGACGAGCGAGTCGGTGCAAATCGACTGGAACGTTGCGGGGGACGGAAAACTCCAAAGCGGGCCTAACTTTCGAGGCCAGGAACGACCTCAAAATAGGCCCAACAAACTGCTGGAAACCCATTTCTTAGGCTTCTATTTTGAGCTGAAACAGAGGGCAACAAAGGCTGGTTAAGGTAAACAAGATTGGTGGAGGCAACGGTGAGACCGAGCGGCCAACAACAAGGGCTCATGGTGGTCGGAGGCGGCTCACAGCGGCCTAAGTTGCTCGGGACAAATCATGGGACTTCGGAACAGGCGAGAGGAAGGCGGAGGCGCGGCTGAACGGCGCGAGGGATGCGCAGCCAGCGGATGGTGCGCAAGGAGGACGACGGCGACGAACGATGTGTTGGGGGCTGTCCGACGGCTACTGGTTGCTTTAGCGATCTTCTTTGGCTACTGTTAGTGTTCATGTAGCTCAAAGGAGGGGGAGGGAATGGCAATCCACGGCAGATGAGGGAGAGAGAGAACAAGGGCCCTACCATGGCCTTATTTTTCCAACTCTTTGTCCCCTTGACCATCCTCATCCACCAGCTGGTCCTTGGCCTCAATTCAGCCACCAAGGTTTCACTTTACAACCTTTGAAGTGGTCCAAAAGCTTAAGGCAAGGGGGAGCTACGAATTTCATGGATTCCTCCCTTAATTGGACACCAATTCTCTCTTGATTCAATCCAATTTGGCCCTCATAAATTCAATTAGCACCTCAATGATCAAATTAGTATTTTTCCTCACCAATTGATCTCACTCGCTTCCCAATTTTACAATCAAAACCGGTCCCTAACTTTTTCTGGACAAAAACGACCCTATGATGACTTTTTTTCCCAAAAAGTCTCGGTTTGCAAAAAAAAATCTTTAAGACTGATTTGACGCTCCTAGAATTAATTGTGACATGACAGAACTTTCAATTTCTGAAATCGGACTCAAATTCACGGTTAATTTCAATTTGGCGCGATTTTAGCGTGACATAGGTTACCAAATAACTTTCAGAATTTTTTAGTGCAAATGACCCATGGTCGATTTTCTTCGAGCCACAATGAACTCACTTGAGACATTGGCGACTCTCGGTTATCGTGAAAATCTCGAGTATTCAAATACGAACACAGAGTACCAAAACGATAAAAAAATCAGTCTAGTATTAGTCGACGAGAATTTTCCAATTTAGTGGTGTACCCACAATTAGCCACACATCTTAGTCGAACCAACTTATCTTTGATCTCAATTCGATTTTTAACTGTGCCGTAATGGCCTCTAAAGATGAGCACGGTCGAATAGCCGATTCCTGGTCGAATTCTTTATTCTATCGCATTAAAATTCCTTAATGTTTTTCCCAGATAGTCTAGTTATCTCGAGAGTGATCAGCTCTGAGAACAACCCTATAGGCACGTCAATAAAATGCCCGATTTATTCAATAGAAAACAGGATTGAAAATCTGAAATGTCACAGCCACCGGCCAAGGGCGAGGGCCACCACACCCTCGCTTGTGGCCAACAATGAGGGCGCGGTTGCCCTTGCCGGCCAAGGGGTGAGGGTTTGGGCCCTCGTCTAGATCTAGGTGGGGGCCAACGCCCTAGCCTATGCCCGACTAGGGCACGGCGACCCTCGCCAATGGCCGGCGAGAGCGTGGGGGCCCTCACCCTGACTAGCCTGTGGTCGACAATGGTCGACCGGCGACCTCGCCGGCCAAAGGGTAAGGAGAAAGGAAAAAGAAAAAAATAATTTAAAAAATCTAAAAAATTATAAATTTTGTCCACATTGCGCCACATAAGACCGGCGGCGGCCACGTTAGCAATTTTCGGCTTAAATTAGTCGAAATGACTGAATTAGTACCAATGTGAAAATGTTTAAGACTAAATTAGTTCAATTGAAAAGTTTATGACTAACTTAATACCAATACAAAAGGTTTAGGACTATTTTAATACTTTTCCCATTTTTCTTTTACCTTGCAAATCTTACGCATAAGTTTTTTATAATAACATAAATATAGTGTATGTGAATTTTTATTATGTCTACGTTAATTGTAACATGTTGACGCGTGAAGATAAATTTTATTTAAAGAATATAGTTAATTTTAAAAATTTTAGCTGCACAAATTGATCAATTAGCTAATATTGCTCATAGAGATTTATTTTTTTATTACAAGCAATCGGAAGAAAAAAGGAAAAAGTCATCATCATAGTACCTCAAATCTAAAGAAAAAATGAAAACCCAACTTTCCACGGTCCCCCCCCACCACAAAAAAAAGTTTCCACGCTCAATGCTCCCCCAATTTTCCACGCACTCGGTGAAAACCCAATTTACCTCTATGAAATGGATTGCCCATAAATTTCAATGATGGCAACAACGTCCCATCACATGGAATTTTCAAGCCAGCAGCCTTGATGGAATGTAGCAATCCACTTTGGTGCATTCAATTTCGACGGTCGGTCACACGATAGAACTTGATTGTCTTAGAATTTTGCAAGTACCTAGAAATTATCCTAACAATAGTCACCCACCGACGGATGCCAATTTGGCTCATCACAAGTTTTCAGAGGGCTAGAAACATAAGTTAATTCTATGTATTTTGAGTCTCTCACATATGTAAAAACAGAAAAATTACTAAAAAAATTCCAAATCTATTGCATTTATAACAATTCAATCCTAAACCTTTTAGTTTGACTAATTCAATTTCAAACCTTTTGACAATTTATCAATATAATTCATCAGGTCAAATTTTGGCGAAAAATCACTGACATGAACATTGATAATTCTATATAGCATGACAATGACTATGGCTGGCCGTTGGTGAGGGTTGTAGCCCTTGCCCCTCACTTGATCTTGCCCATATCTAGGCACGGCCTTCGCAGCCAACCTTGTCCAAACCATCATAAGCCCCTTGCTTAAATCTAGGCGAGGCTAGCCTCACCATGGCCTTATGCAAAAAAAGGTTGCCTTCGCCTTCAATTGGCGGGGCTAGCCTAGCCTAGATCTTGGCAATGTCAAGCGAGGGCTATGACCCTCGCCCAGCAGCCAGTGAGTTTTGGCAACCTTCGCCGACCACAATAAACAAACAAATGAATAGAAAAAAAAAACAGAGAGAGAGAGATAAAAAAATTATTCACTTTAACGATTTCTAACTAAATTGGGTAAATTGACTAGATTGGCAATTTATCATAAGATTTAGGACTAAATTAACTAAATTGAAAAGTTTATAACTAAATTGGCACAAATACAATATGCTTCAGAATTTTTTTCTTTTTAAATATTTATCCCCTATGAAACTTCCCCATAATCAAATAAAAAGAAGACTTATTGCATTGTTCATATAATGCAAGCTCGCCAGATTAGTGAATTCAAGATTCTTTTTAGATTGACTTTGTCATGAAACATCATTATGTATCGATATGCCTTTTGTTATGTATAGCAGGCAAACAGCTGACCCCTATAACTCTTTGACAAGGTTAATAAAAGACGAGTTCAATACCCCATGATGGTGCATAGTTATTAGTAGCGAAATGGAATGCTATCATGAGATTTACTATACCAATCAATTATGATTTATGGGACTTGGATCTCCTCTAACAACGGTTCTTCTGTTCCAGTGCAAATGATTGCTTAATATGACCTCGTATATTAAATGTACGTGTGAAATCAACTCTTTTTTATCTAAGCCTATATACAAATTGTGGCATTTTTCTCCATCCATGATTATAGAAGACTTCCTCCGACCAGTTTTTTAATTGGTGGATTGCATATATGGACATAATTCGAGGTAACTCAACTTGCTTTATGACCGACAAAAAAAAAAAACAAACTTGCTTTATGAGATTTTTCTATTGCAGCCAGCAATTTCGGCTCGACTCTTGACTTCAAGTCAACTCGATTCAATCTTCCAAGTCGTAGAAGACCTAGCTTAACCCACTTATGGTTACCTGTGGCTGTGGTATCCGTATGCATTTTCTTTTTCTCATTAAATATCATCATTAGTCGCTGACCTTACATTGGGCATGCCGGGTGTAGGAAGCAATTAAAGTTTGGTAATTATATTTTTTCACACAATAAGAAGCGTAATTATTCGAAAGATAATTTGTCGAAGGGAACAAAAACATTCGAGCATGTTTATAATCTCAATGCTTAACTGCCTCAAAAACCCTACGCGATGTTTTATTTGCACCCTTAACTTGAGAATTTTTCAATTTTACCCCGAGCTTCAACTTCAATTTCTAGTTAACCCCGGCTTTTGTAACCAAGGAGCGTCAAATGTCAGATCTAGAGATACGTGCAAACTGGTAAGTTGACTTTTCTTGATCTAAGCTCCTCGTGAGTAGAAATATTTGGGTAAATCTTCCCTCACTAAAATGACATTTAGGTAATTAGTAACTTTAAATTATTTGGATTGATATTATCGATTAAATATCGGAGGAGAATAATTTATTTCCACAAATAACGTTGGCATTAGATTATTGTCAATCTATATTTTTTTGAACTAGTTCCGCTAACTTCATGAATCATGTAAAGTGCGAATCAAAATCTAAATAAATTGTCTAATATGTGTTTGCACTTGAGGTTGTGCATAATCAAACATATCATGTGCACCTAATTCACGCACAAAATTCATTCCTCTACTATTAAAATGTGGTTTTCTAATACAAAGCAGTGATAAAATTGTTCCTTTTTTTTTCCATATATATAGTTATAGTATCAAATTGAGCCCAATCGTAATTAAGGACGATCAATTTTCTGTGAAATGATAAAAAAGTTTGAGCAATAATTTTTCAATGATTAAATTTGTTTCTCTATATCATTAGACAAATCATGCCAACGTAGAATTTAGGATCCGGTGTGGTAATATTTTTCAAAAAATCCTAAATATATTGTAAGGCAGACAATTCACTCTTAAGCTTTTTAATCGTACCAATTTAGTTTTGAACATTTTGATGATTTGCCAATCACTCATAAACTTTCACTTGAGATTTTAAATACACGTGGGATTGCTTTAAAGCAATGTAATAGACGAGATTTGCTGAAGGAAAATTTAATTGCCAAATCGTGCTCGCGTAAAAATTTTGGATTGCACTGGAGAACGCTGCCCTTAAGATCGGACTGCCTGATTTAATTTAAATTAGTATAAAAGCCAGTCCTCCAGGATATAGTAAAGCAAATATCAAAACTAATATTGAGGGATACCAAACTGTAGAACACTAAATAAGAGTTCACGTCTTCAACTTCATAGCGTACAAACTATATATGTCATGGCAAGATCATCTCTTCGCAACATAATTATCACGGCGATCTTGCTTATTTCTTTATTTCAAAAGATATAACTGGTAACTAGTACAATACTCATTCTTATTTCCGTATTCTCTCGGCGTCAAACATGGGAGATTCCAGGTTCCGGACATCAGCAGGTGGGGTACGGAACGCCGCAGACTCGCATGACCCGTTTGCCGTCGGCGGAGGTAAGGTACTGTCGGAGGTTAGGGTTCCTGATGTACCCACAGAGGCATGGCCTCTGCTCTCGCATCTTGCTGCAGCACAGGGCCGACGGCTGCGCGGAAGATGTCATTGCGGGCACGCATGAGCTCAGCTGCGAGGCGCTGCACGTCACCGCTTCCGCTACATGGGCTCGATCTGCCGAGAGAAGCACAAGCACTGCCATGAGAGCTGCCACAAGCAAGCGTGGAGATGGGGAGGGATTGGATGGCTTGGCCATGATCTTCGATGGGAAGCAAGTGAAAAGGAGACTGGAGAGGACGGTGATGGTGTATGTTTTGAGGCCAAGGCGAGGGACGGGAGATTTATAGAGATGACACTCGAATTTAAATACCTCATAAATTATTTTGAAGTAAATAGGCTAATCATATATTTTAAGAGCAATGAAACAATTATTAAATACCCAACTTCAAGTGCATGGATGCATGCATGCATGCATGCAACATGTTTTGTGTTCTACTATGTACATGTGATGAGTAGCGGATTTCGTGTACGCATTTTCGTGCGAGGAATTGATCGAGATCATCCATTCTCCATTTATAAAATTCGAAATGTCTTTTTGTCGGTGCCTAATCTTTAAGGCTATATATTGCCTAATGATGGCCATGATTTCCAGGGCATCTTCGGGCACGGGAACCACAATACTAATATACGTGGAAGGAAAAAAAGATGGTCGGTCTTTTCATTTTCAGAAAAAAATTTCATCTTGACTAATTTAAACATAAGGAATGATATTATAGATATGACAAACCACAATAAAGATACCGTGCATAGAACCACTTTATTTTTCTTTACCTTGCAAATATTGCACATAAGTTTTCAATAATAATACAAGTTTAGCGAAAAGGGTTGTCATTATTGTAAGAGTTTTCTTAATGTGGACTACATTAATTGATATTGTAATTTACCGTTTTACGGTAACCGTAAAACGGGATTGGTCTAAAGTGAGATAGAAAGTTTCTTAATTAGTCTAATATAAGGCTAGTTAGTGTGGGCCGAGTTGAGCCTAGCCTATAATAAGGGAGCCTGGTTGGAAACTCTATAAATAGTGCTCAAGTATCTCCTCTAACCCTAATTCTCACATGTATCCTCACATAAGAAGCGTTAAGCGCTAAAGGGTGAGAGGGCTGTCTCATTGAGCCAGTGATACGAAGGGCGATAGAGGAGGACTTACACGTGGAATATTGATTTTTCCGCTTCCATTTCAAAAACGATGTATTCCAAATCAGGTGCGTTAATCTTTTTACTCAATTGTTTGTGTTCTTATTCTGGTTATGGAGATCTTGGGGTTGCACTTTTTGCATCCAACAATTATATTTCATTAATTTCAAAATGCCGACACATAACTGAATTCTATTTAGAAAATGAAGTCAATTTTAAAGATTCCGGCTACACACACTTGTCAATCAGCCAATATTGCTCATAGAGATTATAATGAAAGGAGGAAAAAAAGAACAACTCATCGACTTGGTACTTCAAATCTAAAAAGAAAGTGAAAACCCAATTTTCCACTAACTCAATTTTCCACACTCAATGCGAACCCAATTTTCGCCAGCTCCGAAAGAGAGGGAGAGGATTCATTTCCTCTATGAAATGGAATGCCCCTAAATTTCAGTCGATGGCAACATCGTCATCATCGCATAGAATTTTCAAACCAGCAGCCTTCACAGATTGTAGCAATCCACTTTAATTCATCCAATTTCAACGGTCGGCCACACAATAGAACTTGATTGTCTTAGCAACCCACTAGACCAAGGAATTCGGGATACTTCAAATTGACTCTCTCGTAAAACATCAACATGTATATATATATATATATATATATATATATGTGTGTGTGTGTGTGTGTGTGTGTGTGTGTGTTCTGCAATGAAACAGGTTAACTCCGATAAATCTTGGGAAAGTCCATAAAAGACAAGTTCAATACCCCATCATGGTGAAGTGCTACTGGTAGTGAAATCGAATGCTATCATAAGATTTACTGTACCAATCAAATATCAGCCCTAGGACTTCGATTTCCTCTAACAACAGCTCTTTTCCACCAATATATGTTATCACCTTACATGACCTTTGTCGCGACCTGTTTTTTTTCGATGGGTGAAACACCTAAAACTAGGTTAATGGATTACTAAGTCCGAAGACTTGGCACGGACTCTCCCAAGTCCTACCAATCACGATTAAGAAATTAACCCATTTAACAAGCAATTATATTTCAAAATTGGAGCCGCCACTAACCAAATAGGGTTGATTAGAAACCTAGGTAAAGTATGGGAGAATATTTTACCTATGCGAACCAGAGATTTAATGGATTCAGGGACATGGTTACGCTAAATTAATTTATTTTTTTTTGCATGCAGTCTTGATCAATTTTAACCTAAGATACTAACATGCAAATGGTGGTCATGCGGGTGCACAATCAATTAAACAACATTTAATAAATCAAAATGCTAAGAAATTATAAACTACAACCTTATTGAAGTCTAAAAGAAAAAATTTCTCAAAATGTTAAAAATGCATGCCCTAAACATGATTTTCTAAATGACATGACGCCTAATTAAATGCATGACATCTAACTGGATACAATCTTAGTCTATTTTTGATATGCATGACTTTTACTTTAATGATATGTGAAATGCAATTCATATGGCCTAATATGAACTATATGTATGCAATCTAAATTATAAAATTCTAATATGCATGTGTTTCATGACATGGGATGAATGACATATTAATTCTATATGTATATTCTTTTTGTGATTTTTTATGATTCTTTTTTTTTTTTTTTTTATGTATGCAACCTACACTAAACAATGATGATATAAAATGGGATTAATTATGAACTAACCTATTAATTAACCAAGTAAATGACTTTTGTGTTTTCTCTTTTTATTTTATTTACTTTTTTTAAAAAAAATGACCGAATAATTTTTATTAAAAAAAGTAACGTAATGATGCAATACTAATTTTTTTTTTTTTTTTGTTTTTATCTTTTATTTTATATTTAAAAAGACTACATGATGGGAATACTAAAAAAAAAAAAAAAAAAAAATTAAACTATGACCCACTAATTAAAATGCAACATGTAACGTGCACATTGTGAAATCTATATAACCTAGATAACATTTTTTATTAAGAAAATTAACCTAATTCTACATGAATCTTAAAAACAAAAATGCGTTGCTTAAAATGTGAAATGTGTATAGACCTAAATACCTAATATGATGTATGACATGTGGTGAGCAAATAACAATAACATGCCAAAAAAAATCCATCCATAGAAATCAATGGCATATTATTTTGATATGAATTAATGATGCAAAGCAAATCATGAATTTTGCCATAAAAAGCCTAAATAATCAAAAATCTAACCCGACGTCTCGCGGCTTAAAATTTTTGATTATTTTGATTTAATATGACAAATTTCCTAATTAGATAATACTAATAAAAATTAATCACAACAATCAAGTTAAAATGAAACACTATCAACAGAATATTTGATATGAATTTAACCTAAAGAAATTCCCTAGTCAAGGCACGGCTTGTTATTGCTAAAAAAAAAACACCTGCACAAGGAAAGATAAAGAAAAACCCCAAGGAAAGGTCACAAGGCAGCAGGGGGCGTCGCTCGAAGGTTGCGAGCGTTGGTTCACCGGTAGAAATCAACAGGGCAGAGGAGAACACCGGGTCTTCAAATCACCAGATCTATGGCGTCGGGTTCCGAGCAGGAAGTTGCAGCAGCTCGGTGGCGTCTGGCCCGATCACTGGATTGGAGGCGTCGCCGGCGTGGTGGCAGGGAACTGAGCGGATGTCGGGCTCGGTGGGCGAGTGGCACGCGGCTTGGGCTGGAGTGGCCGGAGGACGTGCTGGTGCGGCGGTGGTCGACGCGGCTCGGGGTGGAGCACCAGTGAGGCGGACGGCGTGCGGTGGTCGCGAACGTGGAGGGCTTCGGGGCGGCTGGGTGAAGAAGAAGCAAAGTAATTTACTGTTTACTGTGCTTCTCTCTCCTCTGCTGCTTTTTGCTTTTGCTTTTCCCTCTTTGATTGATTTTCTGCTCTCTCACTTGTCTCTCTCACTCTCTTTCTCTGCCTTTTCAATTCTACCGAAGGAAAGAAAACTTTTACTTTCTCCCCATTAGTATTTCCTTTCCACCCAGAGAAAAGAAAAACTCCAAATGACCGAATTTTTGCTCTGAATTTTTCGAATTTTTCTTCCCCCCTTTGTCACAAAAAATAAAGCTATCTTTTATACTGATTCCGAACGCAGCTTTGTATGGCATATTTCAAACTTCCATCTTTTGTTGCATTAAATCAAGCCTGCAAATCGAAACGTGATTTCGTAATCAGCTCGATTTTACTTGATTCCTTCCATTTTATCAAAATCCCTGCCCTTTGTTCACCTGATTTTTAATTGTTTATGCATTTATCAAAATCTGAATATTCATCAGAATTTCAAATTTCCATACATAATCAATCAAATCAATTTCCTCCATTTTTTTTTTTATTTTTCCTTTTATTTGTTCAAAATGCAATTTTATTTTTCTAAAATTAAGTGTCAATAACTGCCCCTCTTTGAAGGGAAGCTCGTAGAGGTTTCCTTCAAAGATATATGACACCTAAATTTAAACCATGCAAAATGAAATATGAAATGCATACGCAAATGTTAATGACTTGACTTTTTTTTTTTTTTTTTTTAAGAATAAAGGATGCAATGTAAATGCAATGATCTGGTTAGGAAACATAGATCTCCATGTGTCTATGACCAATGAAATGCAAATGCAAAGAAGAGCACGTACCTGTCATACCTGTTTTGAGGATTTAGGTGTGAAATGATTCCGATGAGACCTGTCAATCATCTGGAACTTCCTTCAGATAATTGAAAGGCTCAAAGTCTTTAGGGATCTAGAATTCTGATCAGATTCTAAGCACCTGGAAATTGCATCAAGTACTTGAAATTTCAAGAATCTGATTCTTATGTCAGACATTTGAAAACTTTTATTAAACGTCCGGAAATCACATCAGATGTTTGGAAAGACAAACACTTGGAAATCACATCAAGCGTTTAAAAGTTCAAATATCTAGAATTCACACTAGACATTTGGAAACATTTTATAAATAGGTACTTGGAATTCTCATCAAGTACAAAGATGACTGAACAAATTCAGGGTTTCAAAGACAATTCTTTTTGGTCTTTGAGGAAAAATTCAATGAAGGCCCATACATGATGGCTTTATCAAGCTTCTACCGGAAAATTTATCAATAGGACAATTGAGACCTAATTTTAATTATGCACATGCACTAAATGACTTTATGTTAGAAAATGAATTCCTTTTTTTGAATGCAATATATATGATGCGTGGAAATGCTAATGCAAATGATAAATGAATTTACCTGGAATAACTTACCTTCAAGGAGGGTAGAGTAACTCAAGATAAATTGGTGCTACACGTCCATGACCCATACCATTCTACGGTCGCCCAGAATAGTAACATAACTTTGTAAAGAAAACTGCTTTCCTAGGACTCGTACCATTCTACGGTCGCCTAGTATGACAGAGCTGGTTGTGTCTAGGACCCGTACCATTCTACGGTCGCCTAAACGGGGATTTACCTTTCATGACCCGTACCATTCTACGGTCGCCTGAATAGGGAAATAAGTTTTGTCTAGGACCCGTACCATTCTACGGTTGCCTAAACGGGGTTCGCCTTCCAGAACCCGTACCATTCTACGGTCGCCTGAATAGGGAAATAATTTTTTTGTCTAGGACCCGTACCATTCTACGGTCGCCTAAACGAGGTTTTGCTTGGCTAGGACCCCAACCATTCTTCGATCGCCTGGCGTCGCAATCTGGGGAAAAATCTTTAGGGACAACTCCATCGAGTGTCAAATTACTCAAAAGTGAAAATACCTGTACAACGACAAGTATTTAAGTTATAGATAGAGATATACTTACCTGATGACATCTCTGCTCATTGGGGATATGTCTCCTGTAAAGATGGGCCTTAGGCTACAAAAGCACGCCAGGATAATAAAAAAGGACACCGGGCTACAAAAGCACGCCGGGTCAATAAAGAGGGGACTTTGGGCTACGAAAGCACGCAATGTCAATTTAAAAGGACACCGGGCTACAAAAGCACACTGGGTCAATAGAAAGGGGACTCTGGGCTATGAAAGCACGCCAAGTCAATTTTAAAGGAACAGCTTGACCGAGTCAAGTGTCGAGAATGGGTAGAGATATACTTACCTAATGATATCTCTGATTCTTTGGAATATGTCTTCTGGAACTTAGATATCCTGTGAAGGCCTCTCACCTCCTAGTAGAAATAAATTTTGGAACATCAATGATGCACCTTGAATGTTCATGATGGTTTATCATCTCCTTATATCATGAGGCATTTTGAAAGGAATCTGAATGTTAGGAGCTCTTGGGTCTTTGAGAAAAAGTTATCTGTCAGACATGATTAGAGCAAAAATGCATTCACCAAAGAAATAAGCAATTAAGGCTATTATGGAATGCATACTTCAAAATCTATTGAAGCTTTTATCAATTCAATCAAGATTCATGCATAATGACTTTTGCATCATCCAAATTTCCACTAGAAAGAATTATCGTTCAAGACAATTTTCACTCATGACATGGATTTCTTAAGAATACCAAATGAGAGACTTTCGGTTAGAAAGGACTTTCAACTCACTCTCATTTAGAATGACTATTTTATGAGACTCACTCAATTTCATCATATCGACATGAGTCCGAGTATTCTCGCAAGCGGTACGATCTTACCAATCTGAGGGGTCTTTAACAGGGACAGTAATGTGGGCTTCGCCAACGGCTTAACAAATGGACTCTTTGAGTCAAGGATATTGAATGAACAGTCTTGTAATCATTTCCGGGTTTATAAGTCAAGAACCCTGCAAAAAATGAGAAAGAATTAATCCTGCTCGCACTTCTTCGAGCGATGCTTATAAACATATGAATTTCTACGTTAATTCAAGTGCCCTAATCTGAAGAGACTTTGTAAGGGACATAACGTAGGTTGGGTTTATGGGTTGAGAAATGAAAGGATCATTAGGCTCAAAAAGTGTGTAAAGGGTGAGAGTGGGTGATCATCTTGGCATTGCCACCAGTTTTCTTTTTCACCATCAGGGATTGTCTTCATGAAGTGCCCCATTGATTGTAGAAACTCGACATTTGAGTTATTTGAGTATTGCTCCCTTGGGATTCAATTCTTGCAATTGACAGTCACTTATTTTAACTTTCTTTTTTTATCTATGGGCATTGGCCTTGCTTTTACCAGGCACACTACTTTTTCATGCCCCTAGTTCTCATGCATTTTTCCTTCACTTCTTTTTCATGGGCATCACCCTTGCTTTTACCAGGCACACAGCTTTTTCATGCCCCTTAGTTCTATTTTGAATTTAATTCTTGCGCATAATGCATGCGTCAAGCAATTACACTTTAAATGACACTATAACTTTTCAAGAGTCTTCATCTGCCTTTTGCCTTGCCCCAGTGTGGGGGTTGATCATCAACTGGTTTTGCCTTGCCCTAGTGTGGGGGATGATCATCAACTGGGTTTAAAGAAATGAAATTGCAAGCTCAAATGGGCTATGCAACGGATATAAGTGTATAGGATAGAGAAAGAAATGATGTTCGTCATCCTAAGGCACTTAAATTAACACATGAATTCAATGTAATAGCATGACTTGAAGATTGATGCAAGTGAGAGCAAGAAAATTTCAATTCATTTTCCTCACCTCATGATGTCCTTTGATCTCTTAGTTGCCCCGATGTGGGATGCTTCTTAACAGGGGTAATTTGAAAAGAACATCCACAAGTGTATGGGCTCAAAAGGGTTAAGCAATGGATCACTTGTAATGTTTGAGATAGAGAAATGAATTGCCTCTCATCATTTCAGTTGCCGTACCTTTTGTGAGAGAACTCTTTACCTTGTGTATATGAACTTTCTTACACTCATCTCACAAGTGTATGAGTAAGGGACTGTGTATAGGATAAGGTTTGCCTTTCATCATCCCGACTCGTCTCATTTAATATGCTCAATCAATTCCGCATCATTCATTAAATTAATCCCTTTTGATGCTCTTTAGTGGGATTGGTGGATAAAACATGTAAGAGTCATCATGCAAAATCCCTTTTTTTTTTTTATAGAAACTCAACAGCTTTAAACATGTCAACTTCAAACAGTTTTCTATAATGCAAAATGGTTCTAAACATTCATTCAAGGATTCCTCTACAAAGGGAATTGCCTCCGTAGTTGATGTCTTTGGATTGTCCCTATCATTCAAGGCTGAAAATCCACTTTTGACCCAAAATCTGTCATGCCCACAATCTTGTCATATCAATTCCTTAGAAATGTATCCTTGATAGTTGGGCCAATTGCAACCTGGTGTACCTTTTCAAATGCCTTCTCATCAGACTGAAAAAGTAATGCTCTGAAACATGAAATAAATGAGTCAGAAAATCAAACGGAGCTAACCTAACGCATGCTTTTGGAAATGGCTTGAAAAATGATTTTTTTTTCAATGAAATGTTTTTTTTGTTTTTGAAAATTTTTTTAGGAGGAAGCATGAGAAAGTCCAGCCCTCAGGATTTCTCCGTGGATGATTTTTCATGGTTGGATATCGTCATTGGACTGGTTTGGTATACCCCATCATGTCCTCAAAATTGAAAATAAAATTGTAATTTCATTGAATAGAATCAAATGAATTACATTATTGGAATGGAAATTGCGATTCGATACCCCCTAAAAAAAATCGAAAATGATTCCTAGAAAGTGAAAACGATTCCTAAAAAGCGATAAAAAATTCTCATGCAGGAGAATATGCTAGGTCACTCTTCATGGTCCATTTCTTCCACAGGTTCTTCATCGAGGTCATCGAACAGACCTGTGATACCTTCCAGGGCGTCATCAGAGTTCTCTGTCTTTGGAGGTGTCAGATCGTCCATGTCATCCCATCCACTTGGAATTATGTTGCGGGAGTCAAAGTAAAAGCTGGGAGGAGCCGAATACTTCACCAGGTAATCAAACTTGCCACTAGGCTGCGCTAGAGTGTCCATCACTTCCACTTCATCTTGCCTCATCTTAGGGACATTGACAGGCTTAGTTTTTTCGGCAATGACCAACAGTGGATCATCTTCCAGGTCAGGCATGTCATCATTGCTTATTTGGGTCTTGCCTGACTGCTTCAGGACTACTGTCTCGGAGAGAGCATGTGTAAGAGTCAAATCCGCTCAAAGAGATTGGATTGAGCTGTCATGAATTGCATAGAGGCAAGCAACTGTCAGAGTTGGTCTTCCATAGCGGAGATACGATCACACATTTCAGTTTGGTCGGCTATTCTAGCTCTTGATCACCTAAAGAAAATAGGTGAAAATATGTAAGTACGAGGTGTAATGAGAAAACCAATCCATGACAACAATCTATTTTTTTAGTCAAGAAAAGTTCACATATGAAAATGATTTTCTAAAAATGGACTAGGAAAAAAAAGACATGGGATGCCCCAGTAGGGACGAAATTTTTTAAACATGAACTAGGAAGAGTCAAGACATGAATTGAAAACAAATTTGCTGTTTTTTTTTTTTTTTTTTCCAAATGATTCGTTGCATGGCAATTTCCTCATTTCAATTTTAATTGACAAAGGAATTAAATCAATGATTGACTTAAATTGTCATGAACCGACCCAAAAGTATAACAAAATAAATTGCATGGTACAAGGATAGGAGACTTACTTTACCAAAGAAAATAGCAACCACATAGACATGCGCATGAGATGTGAGGCTTAACACCTAAACTACGAGGCTTAGCAAGTTAGAACTAAAAGGATGAACCGACTTGTCGCAGTCTCGCGTACAAATGCCGGGTCCTCTTAGCTCTAGCTCAGTCAAAAGAAAATCCCATGGTCACGCAGTTTCGTGAGCAAGGATAAATGTTTTGACATCAAGAAAAATTTTCGGGGTTGAGAAAGGCAACCTCTACATCGCGGTCTCGCGTTCGAGGTTGGTTCATTTCTCAACACCATCCTAGAATCCTTAAATGCGGTCCAAGTCCGACGGCAGGTTGTGTGTGCAATGTGTAGTGCTAAAACAATTTAAAAATCATGCACAACAATTTATAATACAAACAATACTTCAATGATAAGAAAAACATTCAATCCCAACACCTTCCTACAAAACAAATAGCCAGCAAACACTACTCCCCTTATACCTCCTTTCTGTAAAAACATTTAACACTTCATGTTAGGAGCGTACCTCGTTTCCATGCTGCCAAAAAAAAATTAAAAAAAAAAAAAAAACAGGCTTATGTCAACTATGAGTTTTAACTCAGTCCCCAGTGGAGTCGCCAAGCTATCGCGACCTGTTTTTTTTCGATGGGTGAAACACCTAAAACTATGTTAATGGATTACTAAGTCCGAAGACTTGGCACGGACTCTCCCAAGTCCTACCAATCACAATTAAGAAATTAACCCATTTAACAAGCAATTATATTTCAAAATTGGAGCCGCCACTAACCAAATAGGGTTGATTAGAAACCTAGGTAAAGTATGGGAGAATACTTTACCTATGCAAACCAGAGATTTAATGGATTCGGGGACATGGTTACGCTAAATTAATTTAACGCCCTTTCGGTACCTTTTATTTTAATTTTTTTTTTTTTGCATGCAGTCTTGATCAATTTTAACCTAAGATACTAACATGCAAATGGTGGTCATGCGGGTGCACAATCAATTAAACAACATTTAATAAATCAAAATGCTAAGAAATTATAAACTACAACCTTATTGAAGTCTAAAAGAAAAAAACTTCTCAAAATGTTAAAAATGCATGCCCTAAACATGATTTTCTAAATGACATGACGCCTAATTAAATGCATGACATCTAACTAGATGCAATCTTAGTCTATTTTTTGATATGCATGACTTTTACTTTAATGATATGTGAAATGCAATTCATATGGCCTAATATGAACTATATGTATGCAATCTAAATTATAAAATTCTAATATGCATGCGTTTCATGACATGGGATGAATGACATATTAATTCTATATGCATATTCTTTTTGTGATTTTTTATGATTCTTTTTTTTTTTTTTTATGTATGCAACCTACACTAAACAATGATGATATAAAATGGGATTAATTATGAACTAACCTATTAATTAACCAAGTAAATGATTTTTGTGTTTTCTCTTTTTATTTTATTTACTTTTTTAAAAAATGACCGAATAATTTTTATTAAAAAAAGTAACGTAATGATGCAATACTAATTTTTTATTTTTTTGTTTTTATCTTTTATTTTATATTTAAAAAGACTACATGATGGGAATACTAAAAAAAAAAAAAAAAAAAAAAAAAAACTATGACCCACTAATTAAAATGCAACATGTAACGTGCACATTGTGAAATCTATATAACCTAAATAACATTTTTTATTAAGAAAATTAACCTAATTCTACATGAATCTTGAAAAAAACAAAAATGCGTTGCTTAAAATGTGAAATGTGTATAGACCTAAATACCTAATATGATGTATGACATGTGGTGAGCAAATAACAATAACATGCCAAAAAAAAATCCATCCATAGAAATCAACGGCATATTATTTTGATATGAATTAATGATGCAAAGCAAATCATGAATTTTGCCATAAAAAGCCTAAATAATCAAAAATCTAACCAGACGTCTCGCGGCTTAAAATTTTTGATTATTTTGATTTAATATGACAAATTTCCTAATTAGATAATACTAATAAAAATTAATCACAACAATCAAGTTAAAATAAAACACTATCAACAGAATATTTGATATGAATTTAACCTAAAGAAATTACCTAGTCAAGGCACGGCTTGTTGTTGCTAAAAAAAAAAACACCTGCACAAGGAAAGATAAAGAAAAACCCCAAGGAAAGGTCACGAGGCAGCAGGGGGCGTCACTCGAAGGTTGCGAGCGTTGGTTCACCGGTAGAAATCAACAGGCGAGGAGAACACCGGGTCTTCAAATCACCGGATCTCGTGGGTCGGGTTCCGAGCAGGAGGTTGCAGCAGCTCGGTGGCGTCTGGTCCGATCACTGGATCGGAGGCGTCGCCGGCGTGGTGGCAGGGAACCGAGCGGACGTCGGGCTCGGTGGGCGAGTGGCACGCAGCTCGGGCTGGAGTGGCCGGAGGACGTGCCGGTGCGACGGTGGTCGGCGCGGCTCGGGGTGGAGCACCGGTGAGGCGGACGGCGTGCGGTGGTCGCGAACGTGGAGGGCTTCGGGGCGGCTGGGTGAAGAAGAAGCACAGTAATTTACTTTTTACCGTGCTTCTCTCTCCTCTGCTGCTTTTTGTTTTTGCTTTTCCCTCTTTGACTGATTTTCTGCTCTTCGACACTCTCTCACTTGTCTCTCTCACTCTCTTTCTCTGCCTTTTCAATTCTACCGAAGGAAAGAAAATTTTTACTTTCTCCCCATTAGTATTTCCTTTCCACCCAGAGAAAAGAAAAACTCCAAATGACCGAATTTTTGCTCTGAATTTTTCAAATTTTTCTTCCCCCCTTCGTCACGAAAAATAAAGCTCTCTTTTATACTGATTCTGAACACAGCTTTGTATGGCATATTTCAAACTTCCATCTTTTGTTGCATTAAATCAAGCCTGCAAATCGAAACGTGATTTCGTAATCAGCTCGATTTTACTTGATTCCTTCCATTTTATCAAAATCCCTGCCCTTTGTTCACCTGATTTTTAATTGTTTATGCATTTATCAAAATCTGAATATTCATCAAAATTTCAAATTTCCATACATAATCAATCAAATCAATTTCCTCCATTTTTTTTTATTTTTCCTTTTATTTGTTCAAAATGCAATTTTATTTTTCTAAAATTAAGTGTCGACAACCTTGTATCATTTCATGTATATTTGAAATCAACTCGTTTTTAAGCTAACCTTAAATGAAAAGGCCATTTTTTCTTCTTCATCCATGATTGGAGGACATTTCTTCCAACTAGTTTTCTAATTAGTTGGGTCATAAATATGGACGTAGATCCGATTTCTTTTTTTTTTTTTTTTTTTTTTTGCTTTGGACGAAGTCAAGTTAATTTACTCTTCCACTCGAGGGAAATGATGACGGCGGTCTGACAACGCTTATGAAATTTTCCGAAGGCAGTCAGCAATTTCTGCTTGACCATTGACTTGGAGTCAACTCATTCTATCATCCTAGTCAAAAAAGACCAACCCAAACCCACTTAATTTTTATCGTTACTCGAAAGAATACATAAGAAGATATAAAATAAATCGAAACAGAAAAAATACTTAGAAGCAAAGCTAAATTCAGAAAACAATGAGGATCGATGAAGCACCAATAAAGTTAAACGCATATTCATTCCACAAGAATGAATCTATTTAGTAAAATAATTGATGGCTGATCACTAGTATACGCTGAAAATTCCTTCATCAATAACTATGACGTTGCCAATTGGTAATAAACACCTAGGCTCGGCTTTTTTTACAGCATTGTCGTACAGAGACGTCAATGTTTCTATGATCATCATTGAAGCAAGAGGCAGAAAATCTGTACATGAACAGAGCAAAGGTATATCAACTTCCCAAGAGCATATTCATTAAACTCCCAAATTTAGATCGGGAATAGCACCCAAATCGAGAACTAGATCGAGAAAGTTCGAATTCTCAAATCAAGAACTAGATGTGGAGAAAAGAACTCCCAAATCTAAATCAAGAGAGAGAAAAAGTAAGGAAAGAACAATAAAATGCAAACAAAATCAACAAGAGAGGGAGGGGAGGGTGGGACTAGTTCAAACCCTTGGTGGGACTAGTTCAAACCCTTCTTCTTGATTGAACATCGAAGAAGACGATGGAGATTGATTGAACGTCGAAGAAGACGATGGAGAGAAAAGAGTGGAGAGTGAAGACTTTTCGCTCCCACCCACTCATTAGCAAACTATGCTATGGGAACGCAGTTTTTTTCATTATCTATCATCATCAGTCCCTGACCTTACGTTGGGCATTCCAGGCGAGAGAGAGAGAGAGAGGACAGCAGCATTTCGCCAATGGAAGTTTGATGATTATATTTTTCGAGACTGTAAGAAGCATAATTATTCAAAAGACAATTCTTCAAAAGGAACAAAAACATTCAAGCATGCTTATAATCTCAATGCTTAATTGCTTCAAAAACCCTATGCAATTCTTTACTTACACCCTCAACTTGAAAAACTTTCGATTTTAACTCGAACTTGAATTTCATTTTCTAAATAACCCCTAGCTTTTATGACCAAGAGGTGTCAAATGTCAAATCTAGATATATGAAAACCGGTAACTTGACCTTTTCTTGATCCAAGCTTCTAGTGAGTTGGACATTTAAGTGAATTGCGCATGTGAGTGTGTCTCCTTTTCCATGTGTCTTTGTGTTGGTGCATGTACACTAGACCTATCTGTTGGGATTGACGGATCCCCAAAAACGGATTCGGCACTTAAACCAAACCCCTAAATCAAACGCGGAAGATAAGCCCGGGAAAAGTCACGTATCACCGATCGTAAAGCACACCACGGATTCGAGCGTACCTTGTTAGCCACAGATTAGACACCGATACCGTAAAGAGGAAGAGAATTCAGTCCCGTTTGATCCGATGTCGAAAAATCGCCGTGAAGTGAAGATGGCGTCGCTTCTTGGTTTTTCTTGGAGAGAGAATTCTTGAAGAGAAGGAGAATGTACATTCTGAAATCTGAAGTGGTGTCTTCTCCCTCTCTCTCATCCCTTTTATATGTTCTTCCTTCCACGGGCCTAATTCCCGTGGGCCGGGCCTTTAGGTCCATCGAGGACGGACGGGCCTTAAGCCCATCTACTTAAAACCATCATCTCCCACTCGCACATGGTGGGCTAAAACCAACATGGGCGGATAGGCCCAACTTAGGCCCATCAATTGAAAATCCTCTTTTCCTCTTTCAACATTCATACCGGTGAATAATCCGTGCGACCAGCATACTTTGAGAGCTCGTTGCTATACATCTGTTAGGAATATATAGCAGCTCATAATGGACATCATTTTCCAAGTAAATTTAGTATGCAGTACCCTAGATCGATCGATCACATTTATATCTCTTTTAATCTCATTTAAACAATGATATATATATATATATATATATTGTATTCATAATTATGATTATCCCAAAGACAGTCATAATTGGTCGACCTGTGAATACAAAACCACAATGTGATTCTACAAATTCGATCTTCCTCTTTCCTTCAAACTCTCAATTTCAGTTCAACTTGCTTTTCTAGAAACGTCCCATTAGATCGAATCAACTCATGACCATTGGCAACATTCTAAGATAGCAAACACTAAATAGAAATCTTGAGAATAAGTAAGAGTCATGAGGGCACTAAAATTGAGGAACTCTTTTCCTCAAGTGTCTCACACGTCATAAAAGTTGAGATCAAACTTTTGCCACTCTTATAGGTCGTCTCATGCATACGTAGTATGAAATACGTATTACGGTATTAACTCATTTTCCATGGAGCGTATGTCTACAACATCAATACCGTACATATGATAGTTCAAACATACCCAATGTCGAACTTGAGTTCACGTATTTACTCATTCACAAAAAAATTCATCAGAACTCACATCTGGCATTTTAGACAGATAAAGTAAAATGTGTGGGTTATTTTACTTTCGGACATCGTAAGTATTATGTCCTCATCTTAACACTCAGTTAAGGCGACACACGTATTTTAAGCTTGAGCTCTCGATTATCACCTAGATAATAAGCTTAAAAATCGTCTCATCTCTATTCATCACATAGTAAATAGAGGCGATTACCCGTGTGAGTGGGCTAATCTCTTATCTGTCCGACATACTTTTAAACATAAAGTAATGCATTGAGCATTAAGATGCATAATGATCAAACAAAAAATTCATAGGCATTAATAAAGAAACAACACTAGTTCATACATGTGAACAACTCAGGGAGATTACAATTCAGTACATCAGACTCTACGCAATCCTAGAGATTTTACATGACCACAAAACACATCTCTATGTATTAGCTTTGTCATAGGATCTGCTACCATTCTATGCGTAGATATGTACTGTAAGTTCACATCCTTTCGTGCAACCATATCTTTGATAAAGTTATACTTGGTATCTATATGTTTGGTCTTGCCATGATATTTTGGATCCTTAGTGTATGCTATAGCTGCTTGGCTATCACAGTTAACCAATAATGGATGTGCAGCTTTCTCAATAACACCTAAATGATCCAAAAATCTCTTAAGCCAAACTCCTTCTTGTACCGCTTCCGATAATGCCACGAACTCAGCTTCCATCGTGAACAAGGCTATACACGTTTGCTTCTTACTACTCCATGATATGGCGCCATTGTTCAGTAAGAAAGCAAATCCAGAGGTAGATTTCCTTTCATCTAAATCTCCTCCCCAATCAAAGATCGAATAGCCTTCAAGTCGCAGATCCTTTCCTTGGTAATTCAACTTGAAATCAGCAGTTCCCTTCGGATACCTCAATATTCTCTTAACGGCTTTCCAATGTGCTGGACCTCGGATTGGATTGGTATCTACTCACCATTTCAACTGCAAAACATATGTCGGGTCTTGTACACATCATAGCGTACATCAAGCTCCCAACGCACTAGCATAAGGAACATGTTTCATTTGTTCTTCTCTTGTGGAGTCCTCGGACACAGTCTATGGCTCAATGCTTCACCTTTTGCAATAGGAGTGTCTATGGGTTTACAATCTTGCATACGAAATTGTTCAAGAACTTTATTTATATATGTTTCTTGCGAAAGAGACAATGATCTCTTCAAACGATCTCTTGAAATCTTAACTCCAAGAATGTATGCAGCCTCACCCATATCCTTCATCTCAAAGTTGGAAGACAACCAACTCTTGACAAGTATGAACAAACTCCATATTGCTTCCTAAAGCAATCGTATATCATCAATATATAATGATATGATCACAAATTGATCCTTGGATCTTTTGATATATATGCAATGATTCTCATCAATCATTGTAAAATCATATGCCATTATGGCATTATGAAAATGTATATACCATTGTCTCGATGATCGTTAAGGCCGTATATCGATCTCAAAAGTCGACATACCTTTTCTTCTTGGCCTTTCACTATGAAACCAGTAGGTTGTTCCATGTATATTTCTTCCTCTAATTCTCCATTGAGGAAAGCAGTCTTTACATCCATCCGATGTAACTCAAGATCCATACTAGATACTATTGCCAGAATAATGCGAATCGAGGTAAATCTCACTACAGGAGAAAACGTATCTTCATAATCAATTCCTTCCTGTTGATTATACCCATTCGCAACAAGGCGGGCCTTATGCCTTTCTATTGAGCCATCAGCCTTTCGCTTTATTTTGAGAACCCACTTGTTCTCAATAGCTCTGCGTCCTTTTGGAAGATCAACCGGTTCCCGAGACTTGGTTTGATTTCATTGACTCAATTTCCTCTTCCATTGCATGAATCCATTTTTCCTTACTAGGGCAATTCAGAGCCTCATTAATATTTCTTGGCTCATCCTCATCTTGTGGAGCAACCATAAAAGTTTCCCCTTCAATGTCAAAACGTCAACGGGGAATACTTTGGTGACTTGTTCGCCGTATGGAAGATTGTATACTTTGTACATCATTCCCCATTATGCTCCCACTTGGATTAGATAATGATGATGTCGTCTCATTATGTGGTTGCAATTGAGAATGAGTTGAATTCAATTCATCACTTCTCATATTACTCCCACTTGGACGAACTCCACTAAGGTCATTATCTTGATCCGAGGTTTCAAATAGGGAGTTGTCTTCCCCTATTTCGCCCTTCTTAGGAAATTCATCCTCTAAGAATGTGACATCCCGTGATTCAAATTCAGTTATACTCCCACTTTCCTGCTCACCTATGAACACATACCATTTTGAGTGTTCCGAATATCTTATGAAAATACTCTTCTTTCCTCTCTGGGACCCAATTTCCCAAACTTGTGAGAGGACTCATGTGTATAGGCAGCACAACCCCATGGCTTAAGAAAACTTAAGTCCGGTTTTCTACCTGTCCATAACTCATATGGAGTGGAAGTAACTGATTTGGAAGGCACTCGGTTAAGTATATAGGCAGCTAGTTAACAACGCATCACTCCAAAAGGTGATAGGTAAGTTAGCATGCGCCATCATAGACCTAACCATTTCCAAGAGGGGTTCTCGTTTCTTCTCTCCGCAACACCATTTTGTTGAGGAGTATATGGAATAGACAATTGTCTTTCTATTCCTTTTTCATCACATAATTTTTGAACTCATCGATAAATATTCTCGACCTCGATCGGATCTTAATGCTTTTATTTTCTTGTCTAATTGATTTTCTACCAGGTTCATAAACCTTTTAAAACAACTTATTGCTTCAGATTTGTGAGAAATCAAATAGACATATCAGAATCGAGTATAATCATCTATAAAAGTGATGAAATAAACAGCCACATGCCTTCCTCTCACATTCATTGGACCACAGACATCAGAATGGATTAAATGCAGAGGGAATTCAGCCCTTTTACCTTTTCCAAATGGTTTCCTTGTCGTTTTCCCCTCCAGGCAATGCTTACATATGGGCAAATCAACTTTTTCAATGTTGCCCAACAAGCCCTCTTTGGCTAGTCTATTCATACGTTGTTGGCTAATGTGACCAAGTCTAGCATGCCATATATTCACATCATTATCATATGTATTGGGAGACATGAGAAGGGAATAACAAACATTTGCATTAACATAATCAATATCCAATACAATGAAACCATCCAGAAAATAACCACAACCATAGTATTTTGTATTCAAAAACAAATCCACACCTCTATCATAGAAGTTCATATTAAAACCTAATTTAACCAACACTAAAACAGATACTAAATTCCGACGAATCTCCGGAGCATACAACACATCATGTAGGAACAAAGTGCGTCCACCACGCATATTTAGTTGGCATGTGTCAATTCCTTTCACTTCAGCTCTGGAGTTGTTTCCCACATAGATCCACTTAGTTCCGTTGGTACTGTCGGAATTCCACGAAGGATTCTCTATCCTTCGCTACATGGTTTGTCGCTCCCGAATCCACAGTCCACAAAGGATTAGACTCGTTAAGAATACAGAACTCGACACAAAAGCAAAGTTCTGAAAAATACAAGGGGTGCATACCTTCTTTGGCTCACGACAGTTGCGAGCATAGTGACCCTTCTTGTCACAATTGTAGCATTTCACCCTTGTAAGCTTTTTCATGTGAGGACGCTTTCCTCTTTCATGTTGGTTAAACTTGGGTTTCTTCCCTGAAGGACCTGCTTCCTTGCCTTTTCCTTTATTAAACCAGTTAGGGCGCTTGCACTTGGAGCTCGAAGCTCCATTTGAGCTAGAACCAACATGATAGAGTTCAGCATCCGGTTTAGCCGCCATCAAGCGGTCCTCTTCCAACTCAAGATGACGCATTGCATCCTCGAAGGTTTTGATATTTTCATTATGAGTCAGGTGTACCTTCATATGCTCCCAACTCTGAGGCAAGGAACGAATCACTGCTTGCACTTGCTACTCTTCTGTGAGGACATGGCTAGCATCTTTCAGCTCATTTATCATGTTTGACATCTTTCTAAGATGTTGCTTCATGGTCTGACCATGAGGCTTCTTATAAGAGTCAAACCTAATAGTGAGCTGCCTCAGTCTAGTAACCGAAGTATAACCAAATCTTGCCGCCAATGCTTCCCACATATCTTTGGCATTTTCAAAACGCCTAAACTCTCGCATGACGTCATTTTCCATGCTGCTCAGCAACGTGATGCGAGCAAGAGAGTTCTTTCTTTTCCACGCAGCAAAAGCATCCTTGTCTCTCTTGTGCTATGCAGTGTTTCCTTCTTCAGGTTCTACCATGGTCAGGTTAAGAGCCTCAAGTGCTTCTTGCTCTTCCAAAGACATACTGGATTTTCATTTGCCAAATTTCATAGTTGTCACCATTGAGCTTTTCACCTTTGTTCAGCTCGGCAACTATGTTCTTTGTGGTGAAGCCATTAATCGAACACATCGACATATATGCACGAGTTATTAATGCCTATCATTTATGCATCCCTTTTGCACAGACCCATCATATTAATGAATAATTTCAAGTAAGGTTTTAGAATCAAAAAGTCACTTTGTTTCCAATCATCCTCCAAAAATCCTAACTTAAAAATATCATTAATATGATTGTCATATGCAAAATCAATTCTATGAAGCTACAGAAACTTCTATAACTACCCACAGCTAACTACCCACAGCAACCAGCAATAACAGAAAGCAACAGATAATTGACATACAATAATATAATAATACTTTCAGATAATACAACTAACATATAGGTTACTACAACAACAACAATCAGGTAGTTAACATTACATAAGATGTCCACTAAGCACACTTAACAAAAAAAAACTAATACATCTAACACAAAAACATCACACAAATTGGGAAAGATCCTCTTTTGTTCAATTTCTTGATCTTTTTCCTTGTAACAATGCAGTAATATTCTTTTACAAAATCTATCACAATTTTCTTATATGAAGCAAAGACCGTTGACATCCCATATGCGATTCAACACATCTTGCCAATCAGGTGGAAGAGTGTTAATAAAAAATCGCACCATCTCTGACTGTGGCATGGGACGATCATTCCATATGACCTGTTGTATCTTCCCGTTGACTTCAAGAACATGATTAATTAAGTCATCATTCTCCCATCGATAATCGCCGCCCGCCTATCAACTTAGAAAGCTTTTCCTTTTGTTTATCGGTAATCACGCGAATAGGCGTACGTAACTGAAGCGGAGGCATTGTTCCTGCAACAAATGCAAAACAAATAAGGGATCACATATAATCCACATTGACTTAATTGGAAAAAAAAAAAAAAAAAAAGAAACAAAATTTTTTTTTTTTTTTTTTTGGTCAACGGAAGTCAACGGTCAACGGTGGTCAACGGTCAACCGTCAACCGTCAGGTCGTCGGACCGGTCGGACCAGTCGGGGCGGTCGGACCGGTCGCCCGGGTCGGACGGACTGACCGCACGTGCCACGCGCGTGCGTGGGCTGACGTCACGCAGACGTCAGCCTGCACATGCCACGCGCGTGCCAAGCGGGTTGGGTCGGGTCGGTCGGGTCGGTCGGTCGGGTCGCGGCGGTGACCGTCCGCCAAACGAGCCGATGCCGACGTCAACGATGACGTCACCCCAGCGGTTATCGACCGTTGGGTGACATCATGCCGACGCCGCGACACACGGTCCGTGGACCGCGCGTGCCGGCCGGCCGGCGGCGCGCAGGCGCCGGTTCACCAACCGGCGCGTGTGCCGCACGCGCTGGACGAACCAGCGCGTCTGGGCGCATCGCGCCCACGCGCAGCGCCTTCTGGCCGCGCGTATGGGCGCGTGCGGCGTCCCCCGGTGGCGTGCGACATGTCGCCGGACTCGTCTCAACGTAGCCTTCCTCCCTATGTTATCAGATTTTGATTTCGACTTACGAAAAGTCGGAAAAAATGGCGAACAACGCTCGGGTGTCGGGATTTCTCGCCCCAATCCGTACGGCCAAAATGCTTTTTGCGAAAAATCAATCATAAACATCAAATTGGTCGGGAAAAAACGTGAACTAAGGCTCTGATACCAATGTTGGGATCGACGGATCCCCAAAAATGGATTCGGCACTTAAACCGAACCCCTAAATCAAACGCGGAAGATAAGCCCGGGAAAAGTCACGTATCACCGATCGTAAAGCACACCACCGATTCGAGCGTACCTTGTTAGCCACAAATTAGACACCGATGCCGTAAAGAGGAAGAGAATTCAGTCTCGTTCGATCCGATGTCGAAAAATCGCCGTGAAGTGAAGATGGCGTCGCTTCTTGGTTTTTCTTGGAGAGAGAATTCTTGAAGAGAAGGAGAATGTACGTTCTGAAATCTGAAGTGGTGTCTTCTCCCTCTCTCTCATCCCTTTTATATGTTCCTCCTTCCACGGGCCTAATTCCCGTGGGCCGGGCCTTTAGGTCCATCGAGGACGGACGGGCCTTAAGCCCATCTACTTAAAACCATCACTATCAAAATGGGTTATAAATCCATTTCTTAACTAATATTTCATGAACCCACCCTTTCCACATAGGAAATAGGAGGTGGAGGGTTTGAATCCCCAACTTTTTAGGGGAGTTGGGATGTGGATAATTTAGTTTTAAGTGTGAGTTTCGACTTCTATACCGTACAATGAGGTAAAATAAAAATCTGAGAGTGAAAATTAGAATATGAGTAAAGTAAAACCAACAAAAAAGAAAACTCATATTTGATGGATTGATTGGTTATATGAGTTAGTTATATTCAGTAAATGAATTATAAGTAAGTTTACAACGATAATACCCAAAATAATATAAGTATTAAATGAGTTCACAACTTACATAAACCCATCTGCCTCTTTGACTCTCTCTCGCCCTCATTCTATCTCGAGTTCACCCGTTTCGCACTCTTACGTCAATTTGGGTATAGATTTGATCAAACATGAACGTGTCTTAGTAATATTGGTCAAGTCAGGTAATCAATTTGGGTCAGACAATTTTCGACCCAACTCAACACACCTATTTGACGGATCTAGCGTACACATGCACATTTGCTATGCATGAAGAGAGATAGAGCTAGAAGAATTAATCAAATAAACGATATTAAATTCAAGCTTGCGCTTTTTCCACCCCCTATTGACGTCCAACACTCTTACAATCTTGAATTGAACGCACTATTCAGTGTGGAACCACTTTAATTTTAGGTTATTTATTACCTTTTCTCCATTTGTTCTTTGGCTTCAGGTTTACGAAAGACAGAATTATCAACATCCCTCTCAAATAACTTCTTTTTTTTTTTTAACCCTAACGGTTTCTTCCACACCCAAATTTTTCGACAATTTCTTCATCTTCGCTTTTTTGTGAACTTATTCTTCATCGTCCATTTGCATGAGAGTCTAATCAACTGCTTTAATCTAAGCAAGCACTAATCATGCATCGGAGTAGAGGGATGTTAGTTTTATTTGCGTAATTTTTGCTTCATATCCCTAGGTTCTCCTCAAAATTCTCCATGTCAATTGGCCCAGAATAGGGTAACGATCGAGAGCCCATTGGACAAGCCATTAACATATTGAACCCACTCACAGAAGGCCTTACCAAATTGCTGTTCAGTCAGTCTACAAGAGAGAGAGAGAGAGAAAATTTGCATTGATGATACGGTGAACAGAGCTAATTACCATAGTTCAGGGGAATTGCTGAGGACTTGCAATCATTTCTTTGTTCTCGATTCTTTATCATTTATAAACTCTGTTTCAGCAGGTTAATCGGTTCAATTTAGGGATAAATTGATCTATTAACAAAGAGAAACCAAAATACTGGTAGTGCCAACATGTAATGGGTTGTAGTTAACCCTGGCGTGATAGCAACCTGTGTTGTTTCAAATGCCAAACCTTCCCGAAGCGACGATGGCATTAAACTCGTCGGGAGTTCTAATACCAGCATTCATATGAGGGCTTACCAGACCGTAAAGTAAAGAAAAAAATTAAACTAATTTTAAAGCACACCAAATTGTAGAACACCAAATAAGGGTTTCACTTCATAGAGTACAACTATATAGATCATGGTAACATCATCTCTTTGCAATCAGGTTGCTCTCCAGCAATCTTGCTCGTCTCTTTATTTCAACTTATTTAACTAGTAAACCATACTCGTCCTTATCTTCGTATTCTGTCGGCATCGAACATGGGAGGTTCCCAGTTCCGGACACTTAGCACGTCGGGTATGGGACGCCGCAGGTGCGCGCAACCCGCTTGGCGTTGGGTGAGGTGACATACTGCCGGAGATTCGGATTCCTGATGTACCCGCAGAGGCACGGCCTCTGCTCTCGCAGCTTGCTACAGCACAGCGCTGAGGGAGGCGCGGACGACGTGATTGCGGAGACGCACGAGCTCAGCTCCGTGGCGCTGCACGTCACCGCTTCCGCTAGTCGGGCCTGATCTGGCGAGAGAAGCACAAGCACCGCCACGAGAGCGGCCGCAAGCAACCGTGCAGATGGGGAGGGATCGGATGGCTTGGCCATGATCTTCAGAGGGAAGCGAAGTGGAAAGGAGATTGAAATCAGCGGGGAGAGAGCGCGTGGGGACTGGAGAGGTTGGTGGGGGTGTATGTTGTGTGGCCAAGGCAAGAGATAGTGGATTTATAAGGACGGCACTTCAATGAAATATCGCATAACTTATTTTGAAAGGAAATTTTACAATAGGCTAATCTTACAATTATAGAGGTTTGGTTGCATCCTTGCGACGTGTTTTGAGCTCTAGCGCATTTTGTGTCAGGCATTCTAGTACACGGAATAGACCACCCCCCACATGTAGACGTTGAATTGTATCGCTGTCGGTCCTTGACCTTTTAAGGCTATATTTGTTGCCTAAAGACCGCCTTGTTTCTCGGGGCATCTTCGGCAGCCACAATAATAATATATAATATGGAGGAAAAAAAGAAAGAGAGGGAGAGAACGAAAGATGGTCAGTGCTTTTATTATTATAATTATTTTCGTGAAAAGGATCACTTTCTTTTTTATTGCCTTGCAATGTGTCGACGTTTGAAGTTAAATTCCATTTAGAGAACATGAATTAATTTCAAAGATTTCGTGCGCACACATGTATCAATCATATGACATCATCCGTGGAGCTTATTTTTCATTACGAGGGATTGATAGAAAAAAGTTAAAAAGAAACATTAGCATAGTGCTTTAAATCTTTAAAAACAAAAATCATTTTTTTCACGTTTAGTGGGAACTTGATTTTCACTTAGACCATCGCATCAAATCTCCTTCAATAAAGGGAAAGGATCCTTTCCTCTATCAAATGGAAAGCCACTAGAATTTAATAGATGGCAACATCATCATCGTTACCATTACATAGAATTTTCAAACCACCCTTCATCCGATTGAAGGAACATGGACCTCAGGAGGAGGATAACAAAGAAGAAAATGGATGCGTCAAAGCGGGCAAAATAGATAGAGCAAGATAGGACTATGCACGGTGCAAAACAACGCAGCAATCGACTTTAACTTCATTCGAGGTCAAGTCTCAGCCACATGATAGAACATGGTTATCTTCGAATTCAACAGAATAGTTGGAAAATCATCCTAACAGCAGCCGCCCACGGGCGCATGCCGGCTTGGTCCTCGCAAGTATTCGGAGAGCTAGAAACGAAGAACGGTTCGAATCCGTCCGCATGCCGGGGAACTTCCTCTTGACCAAATACAGGAAAAATCCTGTTCCTATGGTCTGCTTTTGACTGGAAGTGTAACTTTGCTCTACCCTTCACGTCAAGAATGCCAATGTGAAGACGGTTGGATAAAGCTCGTGAAATTTCCCGAATGCCGCCAGAAATGTCGTTTTCTACTCTTGACTTGGAGTCGACCCGATTCTATCTTCCAGTCATACAGAGCTGTGCTAACCCACTCATTTGCAGCCACTTACATCGGTGTGCAAATCTGTCATTAGACATTATTGTCAATTAGGGGTAAGCATGGTCGAGTGAACATTTCTCACTCTAGATCCGAGAACCGCCCACTAAAGATCAGTTTTTCAAAATTAGAACCAAGAATTGCCCATTAATTTCATGGATCTACCTAGGAACCAAATTATCAGTACAGTCCGGTTCATGGGTGAGTCTATAGAACCGGTCTCACCAAGCTTCATGTGTTAACACTATAATATGCAATAAAGAATTACACGACAAAATCACTTCATCAAAGACACTCCCAATTAGAGCTAATAAACCAACAATATTAGTATGTCAGGAAGCGTGTAAGCAAGAGAGCACACTTGCAAACTTGTTACAAGTGGGCAAAAATAGAAAACTATCTAACATAAATATTAGCATGTAGCCTAGGGATTTAGGATTTTTCATTTTTTAAAATTAAAAATTAAATATATATTATATACCATCGATCTAGTCCAAGTGGGCAGTTCCACACTTGGAACTAGGAACCAAGAATTGGACCAGTTCCCTTGAGAACCACCGTTTCTTAGGGTGCGTTTGGGAGTGGCTTTGCCAAGCCACTTTGGGCATCCAAAGCCCTTTGGGCCAAAAAATGGTGTTTGGGAACTTATTTTGTAAACATACTTGGGGAAAAGTGAACCTTTGGAAGGCTGAATGCCCAAGCTACCTTGGGCATTCAGCCTTCTCGCAATGCTAAGGAAGAGAAGACAAAAAATTTGCTTCCACAAATGCCCTCATTAACATTTCATTTTTCCAGTTTTGTCCTTGTGACTATTCACCTTCTTCTTCGTTGAGGTTGGCCGGCGAAGTTGCACGGAGCTACGAGGGGCCGGCGACGAGCTGGATGGAGGTCGGCATGAGGCCAATGTGGTCACAGCGACCGTCGGCGGCCGGCCGAGTGACCTCGGCGACCCCTCGTGAGTCGCATCGCCGCGACCGCCGCGACCGCCGCAACCCCGGCGACCACCCGGATCCGGGTCGCAGCAAGGTCGCGTGACCACCGCAACTCCCGACGATGCCGCGACCTCGCAGATCTCGGGGTCACCGGAGGTCGCGGCGTCCCAGATCCGGGACCGCGCGACCTTCGGCGACCCAAATCATGTGCAGATCTGGTCGTGCAATCTAGTTCGCGGCGAGTAGATCGCGAGCCCCAGCCACCTTCCAAACGGAGGTCGCGGCGCGGTGGGTCGCGCACCGTTCGGCGAGGGTCGCCACAACCGGATCGTGCGATCCGGTCGCGATCCGGTTGCGGCGACCCTCGCCGGACCGCCTACCCCTCACCGGCGGTAACCGGCCAACTCTTTTTTTTTTCCTTTTTTTAATGACAAAAGTCTTTTGCACAATTAATTTGTCCAAACACTCTTTTGTTCAAAGATACTTCACAATTGACTTTCACAAATACAATTTACCAAATACAATTTACATTTTGAAAAACTTCTTTAGCTCAAGGGTCTTTACATTTTCTCAGGACTTTCCCCAAAAGTCTTCCCAAACGCACCCTTAGGCAGTTCGGGCAATTCCCAGTTCTTTCATACACCCCTATTATTAGCCCTCGACCTTACATTGGGCATGCCATGTGTAGAGAGAGAGAGAGAGAGAGAGAGAGAGAGAGAGAGTAACGTCTTTCCAACTGAAAGCATGGTGGTAATGATTTTCAAGACGATAAGAGGCATATTTATTAGAAGAGATATATGTGCTGGAAGTCTTAAAATTTATCAGCAAAATGTTATTAAGTCATAAAATTTACAAATAGTACAATCCAATCTTAATACTTGTCAAATTGGTATGCTCGAATTCTTTCATAAACTTCATCCATTTAGATTAACGGAAAATGTTACTGTCGCTTTTTTTAATATTTTCTATCCCAACATGGTGATGATGTGGATTAAATTATGATTGTTTAAACCAAAATACTAATTAAATAAAATAAGATAAGTATTTGAAAAAACACAAAAAGGGGGGAAAAACAAACCAAAGGCGCCGTCCTTGCCATTGCCGCCCTCGTCGCCAACCGACAAGGGCCAATGAAACCTATCGAACCTCGGTGACCCTTCTCCAGATTTGGACGAAGGTCATCAGCCCTGGCTGAGGCCCTAGCGACCCCCACCATCCCTTTTTGACGAGGAGGGGGTGGCAAAAAGGGCCCGCCCTTCCCCTTGCCTCCTTTTATTATGTTTTCTTAAATATTTTTAATTTAATTAAATTAAAATTTTGGTTAAAAATTAGAATTTAATCCAAAATGGTGTCATTTTAGACTTGTGTTCCATGTTTTGGTCACTTCATCGCCACATAGAAGAGAGTAAATATTAGAAAAAGTCCATGTCAGCAATTTACATTAATCTAAATAGATGGAGTTAACAAAAAGACTTAATTGTACCAATTTAATAAGTTTTAAGTCTTGAGTACACTTTTTTTATATATTTTAAGAACTCGATTGCACTTTGTTAAAAGTTTTAAGACTTTCGGAGCACATATCTCTTATTAAAAAGACCATTCTTCAAAGGGACCATTAAGCTTTTGAGCAGAGATTTTTTTTTTGGTAACTAATAATTTTTATATTATTTGGGTGATATTGTTGTTTAGACATAATAAATTATTTCAGTAAGAAATATTGAAATTAGATTCTTGTCAAATCACATTTTTTTTTATGAAGTAGCCCACTAAATTCATGAATCATGTAGTGTACAAGTCAAAATCTAATTAAATGGCCTTACATTCATCCCTCAAATATTTACATGCGGTTTTATTATCTAAAGAAGCAATAAGGCTTTCTTTTTTTCTTTTTCATAGTTATGGTATCTGTAAATTCAGCCCAATGTACTTATAGATGAAGCAATTTCTTTGGGGAAATGTAAGAGTTTTCAAGCAATAACTTTTTTATTAATCAAATATATTTCTTTACATCATTTAATGACTCGCACCAAACGCAGGAGTTAGAAGGTACTTTCGTGTCAATATGATTATGATAATAGACAGGTGTAAAATTGTCAAGAGCCGACCAAGAAAAACTAGGGAAAGGAGAGGTGACAACGTTTACTAGTGACGTGGTCGCTAAAGATACAAAAATGCGCAAATCAACGTTTGTCTTTCGACCCAAAAAAAAGACATTAAAGTTGTCATTCGACCACAAAAAGAAAGCATTGAAGTCGACTGACTAGACCAAATGAGAACTCCAGAATTTTTACCAGCGACTTTTAGCCCTTGAAACGCGGAAACAACGGCAGTCAAAAAGAAAGTGGGAAATAAAGACCTGCTCTTTCACATTTTTTCTCTATGCTGGGATTGAATTGATTGAAGTCATCTACGCGTAAAAACTATTTGAAAACTGACCATTTCATAGAGGACGATCCTCCTGACTTTTGGACCTTCCCCGGAGCGTGTCTGTTAAGTTTCCACTCATTAGATAATATTGTTTAGAGCTATTATTTGATATTTCATTACTTTCTAAAATAGTCAATTTCCTCATTAAATTACTTCCTTTCCTATACGTATTGTTCGGATGTAAACACTCTTGACTCTAAGAAGTTATAAGTCGAGACAATTGAGTAATGATATAGTTTTTATTGATTCTCTCTATCTCTCTTTGAGATCCTAAATTATTTACACATCTACCGAATATGCAGGGTAAAAATTTATAGGTTTGACGTGCAGCACCCGATGAATGAATAAACGCTCAACAACCTCATTTTTCCTCAAAATAAAATGGTAAATCATCAAGCAGATCACAAAATTGAGGCAAAAATATGAATGCAGTCCCAAAAGATTAGTAACAACAAGCGGTCATATGATGAGAAGATGTCGTGCATGAAGACAGATCGCCATGTGCGAAGACCATGAACGTATAAGTGATCCTACAATGACCATTTAGCAATCACCTTGCATGTGTCCTATGTTTTTCGAGTGAATGAATGATCATCATGTATTGAGAAGGCGTTAGATAAATCAAGTACTCATCCACTTAATTAACATATTTAATATTCAATGTGGTTCTTTCATAACAATTAGGGGATCGAGTCCATATACCAATCTTTATATACATAATATTATATATAAAGCATGTGGACCAAATTCTGCTACTCGAGGGATCCTACAAGAGCAATCGTTTGAGGAGCTCTGGATTCCCCAATATATCCTGAGAAACCGATAGCTATCAAACTTGATGTTTATTTGCTCCCGGAAAATCTTGCCAACCACATGGCTTATTTCTCCCGTGATTTTTAACAATAGCTGGAAGGGCCAAAGCTCAAGAGCTAGTCAACGTCTCAATCAACTTTCTATAAAGTTCAATTACTTTAAACTGTCACGTGAAATTTTCAAATACATAAGGGATTACTTTAAAACAACATGATAGGTGAGATTTGCTGAAGAAAATTTAATAGACAAATTTTACTCCCGTCAAAACTTTGAATTGCACTGGATAACGCTGGTCTTAGGGATGGACTGTCGGACTTAATTTTTTTTTTTTTTTTTGAAAAAGAAAGTCAGTCCGCGAAGAGATAGGCTTAGCTCAAAATTGATCATATCAATTCGCCCAGAAATGGGTACAATTAAGAGCCCTATTTGATGAGCCATTAGAGTACTAAACTCATTCGCGGAAGGCCTTACCAAATCGCTGTTCAATCTGTCTAAACACAGAGAGAGAGAGAGAGAGAGAGAGAGACCGGGGGGGTGGTGTGGAGGAGAGAGCCAATTATAATAGTTCAAAAGCAATGCAACTGAAGAACACTAAATAAGACTTCATCTCTTCAACATCATAGGACACAACTATATAGGTCATGGCAACATCATGTCGTTGCAACATGATCATTCCAGCAATCTTGCTTGTTTCTTTATTTCAACTGATTTAACCAGTAACTACTACATCTTCATTCTTATTTTCATATTCCTCGGCGTCGAACATGGGAGCTTCCAGGTGCCGGACACTAGCACGTTGGGGACGCGACGCCACAGGTAGAAGCAACCCGTTTGGCATTGGGAGAGGTAACGTACTGTTGGAGATTTGGATCCTTGATGTACCCGCAGAGGCATGGGCTCTGCTCTCGTAGCTTGCTACAGCACAGAGCCGATGGAGCTGCAGACGATGTGATCGCGGACAGGCACGGGCTCAGCTCCGTGGCGCTGCACGTCACTGCTTCCGCTACTTGGGCTCGATCTGCCGAGAGAAACACGAGCACCGCCATGAGAGCGGCCGCAATCAAGCGTGGAGAAGGGGAGCGATTGGATGGCTTGGCCATAACCTTCAATGGGAAGCAAGTGAAAAGGAGATAGAAATTAGTGGGAGAGATGTGGAGACTGGAGAGGCAGGGAAGAGAGGGGGAGGGGAGGGTTGTATGTTGTGTGGAGCGATAGGAGAATTATAGAGACGGCACTTCAATTTCAATCAACAATGAGATTTAACGGGAAAATTACCAAAAAAAAAAAATTAAATTTATTAAATTTATGTTAATTGAATCATAAACTTTTAAATTGTGCTAATTGAATACTAAACCTTTCAATTGTGTCTTTCTATATGGATGTGATGAATAGTGCATTTTAAGTGCGCGTTTTAGGACAAGGAAAAGACAGTCCATCCTCCGTTTCTAGAAGTTGAATTGTATTTTAGTCGGTGCCTAATCTTTGTGTCTATTCTTTGCCTAATTACCGCCGAGTTTTTGGGGACGTCTTCGGGCAAGGGAGCCACAATAATAACATTCATGGAAGGAAGGATAGAAATAAAGAAGTTGAAAGATGGCCAATCCACTTGTTTCTCGAAAATCTTCGCGAGAAGCTTTATTGACGTAGTTTAAGTATTATATAATTATGAGGAATCTGTTGGAGTTTTATGAAACATGTATAGGTGAAATAAACATAAACGCAGCAAAAGCAAAAATAAAATTTTACCATAATATATCTCTAAAGGTGTTGTTTATGCGTTTTAAAAAAGAGTTAATACCATGAAAAATCTTAAACTGGTATGCGTGTGACAAATATACTATAAACTAATTCTTTTACTATGAAAAATCTCAAATTAATACATTTATGACAAATTTACCCTAACTAACTATTAAAAAACTCAAAATTGGTATACTTGTGACAAATTTACCCCAAATTAATTTATTCAACCTCCAAAAATCATAAACTAATACATTTGTGACAAATATACCCTCTGTTAAATTGAATTAATACCACAAAAAATTACAAAAATTGTATAATTGTGAAAAAAAAAGAGTAAAATCGTAAATTGGTACACTAATTAACTGTCACATGTCATTATACTTAGTAATTTGACAATAAAATTTAACATAAACTAATATATGATAAATTTGTCACAAGTATACTAGTTTTGCGGTAAATTTGTCAAAAGTGTATTAGTTTGGATTTTTTGTGATCAAAAAATTAATTTTGAGTAAATTTATCACATGTGTACCAATTTGGGGTTTTTCAAAGTATTAACCCTTTAAAAAATCAAAATATCAAAGAGGGTTATACGGATTACCACTCGAAGCACGTTTTAAATGACTTGATTAAGATGTTCTTCAGTTGAGCCCCACAAACGTTAAACCTTTAGTTCAAACACACCACCAACTCACCTTGAACGAAAAAAGAACTCGCAAGTAATTGCCATTATGATTCCGCTAGCAATATTGTGGAGACAATCCTATGCATGTGGTTGGCAACCATTGTTAACCGTGTAGTCCTCTCTCTCCCTCTCTAACCTACTCACCCTCTCTCTGCTCTACATATAGTGTCCTGGTGAAGTCAACATTTAACTTCCTCTCGAAACAGCTCTCTAACCTCTCAAAGAAGTTAAATAATTACTTCCTCTAGAAGTTAGTGTTAATTGATTTCTTCCTCCAGAAACTAGATACCAGAAAATTTGTCTATGATACAAGTTAGGGAAAACGAAAATAGAATATGTAGCAGCTATGCTATCCCACATGCACAACCCTTCCTTGGCCTCAAAATAGGGATTGCTTATTAGCTACCAAATTGCTTTTCGTTTTTTGACTCATATCATAGAAAATTTTAGGATAGTAGAATTCTGATGCACGAGTTCCACATTGTGGCAAGTGCAAAGCATGCTATTAAAATTAATCAAAAAATTTCTAGTTCTAAAGAATCATACCAAGTAAAAATGAATAGATGAGAGAGATTTTAGGGATTCATAGTAAACCACACAATATTATTTCTGGAGTGGGTACGCTTTGCCCCTTAACATTTACAAGCAATGCCTTATATAGGTAAACACTGAAGATGATCCTACAGACTCTTAATGGAGGCTTTTCCATGTTACTTCAGAATGCTTCATAGATTGTACTTATGGGTTGGCTCGTCATCGTCTGAGCTGTCAGAGCCATCCTCGTCTTTTTGTCTCTTGTACTCTCTGATGAGTCTTTCAACTTCAAGAGCTTCAAGGTAGTGGGTGTTTGTGGCTTCTAGGGGCAAGTTAGAGCTACATGGAATATCGGTAATACTTTTCCTCGGATTATCTTTATATTATTGCCTGAGTGCTTTGAGAAGTTTTTCTACTTTTCAATTTCGGAGCACCTTATGTATTTAATTCAGATGATCTTTGTCTTTTGGATGACTGATAAGAGCTTGTTGGAATATCAGTGAACTTGCTGAAATGCCGAGTTGGAGTAGATACCCAAGCTGGAGCAAAGGACTTTTTTTGTCAAGACCTAGACTCAGTGCAAGCTATAATTCACTATGATCAAAAGGATCTTGTGACAATGGCCCTCCCCATGGGTCTTGTGAGGATGAAGCTGGATCCTGTGAATCTATTTGTGACCTAGAAGTGTCCAATATGTCCATTCCGTAGTATCTTCTATGGCGGACATCAATCGATGGTCTAGTTGCACGATAGTCATTAAAACAATCACAAAAACATTATCAATTTCATTGGCCATGCTTATGGTGGAATAACTTAATTGTGTTGGCACAATATCCTCCGCAACTCCGATATTGTCGAGGATAAGTTGAGATACTATAAGGAAGAGTTGCAAAAATCTCATTTGGAACATATTGGGATTTATATGTGGATACTCCAGCATTTGGTGGAGTCTACACATATCTCCACCAAGTAAAACAAATAACCATGGCCTGAAAAATGAAACAATTGTATAAAGCTCTAGGTCAGGCCTGCGTGCTCTAAGTTGGGCCCGGAAAATATTTTTCCATGCACCCAATGGTTTGAATCAACTAAGAATCTACTCAAAATATTTATATGTGACTTCTCCTTGAATGATTCTGCCGATGATAAAAGGCATATTGGCTGTCGGAAACTCGATGACAATAGTATAAAGTTAAACAAATACCAACAACCCGACATTCCAGTAAGTTTCATTGATGTTCCGACAAGTTCTCATCAGTCATCCAAAGACAAGACCATCTAAATTAAACACGGGAGGTGCTCTAGAAATTGAAGAAGTAGAGAAACTCCTCTAAGCACTTAGGCAGCGGTATAAAGATAATCTAGGGAAAAGTATTATTGATATTCCATTTAGCTCTAACCAGCCCCTAAAAGCCATAGACACCCACCACCTTGAAGCTCTCAAGGTTGAAAGACTCGTTAAAGAGTACAAGAGACAAAAAGATGAGGATGACTTTGATAGCTCAGACGATGACGAGCCAATCCATAAGTAATATCTTTGAAGCATTCTAAAGTAATGTGAAAAAGTCTCCAGGGGAAGAACAGTAAAGCACCGGAGGAAAAAGAAGTTTGAAGCAAACATATGAAAAAAAAAAAAAATCAGCCTAGAAACACTATTTGGCACTATTTGGCACTATTCGGCACTATGTATATACTATTTTGTATTGTTTGGCACTATTTGGAATTGTAACAGAAACGAAAGATGTAAGATAAGAGTATGCTAGAAACAAGATTTTCATCTATCAATATAAGAGTCAAATAATTGGCCATTGTCGGCCACTAAGAGTTTGGAAGATTGTACTATGTGTTACTATTTGGCACTGTTTGGAACTGTAGCAAAAACGAAAGATGTAAGATAAGAGCATGCTAGAAGCAAGATTTTCGGCTGTCGGTATAAGAGTTAAATAATTGACTATTGTTGACCATTAAGGATGCGTTTGGTAACGTTTCTGTTCAAAAATTGTTTTAGGGAACAAAAATAGAAAAAAACTATTTTTATTCCGGGGAACAATTTTTGACCAGAAGAACGTGTTTGGTAAACTTGTTCTTGTAATAGAAAAAGAACAGAAACACGTTTGGTAAACTTGTGTAATTTTTGTGTTTATTTTAATTTTTAATATTTTTATTTTAGTTTTCCTTTTTTTTCTTTCTTTTTCTTTCTTCCTTTTGGCTGGTCGCCGGCCTCGGCCATGGCCAACGACCGGCCGACGAGGGCCGACGGCCTCGCCCAGCCACGGCGAGGCTCGCCGACCCCTGGTGAGGCCAAGCCTAGCCCAGCCACCGGCAAGGCTCGGCCTCACCAGATCTAGGCGAGCTCAAGCTCGCCCAGCCAAGGCGAGGCCGCCTTGCCTTGGGTTGGCGACACTCGGCCTCGCCGAGGGCCGGCGACGCGGTCCGGCGAGATCACCAGCCACCGGCCAAAGAAAAAAGAAGAAGAAAAGAAAGAGAAGAAAAAAACTATGAGTGAGAAAAATTGTTTCTCGGAAGTATTTTGGGAACAAAAAACAAGTTTTTATTATTTCTTATTTATGTTCCAAATTTGTTTCCGGGAACAAAAACCCAAACAAACACGTTTCTGTTCTTTTTTTTGTTCCCGGAACAAAAAAACAAAAATTATGTTCATGAACACATAAAAAGAACACAAACAAATGCAGCCTAAGAGTCTATAAGATTGTCTTTAGTGTTTGCCCATATGAGGCGGTGCCCATAAATGTTAAGGGGCAGAGCGCACCCTCTCCAAAAATAATATTACGTGATTTGCTATGAATCCCTAAAACCTCTCTCCTCTCTTCCTTTCTACCTGGTATGATTCTTTAAAATGAGAATGTTCTTATCAATCTTGATAGTATGCTCTACACTTGCCACAATGTAAAACTTGTGCATTAAAATTTTGCAACCCTAAAATTTTCAATTATATGAGTTAAAAAATGAAAATGAATTTAGTGGCTGACAAGTAGTCCTTATTCCGAGGCTAAGGAAGGGCCATGTGTGTGGAATAGCATATCTGCCACAAATTCTATTTTCATTTTCTTGGGATTGTATTCTCTTGTGAGTAGGTTATGTCCATAAGAGAATGAGTAAATTAGTTATGATGCGTGACATCCTTAGGTTCATCACTGAGTTGGTAATAAGATTTGCACTAACACATTAGTTCTCCCAAGAGAATCAATTGTCTCTATCAATCTCTAGATCCTACAAGCCATAATTGACATATAGTAATATGTCATGACTATCCAAATAGTGTGAATGCTTTAAGAACATAATGAACTTGTTAACTTTGGCTACAGTGTAATTAAATCCATCTATCTTACTATGTCCCGATTGATCAAAGATCATGGAATATATGTCAAGTCATCAATTCGATTATATGCAAAAACCTGATTGACTTGCATTTTATACAAGACATAAACAATTCATTCTAATTATAACCACAACCAAAGATTTCAATGTAGTGTCATAATTAGATCGCATAGGACATGATTATTGTACCTTACATGTATCAAGGAGACAGATTCCATTTGGCGCACATGTGTAACTTTGTATATGAATGAACTTTAACCATCAGGAATAGAGACGGATTAATGAGCCACTAATATGCGCACCTATGAAACATAACAGACAAGTCAACATTGTGCCTCGGATCTAAGGATTATTTACACAAGACCAAAGTATGAACAATTAAACATTGACTACACCAAAAGCTTCCGTGTTACTAATCATTCTATAAATGTCACGTTCAATGAACTTGTCTACTACAAACATCTATGTTCTAACTTAGACATTATAATATCCAATGACTCATAACTCATCATTACCTTAAGCATCCAATACTTAATGATGAAACTAAGAACACACCAGTCTTAATAGAATTATTAATATCCACTCAATGATCCATCAATCAAGAATGGTTTAAAGATTCAATCTAATTGTGAACATGTCATGCATATTCTTAACGTCTCAAAAATAGGTCCAGTCACAACTGATCTTATGGAATCATTCATATATATAAATAATTGGACAAATGAATGAATACGTGTTTGCCATTAATTAAATAATAAGATTGATAACACAATTGAAATCCCTAACATGTAATTATCACATGGTAAGTTTAGAGCTTACATCCAACAGAATCACTACACGAATAACTGTGCAATGGATCACTTACTTAATGATGAAACTAAGAACACACCAGTCTTAATAGAATTATTAATATCCACTCAATGATCCATCAATCAAGAATGGTTTAAAGATTCAATCTAATTGTGAACCTGTCATGCATATTCTTAACGTCTCAAAAATAGGTCCAGTCACAACTAATCTTATGGAATCATTCATATATATAAATAATTGGACAAATGAATGAATACGTGTTTGCCATTAATTAAATAATAAGATTGATAACACAATTGAAATCCTTAACATGTAATTATCGCATGGTAAGTTTAGAGCTTACATCCAACAAAATCACTACACGAATAACTGTGCAATGGATCACTTTCTTTTTTTGTTACCTTGCAACTCTTATGTATAAGTTTTCAATATCGATATGAGTCTAGCGAACAAGGATATTTTTAATACGCCTATGTTAATTTCAACTTGTTGACACATGAAATTTGGTACTATTTAGAGAACATTAGTTAATTTCTAAGATTTGGGCTGCACACACTTATTAATCATCTAATATATCTAGTGGAGCTTATTTTTCATTAGAAGTGATAGTAAGAAAAAAGGGAAAAAAAAACTAAAGGGTGAAAATTAAAAAAAGAAAAGTCATAAATCTATTGCAATTGTGTCAACTCAATCCCAAATTTTTTAATTGTGTCATCCAGCCAATGTTTAGTATTATTAGTAAATAAATGAATAATTCCAAAATTATTAATATATTATTAAAAAAAAATTCATGTCAAATCGAATTTACGCGCGTAAAGACAACTAAAGCATTCATGTTAGCGATTTTTAGTCAAAATTGCCCGGATGAACTAAACTGGCATAAATGCAAAAGGTTTATTAGGACTCAATTGGCAAAATAAAAATGTTTATGACTGAATTGACATGATTGCAATGAGTTTATGATTTTTTTGGTAATTTTTTCATAAATCTAATGTAGAGTGAAAACTGAATTTTCCACGCTAAGGGGAACTTCATTTCCAATGAGGCGGTCGCATGAAACCTCCCTTCATTTCCTCGTCGAAATGGAACGCAATTACATTATAATTGATGGCAACATCATCATCATCATAGAATTTGCAAACCACCCTTCATACGATTACTCCTGAAGGGGCATGGACCTCGGTAGGAGAACAACAAAGAAGAATACGGACGCATCAAAGTGGGCAAAATAGAGAGAGAGAGAGAGGAGGTGGAGGCGTGGCCATCAACTGTAGTTCATTCAATTTCGATGCTCAGACACATGGTAGAAATTGGGTTGCCTTAGAATTCAACAGAAATACTTGGAAATTATTCTAACAGCAGTCGGCCACGGGGAGAATGCCAATTTGGTTCCTCGCAAGTACTCAGGGAGCCACATGAATCACGGAATAGTTGCGAACGCGTTGATCCGTCGCATGCCGTGAAACTTCCACTTAATCAAATACAAGAAAAACCTATCGATTTGTTACTTTGATCTGCTCTGGACCGGAAGTCAACTTGCTTTACTCCTCCACGCAAGCAAGCTGACGGTGAAGGCTGTCCAATTGGGACTTTGAGGAAAATTACCTGAAAAGTTAATCTGCTGTATTTATACTAATTTAATTATAATATTTTAATTTGGCTAATTTACTCCTATGCCTATTGCATTTATACCAATTCAGTTCTAAACATTTCATTTATGCTAATTTAATTCCAAACATTTTGATAATTTGCCAATTTAATTTTCCAGTCAATTTAGGTCAAAAATTACTGATATGACAATCTAATTATGCCAACTATCCTACGTGATACAATCAACGTTGATATGAATAATTTTTAAAATTCTTCTGAATTTTTTTATTATTTGTAACAAATGTAAGATTTCTCGAGTGACAATTTTTTATCGATTAATTAGAAACTTTGCATCATTTAAGCGCCAACATCAGGAATTAGGAAGTATCCTCGTGTTAGTGTGGTTATGATAATTAATAAAACTAGAAAAAGGAGAGGTGACGGCATTTGCGAGTGATGTGGTCGTTAAAGCTACAAAAATGCAAAATTATCTTTAAAGTTGACTATCTAGACCAAATGGGAACTCGAGAATTTTTGCCAGCGACTTAGCACTTGGAAGAGCGTGTAGGCAACAGCAGCCAATGATGATCGGGCTGGACAGAACTAAGGAAAAATAATCTGAAGTTTTATTCGAAAATAAACCCCCGACAAGAAAGGGGGAAATAAAGACCTATTCTTTCTCATCTTTTCTCTATTCTCGATTCAATATTTATATCACCTCGTCGAAGTCAAAAGAATTGATTGAAAATCATTTACACGTAAAGAAATTTTTTTCAAAACTGACCATTTCATAGAGGATGATCCTCCTCACTTTTGGACCTTCCCCGGAGCATGTCTGTGAAGTTTCCTCTCATTATACGCCTGAAGCGCGTGTCCTCCATCGGAGGCTGTGGGACCGGCTTCGGCGACTCTGCTTGCTCTACTGGTGCCTCCACAGTTTCTTTCTTCCCAAGAAGTCCTCCCTCACCGAAAAAACTAGTCATAGAGGAGGGAAGCCCGAGATGAGCACCCATCACTTTGCTGATAGCCTCCAAAGTTCCACCCGATCTTTCCTTCAGTATAATTTCTAGAGCTTCCTTGTGAGCTGGATCAAGCGCATCCGAGTCTTTCAACAAGTTTTGTATGGCTGGTATGAGGAAATCCCGGATGCTAGCTGCAGAGAGATCTGCAGCAAACAAGATGCAGCAGAAAAATCATGAGCAGATGCCAAACAAGCCAAGTATAATGAGCATACGAATGCATCATCCCCTTATAAGCGAATGAACTAATAGCCGATACACAAAACAATGGTTACTTCAGCAATTGATGCTGGTCCACTGAAAATGTTTGTAAACAGATAAAATAGGTTGGATGAACTTTCTGATATCCCATCTACCATCTTGCAACACACAATGAACAAATGAATGCCCAACAAACCATTTTTTCCAGAAATAAATTGGTCAATGATCAAGCAGACTGCAAAATTGAGGCAAATAGATTAATGCAGTCCCAAAAGACTAGGAATAACGAGCAAGTGGTGGTGACATTAATACAGAATGTCCACTTCTTCGGGCAAAATATGTGTTTGAACAACTATCCAAAAGATATATTAACTCATCCAATCTACACCACAGAGAAGATGGAGTGAATTTAGAAACCCCTTGCATAGAAAGAGGCACTTCATTTGGATAGTTATAAACCAGCATCTTGCGTGCCATTGAGCTAGCGGCTCAAAGGTAGTTCACAAACACAGATTAAAGATCCTATTCAGAGAGGGGAACGACTGCACTCTGAAAGAAGATAAAGCATTTTCTTGAGATTGTTCTTCCAATTCTATAAGCACTAACCTGTAGTATCCAGAGCACGAATAGATTCACAAAAGGCATTGGCTCTTTCACGACGACGAAGCACGTCACTGGCAGGAATTGGTATGTTGGTGAAGTGAAAAATCTTGGATAAAAGATGTGTCTCTTGTTAAAGAATCAAAATATCAGATGCTGCAAGTTTCAAGTATAAGTCTACCTCCTAGCCAACAAACTTAAGACCAATAAAAGCAAAAGACAAAAAGAAAAGCAAGAAAAGCACAGTCGATCTTATGAAAAGATTTGGAGGATATAATCCCTCAGCCGTTCTGTTGTATGAGGTACAGCTACCCCTAGTGCACGAACAACAGCAATAGTAGCTTCATGTGATCCATCTTCAAGAAAAGCATCCATTTGTACCCATATCTTGTCGACAATCTGTTCGATATAATATGATCAGTAAATAAAAGATAAATGTAATTTACAATTTTACATTCAACTTATTGGAGAAATTTTACCATGTCATTTTTAAAATGTTGGGCCACAGCTCCAAAAGCATCTATGCTTGCATACTTCACATTTAAATTCTGATCAGATCCAAGAGTCACCAGAGCAGGAAGAACATGAGTTGATGTGACTTTTGCATCAATGTAAGGAACCTATGACATGATTGAGACATATAAGTTTCAGATAGATCACTCGTTGCATGAAGAAATCCAAAGTATACACAGGCTTACAATGACTTTTAACAAGTTGGCTGCACTGATCTTCATATTTACATTTGAGCTAACAACCATTTCCCACAATATACCAAAGATCATGGCATGATGCTCTTCGGATGTACTGCAGATTTAAGGAGGAAGAAACTTCATTAGATTAAAAATAAGATATGGAGCGTACAAGCACGTGATGATCGAGAAAGACAGACCAAAGGAAGCGGACAGCATAGAAAATCTCAGTTTCTTGCTTTGTCTGACTCTCCATCCCTGTTTCTTGAACCAAGAGCCTCCTTAAGCACTCTGCCAACTGTTCTCTCTGCTAGGAGCACCTAAAACACCAGCAAGGAGAAGTGGCAAGACACACATTGTGGCAATTCTCTCAGCAACAGCAGTCCTTGGTTTCAAACCTGTAACCAAGAATTTCTGACTTTCAAATGCCAGAAGGAAGTGATAATTTAACATCACATGTTCATATATCACTGATTTAACAAACGCCACTATTCCACAAACCCCAGGCTTCTTCTAGTACCCTATCTAATTTAGTGATATTGACACAAATAGTCCCTGAACTTTGGTCCAATGTGCAATGTGATCCTAAACTTTAACTTAATGTGCAATGTAGTCTCTGAATTTTTAATTTGTTCAATAGTGGTCCCTAAACTGTGCGTACTAATTTTTAAATTTTAATGTGAACGAATTTAAAGTTCAGAGATCACGTTGCACATTGAACCAAAGTTTAGAAACCATTTATGTCATTTACCCTCTTATTTACTGATAGGGGCACTTATGGAACTTCATTTGCATTTTATAAAAGCATATCCAGTTGAAATAGTTCTCAGTGAGGTGAATAAGAGAATAATACAAGGATATTTTACTCCTTGGCACCTTTTCTTTTGGAGCAAGCAATATCGCTAAAGCTCGTGAGAGCAAAAGTGAAAATTTATGGTCATCAACAGTCTTAACAAGGTAAGAATAGACTTCAAAAGCAAGGTACCATTCTTGAAATTTGACCAATTTGCAAAGGGAATCATACTAGCTTTATTAACGTTTCTCTTCATTACCTTTGATTTTTGTACGGGCAGTAGGTGGAAGTACTTCAAATCAGCATCGTCCCCGACTGCCACCATAAATATGGGCAACATTATGTGCGACAGGTAGGAATCTCCAAAATGTTCTGATACTGATAATAGGAACTGGATTATTATGGCAGAGTCAGTAAATAGAGACAAAACAAATGCCTGACATAAACAACAAAAGTAAGAAGCTAGAGAATCAAAAGAAAACCAAGAGGAGAACTCCACCTTTGTGGTTCGATTTCTTAAATTGTCTTCTTTCTGAGGCAACAAGCACATCAGCTGTATTAGATCAGGAAAGCAGTCTGCATGCATCCATTCAAATGCAGGCCACTCTAATGTTCCCCTGAAGACAAGATTAAATTCAAACCAAATATAGCAAGGAAAGGTCTTTAATAAGGTAAATTATGGTGCTGACAAGAAACAGAAAACTTACTCAGAATACATTTCTAATAAGGAGCTCGAAAATTCAGTTCCTGTTGATTCTGAAGCAGAAGAAAATGGGCATGTCTCAATTGCTTTTTGATATACAAAGGGAAGCATTTCTGAAAGCATCCTCAACAGAACATCAATATTCCACCGCTCACGTTCTCCTAAAACATGAAGATGTGACTCCACAGAACCTTCAACTCCCGAAAGTGGTGGACAGCGCTGATGTACAGAGGAAGAAAATCATTGGAGAACCAAGTATGTAAATGCTAAACACGAACAAAAGAACACAGAGAGTTAAACAACCCTACCTGCGCTGAGCTCAAGGTATGAGAGAGTAAAACTCTAAGGACATGATCCAACTTCTTTCCCCAAGTCACAACTGCTGGAACTAGTTCCTTGAGAGTAGTTTCCACCACCACACCAGAGGGATCACAGACCAGTTGAAACATCAATTCCTCAACCTATCAAACAACAGAATGTTCAAACAAAAGAATCAGTATGCCTTGTCTTTCTATGCACTCCAGGGACAAGGCACGCTACAATTGGGGGATTTCCTCTCTAGACCACATGTCATCAACCTGTTCTAGAGCTTACATTGTAGCCAATTCTGGCAAGAAGTCAGATTTCATCTCCATGATTGCCTCAAGGGATAGTGAGGCTGACCTTGAAATATTTGTCCGTGTTTGGAAAGAGTGGCAGCAGCAAAGTCAAGTTGTGCGCAGCAGCTTCACGAACAATGGTAGCAGAATCCTCCACCAATTGTTGAACAATTGACAAAATAAGAGAATCACGAATCTCAGGCCTCACAAATTCTCCAAGTTCACCACACGATTGAGCAACAAGCAGTCTACGCTCCTCATACATATGGTTTATCTGAATACAAAAGGCCAAGGAGATCAGTATTCACGAAACTAGAAAAAGAGGACAGGACAAAGGAAGAACTGGACAGTCCTCAGCATATAGAAATTGGTACTCACTTGTTCCCAACACTGAGGAAGTAATTCTGATTCCGTTCTCATCTCTCCTACATTCTTGGCAAGGGTAACACAAGCCTGAAAAAAAGAACCCATCAGATTAAGCACTATGATCAATCACAAAGTTTCGTACAATAAGCAAGTGGTGTTCTTAACAATCAACCTACATCCATTATGATTCGCCTCTGTTGTTCATCCGGACGTTTGATTAAATTAAATAAGGTATGTGTCAAGGAATCTCTTGTGCTGCTATCTGGATGCCGCTCAATTGCACACATGATCAGAGGAAGAAGCTCCTGAAATCAAACAAACCCCATATGGTGTCAGGGCCAACGCCCTCCTACGTAACATAACATGAGACATAATTTATAGTAATCAAAATGCCAACCTCTCGATGGTTGATCAGAACATAAGGGACTATCTTTGGTAGAGCGTCTGCAAGGATTTGAATTGTTTCCAGACCCTGTGAGGCATGCAATTACTTCAGCTAAATTTGACTAAATCAAGAACAGCATAAACAAGAGCTCATTGTAAGGGTTTCTCCACCTCGGAAAGGACACAGGTGATCTCAATATTCCAATAAAAACCATGCAAGTTTTGTTTAAAGAAAAGGAGGGAACAAAAAAATGCAGCCACCCAGCCAATAAGCACTTCGGCTGCTGCAGTTGAGATGAGTATATATAAACATCACATGCTTGACCCTTTAAGGTGTTCCATCAGAAGAAATGTTAGCTTACCATCTTTTCTGGAACAGCTCCACCCTTTAAATCACCAGAGTTTGTGAGGTTCCCACTATCCTCATTTGGCACTTCACCATTTTGCTTAGCAACACCGTCACCATTACTAAAAGTGCGGTTCTCAGCTAAAGGTTTAATAGCTGTATCTTGCAAAACTTCCTGAGGTTTAGGAGCATCATCAACAAAGGCTTGAACAGCAGGTGAATGGCTAACCAGCACATCCCCAATGCCTGGTTGACTGTTTAACAACTGAGTCAAGACATCTCTATCTTCGTGAATATCCGCAACTTCTTCTCTCTCACTAAATTCTTCCTTAAAGTTGACTAAATCAACAAAATCAGGAGCAACTGAATTTTTGGCCTTCAAAGTCTCTAATTCCTGCTGAAGCAGTTTTATTTCTTCCTTGTATCTTTCCACTATTTGAGATTGGACATGGTCAATGTCAGCAGCTGCCAAGTTTCTTCCAGAGAGAGATCCTTCAATATGCATCTTCAGCGAGGTAATTTCAGCCCTGCATTCATTTAGCTCCTCCCTTTGTCGCTCCAAGGACTGCTTCAAAACTTGTACCTGAGGATACATGTCTGAAATATTTGTCATCACAATATCAGCATTAAAAGAACAAACAAGAAGTTTCAAGACAAATGAAAAGATACCTGGGTCTCCCGATCTTTCAGATCTTTCTGCAAAGCTTCGACTGTTCGGGTCAATACACCTACTTGACCCTCTGCTGCATCTTTGTTTCTCAACAGAGCTTCTTTTGCTTTAATCAAATTCTCATTTGCTTGTCGTAATGACTCATTTTCCCGAATCATGGCAATTTTCTCCTGCATGTAGGAAGGTTTGACATTCTTTTTAACACTTAAAACAAATAGGAAGAAAATTTGTATTCAAGCAACAATCAGTTTTCGAATACCCAATCCCAGGAAAACCACAGGTCTTCACATGTACATGGGTTTCAATGCTCAAACTTTCTAGCTTCAACTACATTTAGTCAAAAAAAAAAAATCCAAAAGTTGGCCCAGAAAGACAAAGACACATCCAAAAACAAACTATGGATTAATGTCAAATAGCTCATAACAATTGAACAGCACTCACGGAGTCAGAGCCATGAGAAACAATAGGTGTATGGTTATAAGGACATATATTACAGTCAAATTACAGTCAGTCTGTGTGCTTACAACAGAGGGAAAGGTAGTGACTGTAAACGTAGGATGGCATAGGTCACGCTGGAATGATGCAGATATAGTCCAATCATCAAGAACAACTTCTTCCAGCAGAAAGGCTCAAGCTCGGTGGATAGAAGGGTAGTAAAAGAGTGCTAGAGTGACCTTAGCAAAAGTGAAAATGGGAGGACGAGAATTTATTTTCCTTTTGTTATCTACGTGCCTGAGGAATTTCTCAATGTCACCCAACACTGGGAAAAAGAGCACATGCAAATCCCTACACCAACTTAAAAGAAAAGTGAGTTTATTGGGAATCTTCTATATTGCTGCAAGTACCTCAGCTGCCTCTGTAGTGGATGAAAGATACTGATAGTAGTAATGTCTTAAGGCATCTGGCACACATGCTGGTGTTTCCTGCCACTCGTCCAGGTTCTGGTCCGGGACCTACAGAAGAAAATTGAGCCTTTGTTACAGTGTTCTGAAAACTATGTAAGGACAGATAAATGTGTTTCCATAGGATCTTATTCTCTGTAATGAGCCACATGGACGATTACTTGAGAAGATGAAAAAATATTTTGAAAATTTCAAAAATGTTAACTAAAGTGGTACAAAGAAAAAAGGTTATCTTGATGGAAACTGATGTGCCTATTCACCACTTTCAAAGGTTCTCTTAATACATTATCACGCTGAATAAAACATTTTAGCCACTAGATTTCCCAATTGAAGAACCCATTCGGAAAAAATGAAGTCTGGTTTATATGGCCTCCATTCAAGTGTCAACCAGGCCAATGTTACATATGTATGCAGCAATTAAGAACACTAGAACAGACCCACACAACACCACAGATGAACTTAATCTTCTATGTACCACACTTTTTGGCTAATGGATAATCCAACATCATCATCTCATATGAATACCTATTAGATGGTGAATCAATATCTCATGCTTACATTTCAAGTTTGTCTGTTGCAAAAGAGAGAATTTAACTATTTCAAGACATCTGTTAATAGCATTGAAGTATTCTCATTTACAGTAAATATTTGCTTTCCATATCATATTAGGCAATATCAAAGCACAATCTTACACTGATCTAAATACAACCAAAAATGAGTGATTGTGAATAAAATTAGATAAAAACATATGCTCGCATATAAAAATCTTCTATGAGTAGATAAAAGATAAAATGAACAGATTGTGTTAAAAGGAAATTTACTTTCTGTAAACAATTTGATCATAAATACTAATTTCTTAATTAGTTTCCTCTTGACTTGGTTTGATAGAATGAACTAATTTGATAACAAAATATCAGTTCAATAGAGAAAAATTAATTCTGCCTAAAGTAAGAGCCTTATCGACAGAAAATAAACCCAAAAAAAAAAGACAATGGAGGCGACAGCGTTGGGAATTTAACCCTCAACCTGGTGCCAAACAAGCACATCAGTTCCCCGACCACTGGGCTCCGTGCTTCCATCTTAAATTTGCGCACCAATTTTATATATAAATAAATGTGCAAGTCAGTGGGGTTGGGCGGCCAATCAAAGATTGACACATGGCGTTCTGAGGTTGATGTTCAATGGCTTCTGTCTTGGTATACCACATTTATATATTTAAAGATATGGTAAATTTAGAATAGTTAGAAATGCTAGCTCCAGTACATTTATCCCTTCTGATTGTTTGTTACAATACTCATATTATGTTCAGATAACTTACTTCTTTTAAAACAACAAAAAACCATAAGTTTACGATAGAAACCGTGGTCGCCTACTCTACTGATTGCAAACATGATATCCAGGAATCATTGTTCGGTTCTTCTAACAGAGTTTGTGAGAAAAGACAAAAAGAAATGGAGATCTAAATCCAGTTTCAAGAATAAGAACCAAATCCAGAAGGAGTAGAACCAACATGTAAAGGCTAAGGTCCTATTCATCAGAAGCAACAGATGCAAGATAACTGTATTCATGATGTCTTCCATACCTCCTCATAAAAAGTCATTGCAGTCAGCCTGTAGCCTGCCATAAGCAAATATTCTTTCACAGCACAGTTAAGATCGCAGCGTTCGTTATCCTTTAAAGGGCCCAGGTCAGAAAATGAACTTTCCCTCTTTTGTCTCTGTATATCTTGTCCTCCTTTTGTAGACTCTACGTTAGGAACTGCAAATGTATCAAAGTTTAAAAGAAATTATTGCCGAAGTTATAGGAAGCCCATGTATGTTCATGACTATCGCGATACAAGTGTTCCTGAAAGATTGGAATATTGGCATAGCAGTGACCATAAGTCCCATCATCATTCAGCATTATTGTAGCATCTAATTGGAGGACCATTTATGCATGAGGTTTGTACCAAAAGAAACAGTCAAAGCATAAAAATAAGGGGTAGCATGAAAACTGTTTTACACACTTCTACTCGGGAAAACAACTGTTTTTCTTTGTTGGCTTTTCTCACAACTGAACAGTAGTTTGCAAAGAAAATAGACATGGTATCATCAATAATTTAATAATTGACATTTGGGAAAGTTATTCGTCCTCAACAAGCCAAGGTAAGACCTACCAAAGAAGTAGGGCCTACCACTTAATTCGTTTGCAGAAATTTCTGATTTCTTCTGCAATTCTGTCTTCAACTTTGTGATATCCTCTTGTGCCAAACGGAGCTCATATTCACAAAAGGCCATCTTTTCCTCCAATGCTTGCTTCTCTTCAAGCAAACTCTGAGGGTCTGCAACTGCTTGTGAAACAAACATACCATGATTCAATGTTTCAAAAGAAATCATGTACTCAATGCATGTAGATCGATGTAAGATGCTAAAAGTCATCATGGACCACGAAAAAAAGTTCCCAGCACAATGTTAAAGGAATGCAAACTTCCAGATCCCAACTTCCCATTCTACAGAACAGCAGGACTGGAAACTTATGAGCAAAACTCCACTATATATAACACGAATACAAAAAAATGAGAAGAACTTCAACCATACATAGGCAGTTGGGGACAAACAGAATATGATGTTAACCAGCAGCTTCTTAACTCAACCAGAAACTTATTCTCTCTCCAAGATACTTTAGAACGTACGTGGAGTCTCCATTCAAATGGAAGATATGGAGTTAGGAAACAACCAAAACTAATGAAGAAGCAGACCGTAGCAGCACTACGAGCTCTCTCCAATCGCCACAACCTATCATCCTCTAGAAATGGTAACTTGACAGAACCTCTCTACCCCAAGAGAAGTTCGCCATTTTTAACTACATAGAAGATCATGCTATTGCCATGGCCAAAATCCGAAGAAACCAAATACTAATTCTGCGCAGCTTCACATCCATTAACCGCCATAGTCCCCTGAACTGCCTCGATCGCTTACGAGAGTTAACAGACTCAAGAAGCTATACGAGCAGCCGAACAATCAAGATCCGAAACTTCGAAACGAACAAAATCAGGAAATAAAAGCTCCAATTCAGCATTAAACAACAAGCTCCAATTCGCGTCCCCAAGCCTCATTATCCAAAAAGACATATATATACCCGCAGTAGCTACGCCAGCAGTATCGGCGATCCCCGGGGACGTACCTCGGAGAGCGTTGAAACGAGAAATCTGATCGGGAGGGAAATGGGAGGGATCCACGAAGAACTCCCGGAGGCGGATGGCCTGGGCGTCGCGGCCATCGTCGAGGAGCTCGTGGAGGAGCTCGAACGCCGTCAGCAGGTAGTTCTCCTCCAGCAGGAAGTTCACCACGCAATTGCACAGGGACGACCGCTCCACGTCCATGACCGCCGGCGCTCGCTCCCCCACCCAAGGGATCACACGGATCTCAGGCTCGGATTGCGCTCGGCGATCTCCGCATCCGAGACCGGAGCTTCAGGCCGAGAGCCGCTCCCCTTCCACCGGCGTCGACGGCGACGGCGACGATGTCGATGGAGATTCGGGATCCGAGGCGAGATCCGTCGCCATTAAAATGGAAGTCCCGAGCTGGGATTTTAGATTTTTATACGTATTGGCGAGACGGAGGGACGTTCCCACGAGCCGCGCGAGTCGGGGCTCGGTGGGGGCGGGTGTTCCGGAGCTCAAAAGGAGCCGCTCTTTTCTGGACGCACGATGAGACCGGTCGCAGCACGGAGGGCGTGATGGACGAGATCTGATGGAGTTTCGGTGAACCTCGTGGCAGAAGAAAGCACGGCCGACGCGAGCTTTGGAAATAGGAGAACCGTCACAAGTTGTCTCGAGTCAACTCCCTCTCCCTCCTTCCTTTTTCGCTTTTTTTCCTCTTGGGATTCCATACAAAGTAATGATTTTTATTACTCCGAAAGTCTATTCATTTCACGAAAAATATTTTTTAATATATTTATAATTTTAAAAAATGAATCAACTGAAAAAAAATTATTATTAAAAAAAATATTATATTTAAATTCACGAAATAATTTCATTTTTAAGAAATGGAAAATCATTTTTTTCTCAAAATAGCCTCAAATATTAACATTTAAATCAAAAACGTTATGCTTAATATGAGAACCTAACATTCATTGTCAAGTCCTTTGACTTTTTAACGAAAATTGCAAGAATCAACGATTCATTAATTAGGAAATTATCCATTATCAATACAGCTTTCCATATATTCTGACAACTCTTAATTTTTCGAAGACTTTTGCTTAAGTAAATGTATTATTGATCAAATGACTTTTTTTCCATGCCAAGGCAAAATAACGTTAGACAATAATTATTTGCAACATCAAATGTGGACTTACATATTGACAGCCAAATCTAACAATAGATTAATCAAGAAGTCAAAGTTGAAACATGACTAAAATGGGATATCACCACAAGCAGTGATGGTGATCTAAAAAGGCAATATTTATTTCAAGTTTTTTATGCAGATGGATCCAAATCACTAAAACCGCAATAATATCACGGTTGTCTGTCGAGTTATCTTAATCTATATTTCATGATTGGTGCATAGAAAATATAATGTCACTTTCATGTTTTGTTTTGCTATAATTCGTTTTGTGGCAAGGCAAAAGTCAAGACATGACCTAATTTAGAGAGATCGGGGAAAATTCTAAATAAGGGTATGAAGTGCTCTCATTTTCTCAAAAAAGAGGCTGAAATAGATATTATTTTGAATAATGGTTCGAAGTGTCATTATTTTTTCAAACAATGGCCTAAAGTGGACCTTATTTTAAATAAGGATCTAAAGTGCATATATCAATTTCTAAGAAGAACTTGAACTCATCAAATGTTAAGGGCAATTTCATCTATTTCTAAAATTTTCATTTTTTTTTTTTTTTTTTCCTATTTTTTCAAAAAACTAAAAAAACAAAAAAATAGAAAAAACAAAAAGAAAATGTAGGTGAGAAGGCACTTGTGGTTGCCACCCCATCGCTCGGCAAGCCGGCGAGCCTAGCTTGGTTGGCTAGTGTCACCAACCCTTCCCCAAGTATTGGTAACCCCGTCGACCTTTGTTGCCACCCCTGACGGCCTCCTATGTTTTCTCTTCTTCTTTTTTTCCTTCTTTTTTAAATTTTTTTAATTTATTATCTAATTTAATTTAATTTAAATTGTATGTTTGTCACACCCCAACCCTCTTCAGAAGTGCATCATCCCTCAAGTCACTTAGGCCATTTGATTGCGATGTCCTAGGAAACATCGCCAATCCATTCATGTTATTGATTATGTATACATAAGCGAAAAGCAGAAACATATTACTCGACTATTCAAATAGGGATAGCATGAAAACACACTTTTATATATAAATATATATAGCATATATAAAACACATATATATATATATATATATGCATCAATAACGTCATCACATCATACAATTCATTTACATCCAAACTTAAGCACACAAGCTCTAGCACCACCCGCTATGCCACATTAGAACAACCCAAAAGTGCGGCCACTATTATCTCGAAAAGGGATCTTGAGGTAAACCTAGCACCTCTATTAATATGAAGGCGGCTTCCAAAAAGTTATGCACCCCCATTACCCACTTACTCCCTATGAGTTGCATGTACCAGGGCTCTGGCTCAGTGATCATGTCGGGGTCAACCTCTAGATCAAACATTGGCACCTCTATTAATATGAAGGCGGCTTCCAAAAAGTTATGCACCCCCATTACCCACTTACTCCCTATGAGTTGCATGTACCAGGGCTCTGGCTCAGTGATCATGTCGGGGTCAACCTCTAGATCAAACATTGCCCTGCTAGGCACATCCAAGTCCATCACATCCCAACTGGTATTCCTTAGTCCTACATCCGGAGGATTGTCAAACCCACGGATGGGGCCGTACAAGCTATCCCCTTCCCAAAAGTACCAACTTGAAAAGCAGTGGGTGCTAAGTTCTAGAGCCTCTCATAGCACTCATAGTGTGCATTGGTGCCTCTATTCAATAACCTCCTGGCTTTACTCAATGGAGACCCCCAAACTCGGCGCGGCAGTAGGGCTCAAACATTCTTAGAGCTTGAAAACATTTCAACAAATAACAATAAGATAAAACTCAGTGAATAAGCTCCCTAATCCTCGCGTGGGGAGGTAATTCACCTTGGAATCGGCCTAAACATGCGAGTTATCTATCGATAGCAGATCAATAACAAAGCCCTTGTTTTGCCTTAACTATTAACATGAATGGTTATCTCACTTCCTCAAGGCCATTACAATATAAGCACATAGACAATTCTTACAACAAATCACATACTTATGAGGCAGAAATAAGAACGTGCAATATCTCATAATCATGCACCAATGCCATGCAACAACCCAAACATAATCACATATCATTCTCATGCACGTTTTACACATATATGTTCGGATTATTACGACTATTCAAGGCCACAGTCCACCTGAAGGTCGACAGTCTTCCGGCATAACTAGACATCGTCACGCCTCATCGGGCACGACATCATCCCGCATATGCATACGCCTCAAAATAACACTCCAGTTGAGGAGTTTCGTTCCGAAATACATCCATGAATGGCATCCTGTTAACATGGGGGCACCCAAACTTAATCGAGTATTGTCCTGTATAATCATACATATCAAGATAGTTTCATCACCCCGTATAATCATATGCATTAGGGTATTTAGATTATCACACGAGTATACCATCACTCAAGTTCATCTCATATCTTTCTCATTAATCAATGCAAAAGTGTGTAATGCTCATATAACATGCAATAGTATTAAACACATGCGCCCATATTGTGCTATCCTACCATGTGATCACATATTTATCGTGCATTTATCAAAGTAATCATGTTTTCCATTTCATTACATAATGCATCATAATAGCAAATGATACTTCAATAACCTTATCCCTTTACTTAGTCTTACATTCATACCTATTGGCTACCATTATTAAATGCCATAACATCCACTCTTTCCTGTTCTAAGGGCTACATGAGCAAATACCACATTCAAAGTTAGCATCCACCAATCAATTTAAAATCAAAGGCCTATAGAACACCCAATAAAATAAGATAAGTCATTACATTTAAATATAAGTCCTTATTATAACCTATCACATGCCATCATAATCTATCTGATAACTTATCTCACGTTAATATAACGTATCATAATAACTTAATATATATCACACATCAAAACATGATAACTTATTGCATAATCACTTATCATAACCTATCAAAAACCAACAATAACTTATCAGAAACCAACAATAGCTTATCACGATAATCTATCAAAACCCTACAATAACTTATCATGATAACCTATCAGAATCCAATAATAACTTATCTCGATTACCCATTGAAACCCTATAATAACTTATTGCGATAATCTATCGAAAACCTACAATAACATGTTGCGATAAACTATTGAAAATTATGATATCCTATCGCTTAGACCTACTTATCACATCACCCAAGACATCATTTAAACCTAATCTAAGTCCTAAGTGTAAGCACAACCCTAGACAAGGGTTAAAAAGCCACTCACTCCTAATTCCAAGCTTGGTAAGCGATGGTGAAGGAGTAGCAAGGGCTGGACGGCGACGGCGACATAGGTTGGTCACACTCCAAACAATTGATAATGGGGCTGTGGTGGTGTCACAATCGAGGTACGGTGGTAGCAAGACAGGCAAACGGCGTTTCTTGGGCGTGCGGTGTCCAAGCCAAGAGAGAAAAAAGGGAGAGGGAGGCAGCATTGAGGGATGGTCGGCCTCCACTTCATCTCCAAGACTCGACACAGTGATGAGGGTGGCGGGGCGGAAATGGAGTCTCAACGAAGGACGTGGACAGTGAATGGTAGCTGATAAGATCTAGAAGAAAAAGAGAGGAAATAGCTTGCAAAGATAGTGGAAATGGAGAAGTGGGTGTTTGGCCAGTGCAAGGAAAGGAGAAAATGGAAGCGAAGTGAGAAGAGAAAGAAGATGAAAGTGGCGTGAGGTAAGGGGGAGGAAGGGAAAAGAGAGATTGCGTGGATCTTGCCAATTAATGCTGTACTCCCCAATCCTGTAAAATCCACGCAACTATGCAAATAATTAGATAGAAAAGCCTCTTGAAGAAGCAAAATCCAAAATCATTAAGGCCAAGATATCAACACATGGGGAAATAGGTTTAAGCTAGGCTTTAGGGGTGACCTCATCCCCCTTCTTCATCCAAGTGGTCACCCCCTCCCTTGGCCCTTTCTCATCTTGCCATTTTGTCCATAGTTTAAAGAGAGAGTAAAAGGAACTTTACAAGAAGATTTGATACTATATATGCATATGGGTGCATTTAATGCAAAATCTTATGAAATGTCGAGTTGAGCTTGGAAGAACCATGGCTCCTTGGCCCGACCCTCTCTTGGGCATGAGGCCCTTGGACCACCCATCCATGGGCGTGAGGCCCATTGGGCCTACATGGGTCCTCGTCCACGGTTCATTCCCACTTTTCCAAATTTTTGCATTTCACCTTCGAAAAATCGAGTTTTCACCCCCAAAGTGACATTCTCGAATCCTCATTGTTATCCCACTTCGAAGATTTGCTACTTTTGAAATCCCCTAATGAAAATTGGGATCGAATGAGGGATGAAAATATCATTGATCGGCCAGAATTTGTTGCCAGTCAACGAGGCTAAACCCTACCGACCAAAACAAGAAAAAAAAAAACGAGGCTAAACCCTTATTCAAAATGACCATAATTACTTCAGGTTCTTATTTGAGATTAATACGAATACTTCATGTCATTATTTAAAATAATGTTGACTTCACATCCTTATTTAATAAATGAGAACATTTCGAGTCATTATTTGAAATTTCCCCGAGACATTATTATGTGCTTTTGGAGCGTCCTTTGTCCAACATCCTACCAATTACGAAGTACTAATGGATCGCGGATGCATGCGGTTGAGTGAGGAAAAGCGTGGCAGTTCTCTTGCCTCATATGTCTCCGACGGGGTGGGGGCATTTGATTAATATGTTTTTGTCTGTGGAGGCCCTCCTCTTCGAAAGGCAACATAAATTGCTACTTCTTTTTTAATTTATGTCGTTTGTACTGGTACTAATATGAAGTGCACTATCAGGTGATGTAATTCCGTCCTTGTCCCCACCTACCAAGGGCTCTTGGGACATCCACGAAAAGTTTGGGACCACGTACGGCTCCCAGAATGGGATTTTTTTGTTAGAAGTCATAGATTGCCAGAAAAAAAAAAAATTGATAACGAAAAAACATTGCGAAAAGGGATGATTTTAAGCACTATGAATCTTTCTTTACCTCTCTTATAAACAATTAGACATCATTTATGCATGAGATGAATTATACGACTTCAATTTTCTATTCTAGAAAAAGCTCTCTTTCATGTATACATGAAGTATAAGGTTTCGCATGAGAATTCTGTTAGCAATCAAATTACCAAAATATATTATGTCTAGCATACTACCCCTCTTATTAGTCTCAGGAAATGAGGAAATCGTCGGGACGAACGAGCGTCTTAAGAGCACTCATTGCTCGTTAACTATATTTAATCAAAAAAAGTTTGAATTTATCACCCAACTGCACATTAGCAGATAAGAAAATAAAAGTACTCAAAAAAGAAAATTTGGAACAAGAAAATAGATGGCTGAGGATCCTCTGAATACTGTAGCCAATGATCAGAACTCGATGCCTCAGCTGCCGGTTTATCTCCTTCATTCGAATCCAATATGCCTCTCCTAGACTCCTACGCACGCGGATGCGCCTGCTGGGTTGGCTTCTTGGACTCATCGCCCGCCTCCAGAGGCTCAGCTCATCCTCTTGGCTCACTCAGACAACCTTCGCACTTACCTAAGCAACGGCACAAGGTAAATCTTCTCATTCGGACCCCTTTCTTTAAGTTAACAATCTGAATTAGTCAGAAGCCCGAGTGTGTTTCTCACCATGATATTGCAGAGTGTCTGCAAGTTGGTCTTCTGATTCAGTGCTCCCTTTCAGTCCCCAAGTTTGGAAATTTTGCCTTAGAATTTTGATTGCTGAAGAGATTGGCATGGAAAGGAGGGAGCTTGGTGGTGACAGGAACATTGGCTCTGTCAAAGCAGCCATTAATATGTATGGAGAGAGGATTCTTGAGAGAGGCAGCCCGGCTTTGAGGAATACCCAGAACAATTACCCCGAGGTACCATTTTATTCATCACTTTTGGATTAATTTTTTAGTGTAGCTAGTGTTTTTAACCGTGATGGTTGATGCTTATTTAAGAATATGCAAGTGTTTCGTTGTTTAATTCATTCGAATTCCAATCTCTTGAAGAATTCCTCTTCGAGAGCTAAAGAATTGCTTCTGGCCAAGAAGGACATTACCCGGTACCGTGAGAGGAGAAGGGATGCCGAGTCCACAAGAGCCGAGGCGGACAACGAGCTCTCCGAAGCGAGGAGCAAGGTCAAGAATCTGAAAGCCATGACCGAGGCGTCGAATTCCAATGCCAAGTCGCAGCTGCGCGAATTCAATAAGAGAACAAGGCCGCAGGCGCTGCAGGGCGTTAGGATGAAGGAGAAGTCTCGGTATGAAGAAGTGATGAGAGAGCTCGAACACGTCAAGCAGGAACTGAGCAAGCTTAAGCTGGACGTGGCTTCAGTGCTGGACGAGAAATCGCGGGCAGAGAAAGAAGTGGAAGCGTCGAGCTCAAAAATGCTGGCTTACACAAGCTCGGCCGAAGCGCTGAGGAAGGAGATCGAGGAAGTTGGCGAGGAACAGGTGCTGGTCGAGTTGGCGCAAATCGAAGCTCTGAAGGAGCATGCGGCCATCGAAGCTCAGAGAGAGAAGGAATTGAGCGAATACTCAACCAAAGTGGAAGAAACGAGGCAAAAGATAAATTATTTGAGAGAAGTTGAGAATTCGAAGGAGCTAGAGGCTGAATTGGCTGTAACATTATCTGATGTCGATGTGCTACAGAATGAGCTGAAATTAGTGAGAGAAATGGACAAAAGGGTTCCGATGGATAATGGCTTCCAGCATCCAGAAGACGGAATCGAGAAAGGCGAAGAAGATGAAACCTCAGTCATGTTACGGGCGGTCACAGAGGAATTGGAGGAAGCGAAGAACAAATTGGGGACTGTCAAGGAAGAGGGCTTTCAATTTATGTCCTCAATGGACATAATAAGGAATGAGTTGAAGTTTGTCACAGACGACAGAGCTCAGCTGAAGAAAGCAGAGGAGAAAACAGAGTTGACTGTCCAAAGTCTCAATTCGAAGCTGCTGAGAGCGAAATCCAAGTTGGAAGCCGCGACAGCAGCCGAGGAGAAAGCTAAGTCGATCGCCTCCAATCTCTCACTCACCCTCGAACAGTTAAGGACAGAAGCAGAGGCTGCAAAGAAAGAGAAGGAGTTAATTTTTGAAGAGACCAAAGCGATTAAGGAAGAGATTCGGAAAACTGATGGTGAGATAGATTTGACTGAGGAAAAACTACAAGCTGCTATGCAGGAGCTTGTAACAGTCAAAGCCTCAGAAGCGCAAGCACTTGAGAACCTCAGAACTCTAATTGAGAATACAATGAGAGAAAGAGCTGCTGTATCTCAGCAGAGCTCTTCGATCACTATTTCAAAATTCGAATACGAATATTTGACAGGCCATGCCACTGGGGCCGAAGAACTCGCAGATAAAAAGGTTGCGGCGGCTCAGGCTTGGATCGAAGCTTTGAAGGCAAGTGAGAGAGAGATCCTGATGAAGAGCGAGCTGATGCATAGAGAGGGGAGAGAGATGAGGGTGGAGGAAGAGCAACAGGTGTATCAGACGGAAAGGTCGCTCTCTGCGAAGAGAAGGGTCGAGGGAGAAATAACAAATTGGAGGCAAAAAGGGGATAAAATCTCGAGAAGCAAGAATGCTCAACTGGTTTTGCCTAGGAAGTCCCCGAGAAAACTTACAGGGGACAATGATGATTTTTCTCCAGCCAGAAGAGCAAAGTTCCGCAAGTCAAGTTCACCTGGAACCCATGTTATGGCTCGGTCAACCTCGATAACTCTCAAGAAGAGAAGGAAGGTGATGCCGAACCTATCTAAGCTATTCAGTGGAGGAGACATGAAGAAGAAGTCCAAGGAGCTCCGAGATTGAATGGCTGTCCAAACCGAAGCGCTCTTTCAGGAAGTTTTCAGGAGGTGTAGCTGTTTTCACATGGGGAGACAAGACCGGGATGGTCAATGTTTGCCAGGATTCGCAGGTGGGGAGCTCACACCAACATCGTTCCTGTCGTGAGAGCTTCAAATATCAAAGGCTATTGAAAGAGTGCATTGGGAGGTTTGTTTTCTTCCTGTCCTTCATCGGTTTTTGACATTGTTGAGCTCCAGCTACGGCGACAATACACCATTGGCACATTTCTTTTGAGTTTTCTTCTTCCTTGACCTTGTTCCAGTTTCCATGAGCCGTGTCTGATCGAATCAAGCTATTATAAGAAGACCAAACGACTGCCGAGTCAACTTTGATTACTTATATACAAAAGAAAACTGTTATATCGTTCCTGTTTTTCTGTTTCTTTTCCCCTTTCAACACAAGAAACTGTAGTTCTTTGTGCAATTCCTGCTCCCGGTAGCCAGGAAGAGAGATACTGACAAACCCAGTCTGTATATGAAAAGATTGAGAGGTGAAGTTATCAACTGTGTATGCTTGAAGGATGAATAGCAACAATCAGTGGTTAGCACAAATCTGCAATTTGACATGGAGGACTGGATGGCTATTAGCAAAGAAATATGCATCCTTAAATCAAAATAAAGATGATGCCTGCTGAAACAAAGCAAGAAAGAGATCGACGCACCAAACACGTGAGATGTTTATGCAACCGGATGGAGATTATGCATAGGATCAACCACAAGAATGACTTTGCACAGCATCTCCCTATCCTTAATATGGAGGAGCTTGTGAATTTGAGTTGCCCAAGAACAATAAAAAGCTAGGCTATAATCATTTGGTACATTAAATTTCATCGGACAGAACCTCTTTGAACGTATCATTGCCAAAAAATGACAGCGAACTTCAGACAATCCTGAACATGTAAAGCTAGAACAGAGTTTAGCAGAGATAGCTTTCCCCAGCTCAAATCACACAATAGATCAGGATAGTCGCCCTTTTCTCTTTATTTTGTCCGCATGGTTGCCCAAGTAGACCTGGACGTGAGTATCACCATTTCCCTCTGCCACAGGTGACAAAAAGGGAAAACAGAAGAAAGTCACTAAAAGTTCATGTGCATTACAAGCTCTCCGTGCGGCCACATCCATAGTCTTGCTGGAAAATCATCAAGATAAAGAAAACAAAAATAATGGAGACAAGGGCACAATTCTGAGATTATGCACGTCAACCCATTTTCAGAATCTGTGAATAAAATACATTCTTCCATAGAACACCCTGCCGTCAACATCACCTGGTTAGTCCCCTACTCAAATGGTACTGCCACTCATTAATGTTTGCATTTGCAGCAGGTAGTCTTTAGTGAAGAAAGACTCCCATACTGTGCGTTAAGATGTTAAGCACCGATGAGATATCAGCCACTAGCAACCATCATGACATCTTTTACTATTATTACCAAATATCAACCAGCCAAAGTCACAAATCTGATTTAGGGTTAAAAATCAAACCCAAAGGCCGACTCAGACAATATCTTCAAACAAAACTTTCACTTGGCGGATGGATCAAACTATCGAGAGAGAAGACAATCCATGGTCACAACTGAATATATTGCTCTGTGAAACTGCAGTTTGATGCATGTTTCATTCTCTAACAGGAACCATTATGCATAGCACCAAGAACAAATAAAGCAATAATTAGTAACTCGCAAAACTGTAGTATTTATTTCTGTCACAGTGAACACAAAAACACTGCTTCATACAAGGAGCACAGAAGAAAAGTCTGAGAAACATCAACGCTTCTAAGGAAACCTATATCTTCTTTTGCTTGAAATGCCTCACCGTGGCATTTAGGTTTTACTCTGTTGCTTCATGCAATCTGTATTCAACTGGGACAATGCCTCTGTCAGCAATAAAGTATTCGCCTCAGTCATGGTCTGGTATTGAGAAGGCAATGTTGGAGGTAGTGGCTGGGATTTGTAGATTTGGAGCCGTGCAGGGTCCTCAACATACTCATCATCATAGAAACAAGTTTCTTCATGCACAACATCAACGGGCTGAGGATGTTTTCGGACTTGGTTCATTTGCACGAGATTTTGCTTATTTTCAGTAATGGGTACATGAGTGTGTGGTGCTGTCCCCTGCACGGTAGTGAAAACCTGCGAAGCCAATTCCTGTTTTCTCAGAGCTTCAGGGACTTCCTTATAAGCTACCTGAGGATTCACCATAGGACTAAAATCCAGAGCAGGCTGACTAGAGGTGATCGCCGGAGCATCATGCAACGGACCCTGCATCGGCAGATTCTGAGACTGGGCCACAGGCATGGGCACCACGTAAGTGGGATAAGACTGATTTGGCGCATAATACATCGGCTGTGGCTGCAGTTGATAAACGGGATAGTACTGTGAAACAGGCACTACAAAAGCAGGGTTCTGGGACATGTAAGGTGAGGCCGTGGGAAAAACTGGACATGTTGCAACTGATCGAATTGAGAAGTCACTGGATAACCAGAAACTGGAACAGTTGTACATGGCTGAGTACCAGAACAAACGGTCCTACTTTTGATTCAAGAGTGTTCGCAGAAGTCTGGGTCTGCAGCGATGCAATGTGCGCAACAGAGGCAGTATAAGGTCCAGTCGGCGGGTTCGAATTGGCACTCACAACACTGCTACTATCTCTGTAAATCATAGACCAGCAAGAAGGGAAATAAGGAAAAAAAAAAGAGCACAAATCGCATCAATCGAATGGACCACATTGTCCTGTTGTGTCAAATAACCAACTGCTAACGACTCTTTTTCTAGTAAATCGAAACACGGTTCGAACGAGTTATCCTTTCAATGTGACATTTTGGGCATGAAATGCAATTTAAAGAAACAATATTGAACAAGTCATCAATTCAATCTCACGCTAATGCCGCTGCAATGTAATCGCATTGAATCATTGACAACGATTACCTTGCCATTGAATCTTGGTGATGATTCTTAGCTCCCAGCTCGTCCACGTGAGCCACGAGAGGAGGCAAATTCGACAGGGAAGCCGACGACGACGTGGACCCGAAAGACGAGCTCGTCTCGAGAACCACCGATTCGGCGCCGCCGCCCTGATCGAAGTCGTCCTCCTTCCCCACAATCCTCGCGCCCTTGAGCGCGTCGATGAACCAGGTCTCGGTCTTGGGGTGGCACAGCACGGAGGGCTGAGCCGACTCGGATCCGGCCTCGGGCCTCGTCAGGAAGAGGAACAGCCTGATGCGGGAGGGCCTGGCCCTGGGGTCCGAGGACGAAGCGAGGCGGTCGAGCTCGTCCGTCATGACGGCGAGGTCATCGTCGGTGCAGAGGGAGATGAGGGCGTCCAGGTCGGAGTCCGGGAGCTGGTACTTGAGGGCGAAGGGGGGCGCCACGGAGAGGGCGGCGGACAGGTGGGAGGCGAGGGAGTGGAGGGAGGCGGCGGCGGCGGAGGCGCGGTCGACGGTGACGATGCGGGTCTCGCCGCCGTGGTAGAAGAGGGACTTGGAGTGGGGCCGGGGGCGACGCGGCCGCCGTAGCTGCACATGAGGCGGAGCTTCGGGGCGGGGGGGGGCGGGGGCGGCGGAGGGGGCCGCGGCGGCGGCTGCGGCTGCGGCTGCGGCGGCGGCTCCATCGCGCCGCGGCGGGCGGGCGGGCGGGGGCGGCGGAGGGATCTGAGGAGATTTGTAGATCAATCCTCAATGCGTCCGGCCTCGGTTGCTTGCCGAAGGGAAGAAAGTATATTTGCGTCAAAGTTTGAGCTTGAAGGCTTCGCCTCGTATGAAGGAGATAAAATTAAATTAATAATATAAGGTACGTGCTCTCTCGTCGGCGGTAGATTAGGATGAAACCGGAAGCGGAGACGCCGGCCGTCACGTGGGAGCCACGTGAAATTCATTTTCCGATGACCTGAGATAATGAAAGAGGAAAATTAATAATAAGCCTTTTCTTTTCCACTTGTCGACGAACGAGAGAATTATAAAAAAAAAAAAAATCCCAAAATTACTATACAGCCCTCGATTCAATTTTACACTTTCAATTTAACCATTGCAGATTTAATTTTTTAACGATTTTCTATTATAATCCACGATCCAATCAATTTAGGCCATGAATCACTAACCTAGCGATCCAATCAAAGTTAGTCATCTTATATGGAAAGGCTGACAATTTGACATAATTTTCTATATTTTATTTTCTTTTCCTTTTTCTTTTATCTTCTCGAATTTTTGGCTAATGGGATTATCGGGCCCTCGAGGATTATCGGCCATAGGCGAGGATAATCAATCATCCTCATCGGCCATAGGCAAGGCCCAAACGGCCTCGCCAATCAAAATTGAGGAAGATGAAGGAAAAAAATTAGACAAATTCTCCAAATAACATTGTTTTGAGTTCTACTAGAAACATCAAATGTACCAAGATAGCCAAGATACAAATGAGTAATTTATTTTAAATTGGTCAAAAGAACTATATTGGAAAATCATTAAAGGATTTAAAATTACATTAGTCAAACTAAAAAGCTAATAATTGAATTGGCATCTATACAATAAATTTAGGATGTTTTAGACAATTTTCTCATTAATTAATTCAACTTGAATTTGGCAATGAGCTCATGCATGGCTCGATATTTTCCATACCAAGGGCCCTAATCCATTAGTATTTCATTCATAATAATCTAGTGAGCTTTGAGTGGAATTAATGACTAGTAGTTAGTGATGATAAGTAATTTGTTAAAAATATTTTTTGTTTATTTTACTCTTAACTCTTAATTCACTTTTAGACTTTTGTCTTGTCCCTTTAAATAATGTGGAAATCGAACCCTACACTTCAAACTAAACATCCCCACCCCATGCAAGACGGGGTGGTCGAAGTGGGACCGCATTTGGAGTTCCTGTATCAACAATTGGATCAATCCATGAGTATCCCTCACCATTGACTTCCTTACCTCCTTGGTATTCAACGCAGTTCGGACCCCGAAGAGGTGACGATTCCTGGTGCGGCATTGTCAATGAAACTCGGAGCATGATGTATGGTCCCCTGCAGCAAATTTTCATGAGAATGTTCATCATGATCAGGCTCAATTCTTCAGTGGCCCAACCTCTCCCTAAGCAATCCATTGCTACGAAAACCCGCTTAAAGGGCCAGAAGGAGTCATCCGTCGCTTTAGTTTTCTTTCAACTGTTTATTTTTTTCCTGTCCAATGAAGCTTCGAAACGATAAGTTTGGGCTTAACGGTGATTTTGCACTGCTTGTACAGAAAATTCTTAATAATGCTAGTATCGTTATGATTCAGCTACCTGTGTTTCTGATGTTTAGTGGATCCATGAATTGGATTTAGTCACTCTGATGATGTTAGTAGGTTTTTTACATGTCCAGGAGAACCTGTTTTCTCACGTTTGATGTTTACTGGAAACAGCGTGCTGTTTTGTTGAATATGAATACGTATGCAACTAAAGATCGTCGTTCAGAGGGTGACTTCAAAAACCCTAAAGGCCGATGCAGTGAGGCATAACAATAGAGCCATCCCAAGAAACGCAACTGAAGATAGCAACACAACACAATTTCACTAAGGATATCGAGTTAATAAAGAAACTGAAACCCCACGCAGACGGAAAAGAAAGTACAGGAAGAGCTTGTCTTTCTCTGTCTCTACGCTTAAAACACATTGAAGATTTCACTTTAACTAAAAATACTTCTTCTTGCACCATTAACGTTGGACGATGAAATCATATCATAATGAACTTTAGTATCTAATATTGTGCACGGAATTTACTAAGGTCGATTATCATTATTTGGAAAATAGTATGCATCGGAAGCAAGCAAATTATGATTTACAAAACAAAAGGGAAGAATTTATGTAAAAAAAAAAAATGGTTACATTATTACAATTGCAAATTCTACAATATCGTTAATTGTTAACCTTTGTCTCACTTATTTTTTAAAGAGTTAATAGAATTAAAAAATTTCAAATTATACTCACTAAAACACAAATATCCTATTTTTTTGTGTCCCTAAAAACTTGGCCATCGAGGGCAAAATTACCTCAAACGTTTTGTGTCCCAAAAAACCGAACTTATACCAACATAACGAATATACGTTGAATGAAACTCAAATAGATGGTATATTATATATATAGCACACATATATAAGTTTGGATTTTTTTCGTAATTTAACACAAAGTTGAGGGTATTTATATCATTATGAGCAAATTTAGAATTTTTTTGTGACATAAGAAAATAGGATATTTGTATTATAATTAGCATAATTTAAATTTTTTTATGGCAGTTATTTTTTTTAATTAAATGGCCTGCATCCAAACAACCAACTATCGCACCAAAAAATTAAAAAAGAAACAAAAAACAACCAACTGCAGCTGCGCATGTACGCCCCCGCAGGGCCGCACCCCGCCCCCTCTTCGCGGGCATTACCGCATTAGTGTTAAATGGGTTCGCCCCCAATCACTTTTTTTTTTGGCCAGTCCTTTAATCACCTTTGTTTGCGCCCTTTTGTCTACTCTCTTTTTTTCATCTTTTATATAATCAATGTAAGGTTAATATCATGAAAATATTTGTGATAAATTTATACTCTATTGTTTCAATTAAATTAAATTAATATTACAAAAAGCCCTAAATTAGTATACTCGTTAATTGTCATGTGTTATTAAACTCAATTATTAGAAAGTAAAATTTAACGAAAACTAACGGAAAATAAATTTATCACAAGTGTATCAAATTGAGATTTTTGGAAGCCAAAAAATTAATTTTTGGTAAATTTATTATAGGCGTAACAATTTTGAATTTTTCGTACCATTAACCCATCAATGTATTCATATTATAATTTTTTTTCTGAAATAAGGATCAGCAAATCTGATCAAATTTCTATGCAAATAAGTTGAGCAGTCTTTTCGCGATACTTGGATATTCGAAGTATTTGACATGAATAACTAAAGCAAGAATAGGACGTGCCCATAATGCTTAAATCATAAATTCTTTTTGAATTCGAATTTAATCGGAGATTATTGGAGAACAGAAAAATACAATGTTTGTTCTAGTTTATATGGGTTATCTTTTCGGCCTTACAAGTGTTTTGCATTATTGCAATTTCATTTTCTTTTATATCAGTCAATTTTCCTTTGGTAATGTTAAAACTAATTATTATATTCCTCTCATGCTTCGGGGGGAATCAGGGCTTTATTCTCGTAGATTATAGATAAGGAAAATGACACAAATAATCTCTAAATTTTGGCCGGATGTGTATTGTAGTCCCCGAACTTTGAATTTATTCGATATGATCCCTGACTTTTAGCTTAATGTACAATGTTATCCCTTAATTTTTAATCTATTCGATATGATCCCTGAATTTTTAGTACATATTCAAACTATTCCTTAAACTATATGAAAATTAATGGAATGATAATATTGAACATTTTCCATATAATCTAGGGATTAGTTTGAACATGTATCAAAAACTCAAGGACCGCATCTAACAAAATTAAAAATTTATGGATAGCATTGCATATTGAGCTAAAATGTAGGGATCGCATTAAACAAATTAAAAGTTCAAAGACCACAATGCATAATGAGTCAAAGTGTAAGGATCGCTTGAATTATTTTTCCTTATAAATATTAAGTAAGGTTGCTATGTATTTGGTTTTACTGTGCTTATTGTCGATTTTTTTTTAACTTTTTATTCTATTAAGATGTCTGCACGGTGCACAAGCAAACCGTAGCTGCACATGAAGCAGAGCTTCACGGCGGAGGGTCGCGGCAGCGGCTCACGCCACAGTGATGGCGGGTGGTGAGGGATCTGTGAAGATGTGAAGTTTAATCCTCAATATGTTTGGCTTCAGTTGCTTGCCAAAATGAAGATGAGTATATGCGTCAAAGTTGAGCTTGAAGGCTTTGCTCCGTATGAAGGTAATAAGCTCTCTGCTCGTCGCCGGACTTGGATAATGGGAAGCGGAGACGCCGGCTATCCGGTGGGAGTCACGCGAAATTCTTTTTCCAATGACATATAATAATAATAAAATAAAATAAAAATCAATAGTAAGCCTTTTCTTTTCCACTATTAATGAATGTCAAAATTTCCCATAAAGTCCTAAACTTATTATACAATTCCCAAGTTCAATTCTAAACTTTTCAATTTGGTCAAAGTAATCCTAACACTTTTGATTTTTTTTTTAATATAATCCATTTAGTCAATTTAGGTAAAAAAATCGTTATTGTAGCAGTCCCGTCAAGATTGACATTTCTACATGGGATCTTGATGACCCTGCCAACTGGAAATCTGGGAATGTGAAGGAAAAAAAATAGAAAAAAAAAAAAATTGCAAAACTTCTAAAACCGATGTCATTATGAGCCCTTCAAAAGCATCAAATTACTAACATGGAAGGGGAAGATGGGAGGTTCGAATCTCCACATTCTCAGGAGAAGTTGGAGTGAGGACGATTTAGTTTTAAATGTGGGTTTTGACTCCCACGCCCTACAAAAAGGCATGGTAAAAATCTGAGAATGAGAATTAGAATAAGAGTAGAGTAAAATTGACAAAAAAATAAAAATCAAATCAAATCAAATCAAATTACCAGTCATGCCACATAAAACGGCATGTATGTTAGCAATTTCTTGTTTCAATTAGCCGAAAGAACTACATTAAAAAATCATCAAAAGGTATAGAACTATATTAATGAAATTGGAAAGTTTAGAACTGAATTGATGGTCATATGTTAGACTTAGAACATTTAGACAATTTTTTCATCGATGAATTGGATTTGAATTTTTCGATTGTTCATAAATGGCTCATAATTGTAAATATCAAGGGGCCTAATCCACGAGTATTTCATTCATTGCATCATAATATTTTAGTGATCTTTGAGTGAATTAATGACTAGTGGTCAATGATTAGTGATATCTAATACATGATAAGTAATTTGTCAAAACTATAAGGTTGTGTCATATTTCTCACCTCTTTTACCGTTCAAAAAGAATTTACAATTTATGTTTGCAAATCTATAATCGTAAACTTTCATAACCAAATTACAATCATAGTCAATATATGCAGCTTCTCGGTGAAAATCTTAGATTACAAGATGAGAAAGAAAATTTTGTTAAAGATTTTCAAGCATTATGCTAATTAAATAGGTCAAAATGTTGCAGTCCAATAAGAAATTAATTCAAAGACTATTTTGTGTACTAACAACTTAAGTTTTCTAAAAAGCCAGTGATGGTTTCATAAAATTTCAAATGGTATCAAAATAGTAAGTCCCGAGTTAAAATAGGTCTCTCTTTATTTCCCTAATTACATATTTCCACACTTTAAACTTAGGTCAACTTTATCCTACGCGTAAGGGGGATGTTAAAATTTTAAAATATGAAATTATATATTCATCTAATAGTTTAATCTTAACAGTTGGTAGTGATGTTATCGTGTACTTATGTAATTGGTTATTTGAAGAAAATAAGGTTCTTGATGATAAAAAGAAAAGAAGATTGATCCGCCGCAAGAAAACGCCACTTAGAAATAAGTCCGGTTGGCGGCATATTCATTCACGGCTTAATCTCCGTATACTTCCATCACTATGCAAATATTTTGTATATACACATAGCGCAATAAACTTAACGGTAACATTACTATATCAAAACAGGAAATATTTCCCACTGGGATACGACCCCCGCAGGGGCAATATCTTCAACCGACCCTACGAAAATTTAAGATACATATGGAAGTTTTCAGTTTGGCGTAAACACTAAACAGTAGCTTCTTCAACGCCCGACTCTCTCTTTGCAAGCCGAACCAGGTGAGACTCACTCCTCCATCGATGCGCCTTTGCTTAGATTTTCATGGGTTATAGTTTGAAACTTTTGAGTTTGATGCCTTGTGGGATTACCATCGGTCTGTTCTGGGTCCTGCATTCTGTAATTTACATATCTGGGTTGATGAGTTACGATCTTCATCGATAATTCTGTGTATGTAATGATCTAGCTACTGTGTTATATTGTCCTGAGATTTTAAGTTAATTGGAGGCGCAAGAGATAATTCAATGAGAGGTATATGTGCGATCTCTTTTGCTTTTCTATGCTTCCCTAGGGTTTGCTTTACTTTGATGGCCATCATTCAAGATTCGGTAGATTTTCTTGGAAAAGATGACAGAGGAAGACGAGGGTCGTTAGGCGGAGACTCGTTTGTTTGAGCAAGATCATTCGATGGACAAACTTCCTCTCCTCTAACAGAATATAGTTCTCTCTCTTTGTTGCAGAGAAGGAAAAGGTCGTCTTGGCTTAGTCGGATCCAGACATTCGAAGAAGAAATTCTAAGTATTCGAATCAACATGGGTCGCGCTAAACTGAAACTCGAACTCATATCCAATTCAAGATCTCGCAGAACCACATTCGAAAAAAGAAAGAAGGGACTGATGAAGAAGGCCGGGGAATTCAAAACCCTCTGCGGCGTCGACACTTGTGTGATCATCAACCCAATAGGGACTTCCAGTGACGGCCTTGTCACGCCGGAGACCTGGCCGCCAGACCGTAGGGAGGTGGAGCGCATAGTCCGCCGTTATCAAAGTGAGGCCACGGATCGCCGTGCCAGGCATGCCACCGGACTGCATGAGTACTTCGCAAGCCGGAAGAAGAAGATTGACGCCGAGCTGGCCAAGGCCAACAGGGCCAATTGGGAGGCCAAGTATCCGGTCTCGGAGGAGATTTTCAAAGATCTCTCGGACCCTCAACTAAGGTCGCTCCTGAGTGCTGTGGGCGATAGACTCGAACAGGCGAAGACGAGGCTTGCCATGATGAAGGAGAAGAGAAGGGTCGAGAAGGCGGCGCCAAGTGACTGTATCGTACCCAGCGACGGAGTGGACCTCCATGCAAGCAATGCAGGCTTCATGCAAGACGGGGTGGTCGAAGCCGGACTGCCTTTCGACTTCCTGTATCAACCGTACAGTTCAGTAGGATCAATCCATGATTACTCGTCGCCATTGATTTCCTTACCGCCCGAGGATTCAACACAGTTCGGACCCTCGAGAGAAGACTATTCCTGGTGCAGCACTGTCAATGAAGCTCACAGCATGATGTGTGACCCCCGCAGCAATTTTTATCATCAGATTGCTCATCGTGGTCAGGCTCAATTCTTTATTGACCCAACCTATCCCTAAGTAATCCACCGCTACAGAAAGCCGCTCAAAGGGCCGGCAGGAGTCATCCGTCGTTCTAGTTTTCTTGCAACTGTTTTTTTTATTTTTCCTGTCCAATAAAGCTTCGACACGATCAGACGGGGCTTAATGGTGATTTGGCACTGCTTGTACAGAAAGTTCTTAATAATGCTAATATAGTTATGATTCTGCTACGTGTGTTTCTGACGTCTAGTGGATCCATGAATTGGATTTAGTTACTCTGATGATGTTAGTAGGTTTCTTACATGTGTTGCAGAACCTGTTTTCTCACGGTTTGATGTTAACTGGAAACAGCGTGCTGTTTTGTTGAATACGTATGCAACTAAAGATCGTTGTTCAGAGGGTCATTTAAAAACCCCTGAAGGCCTGATGCATTAAGACATAACAATAGAGCCATCCCAAGAAACGCAACTGAAATCGGAACAAAACACAATTTCACTGAGGATATCGAGTTAATAAAGAAACTCAATCCTCACAGCTACCCAAAACAAAGTACAGGAAGAGCAATCTTTCTCGTCTCTCGGGTTAAAACATGATGGAAGTTTCAGCTTGACTAAAATCGATTCGTTTTTAATTTCTCTCGCGCCATTAATGGAGCATCATGATATAATTTCAGCAGGAACTTTATCATCTAGTATCCATGCACAAAATTTACTGAGATCGATGATATCAAGTAGAATTATTTGAAAACAAGATGCATAGGGATCAAGCAAGTTATCTTGAACGTATCGTGGATCTTTTCCATTCAAATTAGGATAGAGAGGCTTTGATTCCCCCGGTTTCCTCAAAGTAGCCTGACCCTGCAATCCAAACCACCGCCTGGGGGTTGCGTGTCCCCGAAGCTTCCTCTTCATGGGCCTTGATTCGATGTGGAGTGGCCTTTGATTACCTTTATTTGTGCCCAAATTGATTACTCTTTCGACTTTTAAATTAATCAATGAAACCCTGTTACAAATTATAATTTTATTGAAATAAGGATCAGCAAATCTCATCAAATTTCTGTGGAAATAAGTTAAATGGTCTTTCCACGGCATTCCAAATGCTTAATTTGGTTGACTAAAGCAATAATGGAACATGCCCATTCGAATTTGATCTTATTTGATCCGACTTTATTGATGAGCGGAAGAATACAATGTATCTTCTAGCTTTGTGCTTTCTTGTCGGCCTAACAAGTGTTTTGCAATTTTACAGTTTCATTTCTTTTACATGATCAATCTCCGTTTTTTTTTCAAACTAATCATTATGTTCTTTAATCTCATAGTTTATAGATAGAAAGTAAGGTCGGTATGTATATTTTTTTACCATGCTTTCTGCTATTTTATTTTTTTTGGTTTCTTATGCTTGTTGAAAGTTGAGACCAACATTTCCTTTAGGGCAAGGTGTCCTTGTACTTTGGATCCATAAGCAAAGTAACTTCATCACCGGCTAGCCTAGCCAAGTAGATAAGATCCGTTAAGTTTTTACCCCGCCCCTTCTTTAGTTATTGTGAGTTTGAACTTGCTCTGCAGCGGTAATTCCCCTCACGAACATTTTTGGATTATTTTGCAAAATGAGATAGAAAAAAATATTTTTGAACCAACGATGAATCTAACTAGAAGAGTACATAAAAACGTAGAGGGACTCCTTCAAAGTTCAAAGTGACAAAAAAATGTCACATCTCAATCTCACATGTACTACTGACCAAAAAAAAAATCTCACACTTACCCAAAAAAACCCACCACCACAAAAAAAAAAAAACAAAACAAAACAAAACTCACACGAAGAAAAGTAAAGTCTATGCTAAATGGCAAAAATAGGCAAAAACCACCCTAAGGACAAACACTAAACGAGTGCTTAGGCAGGCCTAGCTAACAAAATGCTAGTGGGCCCCTCTCCCAGCCACGAAAAAGTAGAAGCTCATTAGGCCCTTCTTGGCATTGCTAAACTTTTGGTCCCCGTCAAGTTGACGGCTCCTTGGGCCGTCGGTCCATCCATTCCATCCATATTCTAAATACATTTTAGCACGCTTTTCAGATTTTATTTATTTTTTAAATAATTTTAAAAATATTTTTCTTAAAAATGACCGCTTGCATCGCCTATAAGAATAAATAAACAAAATATCACGTTCATTGTCCACGAAAATATTCAAACATAAATTATTGTCAATAATAAAAAAATATTTTCATTAACTGACTATTTTAGATGATAAATATTATTTTTAGGGAAAAAAATTAAAATTATTTTATTTTTTACTAAATAAACTATCTTTAATTTAATTAGCACTCCTCGTCGGTGAATTCTGTACCATATGCTTCCATCAGTGGTCATTATTTGATGTCACAAGTGCCTCTCGTAGTAGCTTGCGCATGCATTAATTCGACAAACTTTCCATCGACCACCTAACCTCGGTTGCAACTCGGGGCGTTCCACGTGGCACTGTTCGAGATTGAGAATCTACGACTGACTGTAAACCCCTGACTAAAACGAAGGTTTCCCACGAAGAGTTCGGTTTTGATTTGTCCTGCGCAGGCCCTCACCGGCCTAACATTTTCTAGTACCCGAGTACACATCAAGTTAAATAAATGATTTAAAAAATACTTTTCTTAAAAATAATCATTATAATACTCAAAATAATTAGTCAACAAAAAATATTGTCTAAACATGTTCTTGAAAAATGAAGATTTTTTTCATTCGTTCATTTTATAAATGATAACGATGATCATTTTTAGCGAAGTATTTTCTCAATTATTCATTTTCGTAAAAATAAATGCCTTCTTAAAGTCCTATTTTACTGCTACGAATTCAATTGAATCGACACGCGCCTTGCAAAGGAAATTTCCACATGACCCTTTCTTTCCTGCTGTGCGGATTATTATACAGATGGTTGGCGGTTTTTGGTTTGATGTCACGGTCAAATTACTGATCGTTGAATACCTTTTAAGCCAAAGAAGAAAGCAGTTCGAAAATCGAACATTCACGAGCGAATTGCAATTTCTTTCTCCGAATGAAATGCATTAAAGCTCTTCTTATGATCAATCACCGCATCCGTTGTAGTTGATGGTTGTGGGTCAATTATTTACACTTATGGTCCGGCCACCGAACCCCACGAGCTATACATTACATACGACATAATCCTTTGTATGGTTGCGGTGTGGTTTGGTTGCGGTTGGCTTTCTCTTCAGACTTTTTCCTCCCTCCCGTCTCCATCTAAAAAAAGTTATTTTGGCATGAGTTTCAATTTATCCTCGCCTTTCTCAATTGTTCTCTAGCCCAACCCTCATCCACACACTGATCCGCCCCCACCGAAAGTAACATTTTTGGCAGGGTTATACAAAGGAGAAGACGATGAGATGGAAACCTGTACGTGTCAACTTCACATGAAATTCGTCGAAATTCTTGTGCTCTTTTTAAATTAGAGGTGTAATCATATTCGCAACGTGAACTGATTCAATGATTGAAAATTTGATTAGTCTCGTTTTGACTATTCTGACATAATATATATTAATTCAATCTCTCGATTGTAAGAATAAATAATCTCATATTTAGGTCGTTTAGTCATAGTTTGGTTCGCGTTTTCCCCTCACCCAACTAGGGATATGATTTTTTTTTTTTCATGAATTTGAAATTACTAACTTGAAAATATGGAATTTCTTGTCTTGAAAATCAGAAAAACGAAAATAAAGAAATGCAATGAGCACGAGTCAAACCGGCTTTGTTGACTGGATCAGCCCTTATGTTGCTCGTGGTCAAATGTAACTTTCTCGCGATTTATATATCCACCACATTACCATACTCTTGAATTACCAACTCTCTCTCTCTCTCTCTCATGGATCTTTTGGCAAAGCCATTCGACGGGAGCGTGAAGCGATACTGGAGGAGGAGGAAATACAGGCGGCTCGACGGCGACCGCAGCTGGCGCCTGCAGGTTGCTAGGCTCGGCGGCAACAGCGGCCCTCAGAATCGGAGGTCCTGGAAGATCAAGATCGCCCGGAAGCTGCGGTTGAGGACCAACTACTACTCCCCCTTCAAGATATTCGCACGGCTGAGGGACACTTACATCAACATGATGGTCCGGTTGGCCGGCAAGGTTGGGTCCTTGAACACCGACAACTTCTTTGGTGGGAAGCAAGTCGCGAAGCCCCGGCAGCCTCGGATCGTGTACTCGAGCGAGGAGGTCGAGGCAAGGCTCGTGTACGAGATCTACAAGGCCTTGCAAGCTTCTCGCGAGCTTTCTAATGTCTAGGCCATGGAGAGGATGTGCTAAGCTCTCGCATCTCTCTCTCTCTCTCTCTTCTTTTCTCTCTGCAAGTAGATCATGTGCTCTTCTTTGATTCTTGTGTAATGTTGCTATGGAGCTCATAGCGGTTTTTTCCCAGACGCTGGAGGTTGATGGGAAGATCTTGCATGTGCATTATCTTTCTTCTCGTTTGGTCTTTAATTATAGGTCGATAGGTAAGTTGGATGGACTTGTCGGCGGAGCAAAATCGTCTCCCTGCCTTACCAAAGAATATTTTTCTCCTGTACATCTACCAAAATTTAAGCCCAAATTCAACATTTGCGTTCCGAATTCAGTTCATGTGTCATAACTCTGTTCGAAGGCAGCTGGGACGAATAGCATTCCCATGGCCTAATGACCATAGACAGGCGCCGAGCGAGAATCGAACATAGAGCCTCGCGTTTTTAGGCCAATTCGACCATTTCATGGGGTGACCTGCTGGGATTATCTTTTTACCTCAGAATGATCTCCCCATAGACATGTCGATCCCTAACCGGATGAATATGCAAAGGATGCTGCGAGCATCAGGAAAACTCGGGAATAGTCGGGCCGAGAATGAAGGTTACTGCCTCAAATGCATCACTATTGGAATAGTACTAGCTCTGTCAGACATGGGTATCAATGCCCCCATCAAATTGACTTGTTCAGACTCTTGGTTTTGTTCAGTATCAGGTACCCATTTTAGATGCTCTCACGCAAAATAATGCTGACCATGAATAAAAGGCAAGACAGTCGGAGCTGGTGGTAAAGAGCATGGCCGCCCACAAACACAGACCATATGGCCAGAGAATTTTCTGTCCGCCAATTTAGAACAAATTCTGAGTGACTGATTTTTTTTTATTTTTTTTGGGGTGGAGTTTCCTGCTGGATGTATTCCGATTGGGCGTCGAATCTTTCGGCAGTGCCTTGTAAATTCGTCCCAAGGCAGGAAAATCTAAAGGCCGGGACATGCAAAACCTAGGCAGAGCAAGTGCGGTAGGTGACTTTGCTTCTCGTCTGCAAAATCGTGCAATGCGCTTGTCACCATCGGGATTTTTCTTCGCCCATTTGAGGATGGGCTTATAAAGTGGGGACACGGGTATAGCTGCACAAGGTTTGGCCACGCTTTGCCAAGGGTATTACAGATTTTTACACGTTCATAATAGACCAAGGTACACGAGTCGCGCGCATCTCTATAAGATGCTCATACGGCGACAAAGCACACCACCACACATTGGCCAAAGCGGGCGCATTATTGGTGGTACAATAATTTATAATGATACAGGTTCATAGGTCTGCAAAGTTACTCTCTGAAACATCACTTTCTGATGAGATGATGTCTTCTGCATTGGGTTACTCCTGAGAACGCAGTTTTCATTCTGTTACCTTAGCTGGTGAACTGCATACGGCTGATTCTACTTGTGCATCATCAGTCATTCTACTTGTGCATCATCAGTCATTGAGGGCAAAGTTCCACTAGCCAAAGTTGTGAATTTACCACGTAGCCATTGAAGTTTGAAACCATATGCATTCTATCAAGGGACAGTTTCAGCCAAACTCATCGTACTCACGAGTCACATAAGTGGAGAAAATAAAGGAGATCTTTCATTATGTGATCAAGAAGAAACTGAACCAAGTTTTGCAAGTGGCATCTCGAACCTCTATTTTTTTTATTTATTTTTTGGTTATCCATCTTACTGTAACTCTGCTCTCTCTCTTTCAAACTTTTACTTTGTCCTTTTTTTTATAAAAAGTAGGAGTTAAACCCCACACTTGAAATTAAAATGCCCCATCCTACCCAATTTCCATCACATTTTTGAAAGGATCAACAACTTACATGTTTAAGTGGATTGAACATAGATTTTAACTTGGGTAACAACTCAAGTTCTATCATTCAAGGGCTAATTGAGGATACACTGGAAACCAGTTAGACCGCACGGGCATGTGCAACAGGCCATTTCGATTCTGTTTCAAATTGAGAATGATTGCGTTCTCCTCTGTAGTGGACAATGGACCGTAATAGACCCACTTCAATGGGCGGACCTAACGGAACCGGACCTGTGGTCTGCGTCCATCATCAAAAGATTGCATACAAATTTCAAGTCCACTTGGGCCTGAGATAGGCCTAATCGCATTGGATAAAGCTTTTCGACGGGAGGCCCTTACCCGACTCACCCATTTACCCTTGGAGACAATAATAGGTGATTAGTAGAGGTGGCAAAATGGGTCATTTGTTTTTTGAAAAAACTAGTTAAATGGGCTTAACAATTAAAAACTTAAGATAAATGGATCTTAAGTGGATCTTAAATGGGTTAGATTTAGAACCCATTTTCAACCCAAACCACACAATCTCTCTCTTCCCTCTTTAACTTTATAAATATTATATAAAATATATATATATTTTTTATAAAAATCGAAATTTTAATTTTTTTATTTTAATTTTCTTTTTTCTTTTTCTTTTTTTTTTTTCTTTCTTCTTCCTTCTTCCGATGGCGGCGATCGACCAGGCGAGCCTCGAGCTCGCGGGATCTAGCAAGGCGGAGGCCTCACCGACGTTGGCAAGGCTCGAGCCTTGCCAATCTGGCAAGGCAAAGGCCTCCCCAACATCTAGCGAGGTCCGAGCTACGCCGATCGGGCGAGACTCGAACTCGTTGGCATCTCGAGCTCGCCGGATCGGCGAGCCGGAGGCCTCGCCGATCTAACGAGCCTTGAGCTCCCCAAAGCATCGGCGAGCCAAGCGAGCCAACGTCGTGGTCGGCGCCCGCCAAAGAAGAGGAAGAAGAAAAAGAAAAAAGAAAAGAAAATTAAAAATAATATTCTTAAAAAATAATTAAAATTCGATTTTAAAAATAATTATTTTAAAAATTATAAAAATTGTCCATTAAATTTTTATTGTATAACCATGTTAGCAATACCATTTTTAATATATATAAGCTTTTTTAGGTTTCGTTAAATGAGTCGGGTATAGGTCAGGTCGGGTATGGGTCAAAAAATTGGGAAAAGTACAAAAAAAGTCTTAAACCTATTGTATTGTACTAATTTAGTCCTAAACTTTTTAATTTGACCAATTTAGTCCTAAGTATTTTAATATTGATACCAATTAAGTCCATCTAGCCAATTTTGGCCGGTCAACACTGACGTGGATGTCGGCCGGTGTCCAAATGCTGACGTGACAATTTTTATGATTTTTTATGATTTTTTTCCTTTTTTTTTCTTTTTCCTTTTCTTTTTTGGCCACTGAGCGAGGGCCACGAAGCCCTCACCTGCCACCGATGAGGGTCACGGCCCTCGCCCAACCTCTCCCAAGCCGCCGACAAGCTAACTTTGCCTGGATTTGGGCGAGGGCAGCCTTGCCTACGGTTGGCGAGGCCATGGCGGCCATCGCCAGGGCGGAGGCAAGGGCTGCAACCCTCGTCGGTGGCTGGCAAGGGCTTTGCGACCCTCGCCTCCACCCTAGCAATGGTCGCCATGGCCTCGCCTAGATCCAGGCGAAGCCGCCTCACTAGCAACCTGGGAGAGGTCGGGCGAGAGCCACGACCCTCGCCAGCGGTAGGTGAGGGCTTTGCAGCCCTCACCTAGTGGTTGGCGAGGCCATGGCAGCCATCGCCAAGGCGGAGGCAAGGGTCGAGGGCCGTGACCCTCGCCGGCAGCTAGCGATGGCTGCCATGGGCTCGCCAACCGCGGGTGAGACCGCCTTCGTCCGCGGCAAGGCCTAGGAGAGGCCGGCCTCGCCCAGATCCAGGAGAAGCCGCCTCGTCGACCACCGCCGAAAAAGAAAAGGAAAAATAAAAATTAATTAAAAAATTCAGAAAAAAATATTAAAAATTGCTACGTCAACGTTCGGCCGACATTCGACATCCAACACCCACGTCAGTGCCGGCTGGCCAAGATTGACTGGATGAACTGAATTAGTACCAATATTAAAAGGTTTAGGATTAAATTGGTCAAATTGAAAAGTTTAAGACTGAATTTGTACCAAAATGATAGGTTTAGGACTTTTTTGGTACTTTTCCCCAAAAAAATTGCACTACAATAAATGGGTTATAAACTAGTTAAATTGGTCGATTTAGGTCGGACCAAACTCGATCCGACCCAAACCCGACATGACCCACCCGTTTAACGGGTCTAGCGATCAGCAATGCGAGGCTCATGATAGAATCTAGACGGAGCGAATAACACTAGTGACTACTACTAGTAGCAAGACACATCCAATTATGTTGACATTGACAACAAAGGCCACCTCAAGGTAATCTCCCTCAAATCGCCCAAAATTGGCATGGATAGGTAGCATATGTGCGGTCACCATCGCAAATGCCAATGTTTGGTAGTTTGAACTCCTTCCTCTGGTCGTTGAAATTTCATCGAGGACCATCTCCTTTCTCGTCAGGCAGACAACAACTCGGCATCCCTAATGATCCGAAATCTTCACCCTCACTAATTAATTCAAAGGGCGAAAGTTCATGATTAGCGGTTGGCCAGAAGGAGAGCGCATTACGCCATCAAGGCCTTTTCGATGGAGGGGGATGGCTAGCAAGCAAGCAAGCAAGCCCAGCGAGAAAAGAAGGGGGGGGGCCATAGGGAGTGTTAGTTAAAGCTGTAACAAAGAAGCAAACACAATTCGATGGTTGCGATGCACCCATTAACAATAATCCAATCGACCTCCCCCTCATCATAAGAAGACACCAACGAACCAAACTCCGCAACACGCACATTTCAGATTTCACATCACTTCCGTTCCACGCCAATGCTCGTCTGACCAAACTCCCCAATTCCTTCCTCTAACCAACCTTCACATGTCACCGATCGATCCCATATATAATCAGCCACTTCTCTCTCTATCTCTAGACCAGCTGGCTTCAGCCTCAAGCAGTTGCCTCGCCTTCTCTCTCTCTCTCTCTCTCTAAAACGGTTTCGGGGGGATTCGGGGCGCTCGCTGTCCCTTTGGCGGGAAAAGAAAAGCAGGGGCTCGAACCGATCTTTTCCCCGGTGCCGACCTATCCACCCCTCTTGCTATCTCACCGGCCAATAGCGTCCCTCCACGTGGGGTCTGCGGGGGAGCTGATCTCGGCGTGAGCGTCTCTGATTTCGCGAGCACGGGCGCGCTCTCCCTGCGCTGGAGAGTACCCGATCCCTTCCGTCTCCTTCCCTCTCCCCGCGCGGCCTGTAGACTATAAAGCAGCTCCTCCTGCGTGCCGTTCCAGTTTCTTCCCGTCTACCCCTCTCTCTTCGCGCGCCGAACCAGGTGAGAGACTCCCTCTCCATTCACGCTTCTTCCGCTTCGATTTTCCATGGATGATTGATTATAGCTTGCGAAACCTCGAGCGTTTACGGCTCGTGGATCGCTCTCGATCTGATCTGCGTCCTGCATTGTCTCGAACCGATTGATCTGCGCGTGCCTCGATCGTAGCTTCTGTCTCGAATCGCCCTGAGATTTTCAATTCGTTTCCTGCGCTTCCTGTTGGGTTTCGCTTTACTTCAATGGCGATCGTTCGCGATTCGCTAGATTCTGATGAGAACGATGACGGAGGGAGACGAATGTAGCTAGGCGGCGGAGACTGTTGAACGTCGGTTTTCCTCTCTATTTGTTTCCGCGCGATCGTTCGGTGGACGAACTTCCTCTCCCGTAACTGAATAAGAGTTTCTCGCCCTCTCTTTTGCAGCAAGTTCGAGGCAAATGGAAAAGGACGCCTCGCCTCAGTCGGATCCTACCATCACCACCTCCTCCACTTCGCCGGAGCAGCAGCCACCGCCGCCGCCGCCGCATGCGCCCAACTCGCCACCTCTGGCTCAGTCCTCGAGCTCTCCGCTGAACCAGCAGTTCGCGGCCAATTTCAGCGCGCTGTACCACTCCATTTTCCCGCCAAACTCGCCTCACTCCAGCTCCGCGCTGATTACGCCGTCTCTGTGCTCGTCCGCTTCCTCCGACAGCAACCAGAACGCGACCGCCAGGAGCACCATCGCCATAGAGCACCGCCTCAACCAGGCTCGCCTCGTTCTGGAGTACCAGCAGCTGCGCGATCACTACGATCTCTGCCGCGCTCACCTCAACGACCTCACGGAGGAGATCGACTCGCTGCGCCGCGAGAATGCGCGGCTCCGCTTGGCGAACTCCGAGCTCGTGAAGCTCCTTAACCTGCCCTCACAGGGCACTCTGCAGAGCTGCTTCCGCCGTCTCGGTCTCTCTGATGCTAATGCTACGGGATCGGATTTTTCCAGCGAAGACGTCTGCAGTTACAGTCCGACGAGCGTCATGGATCAGAGCGGATATGAGACGAGTAATCCCGAGAGAGTTTGGCTACCGAAGAGCATATCGGTTCGGTCCAGTGGCTACCTCAAATTGAACCAGCCTGCTGCTAGCAACAGCCGCTCGAGTCGACCGGTGAGTCAACCCCGCCTGCCAACAAGAGCACAGGAGCCTCCGAAGGTCAGTTTGTTCTCTGGATTCCATTTATTCTTCGCAATGTCTATTGATCTTTGAAATTGCGCTTCCTTGTTCGATCGTCATATTTGATTTGTTACGTTATACGAATATTTTTTTATCATGATTACGCTGTGGTGCGTCTCTTAATTATATTCTCGTATTATTTTGCTGAGCGAGTTCGAATATTTCTTGTGATATCGGTCAATTTCAGTCTCTATCGATTGAACTGGCATCTCCTATTCATTTGCCTTTCGGTGATTGTGTTAAATTTAACCACGATTTGGCCGTTGTTTGTATCAGAGTAATCTCGGTTTTCTTCTTCTTTACGCTGATCGAATTAATTCGTTACGAATTGCGACGGGTTCTCTTCTACTCATGTGCAATGGTTGGATTGTCATTGTCATCGCATGACATGTTTGGAGTCAGAGCATCAACGCGTCCTCCATGTACATTTTTATTTTCACGTTCTTTTTGGCCTCCGTAGATTTCTGGTCCATTATGACTCTGATCTTCCCTTCTCGTTTACGATCTTGGTTGAAATTGTCATTGATCATGGCATTATCTCAGGAAGGAGAGTTCGTGTGTGCAGGTGCAACAGCGCGTGTACGTGCCGGGTGGGAAGAAGGAGCAGGAGGCATTGGAGTTCGAAGTGTACAGCCAGGGGATGTTCAAGACGGAGCTGTGCAACAAGTGGCAGGAGACTGGCGCGTGCCCGTACGGCGACCACTGCCAGTTCGCGCATGGCATCGCGGAGCTGCGTCCGGTGATCAGGCACCCACGTTACAAGACTGAGGTCTGCCGGATGGTCCTTGCCGGCGACATGTGTCCCTACGGCCACAGGTGCCACTTCCGCCACTCCCTCACCGACCAGGAGATGATGCTGGCTTCGCGTTGATCCTGATGTCATTGCATTCATTAATTTCTCCATTGATTTGGTTATGTACATAAAAAGAAAAAAAAAACTCCCCAAAGAAATTGATCAAACCCACAAATAACAACTCAAAAAGGATAATAAAGATGGTAAAAAGAGGTAAATCAAAACTAAATGCGGTTGATAGTCGGTTTTTTTTAGTGGAGGGAGGACCATATCCAGGTGGATATATAGATGAGATTAGCCTGATGAGATTTAAGGCGAAACTTTTCGATTGGATTTTGCTTATGGGTATATCAGCTATCATGCTAAGACATATTGGGGCCGTTTCTGTTACTGTGATTTTGCATGTTGTTGACGTTATGGTTGGTTGAGGTACAGGGACCAACTTAACCAACCATACCAAAAGTCTGGGGGTTTTGTAATGATGACGCAATTTGTTACACACGGAGTACGTTACTTTCAGTTCAAGCTAGTTATCCCTTGTCCCTCTCTCCCCTCTCTAAAGTTGTTGCCATCAGTGAGATGTGTGTTTGAGAATATTGTTGATTCGTTAGCAAAATCGCGAAATGTGGAGCCACTATTTATCATTGGTTGGATTCTTTTTTTCTTTTTTTTTAATCATTCTCTATGTACTCCGGATCTTGATCGACCTCGGCAAACAGACTTGAAAGCAACTTTTATGGTAATTCCATATGTCTTACGCAGAAAATGAAGACTCCTTTTATTCAGTTTCCTGAGTGGGAACTTCCTTGTCATCAATCAAACATGTTAAAAGAGTCCAAAGCAAAAGGTTTAATTGTTAGGTGAAAGCTTGATTCAATGTCTTAGTCAGAAGTAGTTTCCTAAGTGGGAAATTCAAACATGTTGAAAGAGTCGAAAGCAAAAGGTTTAATTGTTAGGTGAAAGCTCGATTTTTTTTTGGTCGAAAGGTGAAAGCTTGATTTAATGTTTAACATTTAATGAATAAAAATAATAGTTTCATGATATTTCTAATAAAAACATACATATTCTATATTTGCGGAACGGCTTGGAAACTTATCCTATACTTTTCCAAGAATTATATTCAGTACACTAAGGGTCCCTTTGTTTCGTGAAAAATATCACATTTTCGGAAAATATTTTCTAGGAAATCATTTTCTTGGAAAATGACTATATTTTCTGGTGTTCGATTGAAACCTGAACTTTAAATGGAAAATATTTTCCACCGTTTGTTGGATAATTTAATTGTTTGGGAAAAATTATCAAAAAATTGAATTTTAATATTTTTAATTGACCAAAAATTAGTTTTATTTTTATATATTTTTAAAAATGAATTTTTAATTATTTGTATTTTAAAAAATTGAAATTTTATTATTTTATTATTTTTTTCTTTCTTTTTTTCTTTTTCCTTTTTCTTTTCCTTCCTCCTTCCTCCTCCATCCTCTGCCGCCGCATGCTTGACTATGGCCAACCAAGATGCGGTTGCCAAATCCGGCCGAGCCTCGAGGCTCCCGATCTAGGCAAGCCCGAGCTCCGCCACTAGATTCGACGAGCTCGCGACTCGCCTAGATCGGCCGAGTCGCGAGCTCGCCGGATCTGGCAGTGGAGCTTGGGCTCACCTGAATTGGGAGCTCGAGCTTCGCCGCTAGATCCAACAAGCTTGCGGCTCGCGAGAGCCTGGTGAACCTTTAGCGAGCTCGGGCAAGGCCCGAGCGCCACCCAGCTCACCAGATCTGGCGAGGCTCAAGCTGGCTCACGGCCGACCATCGCCATGGCCGGCAACTGGCCAAGGCCAAGGAAGAAGATGAAAAGGAAAGAAAGAAAAGAAAAAAAGAAAAGGAAAAAAAAATAAAAACTCGATTTAAAAAAGAAAACATTAAAATAAAACGAAAATGTGTTTGGTGAGAAAAAGCAAGGTGGAAGAAGCACTTTTAAATGTTGTTTTTTCATTAATGGAAAACATTTTCCCTGATTAGTTCATTTTCCGTGAAACGAACGCTGGAAAATCCGGAAAACGTTTTCCTGAAAGTCATTTTCTGTGAAACGAACGGAGCCTAAAGCTTTCTTCCTTTTCTTTTCTTTTTTGGCCGGCTCACTAAGGTTAGTTTACAAATTTATTATGTCATGCTATGATATAAGTGATAGAAATGTACACATCCATTTAAAGAATTGAATCCTATTAGTCAATAGTCTCTAAAAGTATGCGACATTGTTTCGTGATCATTGATTTTAATATATCTAACATCATTCTTTTTTCATATATATTGAAGTAGAGTGGGTATCACACTTGGTTACTTCTTCAATTTAAGATTTGCCCATGGTTGGTGCCACATTTCTTAAATATTACCTTGAGTGTGTTACTGTATTATATGTACTTGGACCATTAGATCGAGTGGGGCGCATGTGTAGACCCACTAGATACAAAGATCTCAATGGATGTAACTCCCTCATATTGAGTCATGCTCCAAAGCTCTAGCCTCTTGTGGAACAAATGCATCTTCTTGGTGTTAGTTCAGTCCAAATTTGTGACATTATTAGAGACTTCTTTCATCAAAAAAGTTGACGAAATATCTTTTTGAAATGTGGATTGATAAGTAAATCAATAAAGGGTGAGAAGGATCTTTTGCTCTTCCTTGAATAAACAATATAAATAATGAGGAATCCGAATATACAAAAACAAGAATTTCCATGAAATTTTTCTTGAAAAGTTGTGCGAATAAAAACAAGATTGCCCACATAGGATGCCTGATGGATAAGATATGCACTTCCAAAGTTTTGCTATCTCAAATTTATTACAGCTAGACAGATGACAAGGCATAATAACTTGACTCTTATTTTCTAGTAATTTCATGTTTGTCATGAGAATTCTCTGGAAAAGTAATGTGGAATAAAAAAGAGCACCAGAATGTATAGGTAAACTCAAAATAAAGATGAAGAACTAGTCTTCTTTGATTGATTACCCATTCTTTGTACAACTTATATTCTAAGTAATTATACCTCCAATCGACAGTTAACACCAGTTACTAAGAAAACTACACATGCTATATACGGCTCTTATGATTCGACATTACTCATCTACAAACATTGAGCCCCGAAATAATTTACTTCACCATAGCCGCATCGCCTCCACTTTTTCCTAGGTCACTACCTCTAACAATTGCATCCAAGGTCCACTTTACTTCTGGACAATTACATTAGTCCCACTAACTAATGTTTGCTTCGCCTCCACTTTCTTAATAGTTATATCATGTCCACCACCTTTTACGAATACACTTTACCCTTTTCATCTCTTCTTCTCTCTTTATCGATTTCTTTTCCCCATCGCTGGGCCACGTCATTAACAATCTCTGTCGATTAGAGCCGGACTCTCTTGTCAACGGACTGCACTTCACCGACTAATCATCCTCAAATCTCGGCTGCCATTTCTACTGCCGTCGTCCTGGCGGCAGATCCTCATCGATGCAACTGCTGAATCCCACGCTCCGGACTCTTATTTAGAGTCGACAAGACTAGAACCAATCTCGGGTTAAATCGGACGTCGTCTATCACGATCGTCGAATTTCGAGGGATCCAAAGTCAATCACGAAAGGACACTCGCCAGGACTTTTGAACCACCGCCTCTTGTTTGCGCGCGCCTGAATGGTTAGAACGTCGTATTCTCTGCCGTGTGTATAGATCGTGCAGAGATTTGCCCTTTGGCTCGGGGCGCAAGCGGGGTCCAGCTAAGGTGCCGGTGAATCCTCTCTGCTCGAGACAAGATTCAGTACTGTCAGATTCCACTTGAAGCTACTGACGATTGGTGCCACGGCGGGCTCGCTTTCGTATCCTCGGCCTCGTTCCGTCAATGGTGTTTGTTGGGACGACGGCGTCTATGGCTGCCTGTCCATACGCGTGCGCGGTTAGATCTTCGTAGCCGGACGTTTGTTTTGTCTTTCAAGCATGCGGCTATGACATGTTTTTTAAATTTCCTTTCTTTTTCTTCACGTACGCTACGAAAGTGTGTCTTAAGAAACAGTTGGGAGAGCCATTTCAATTTAGTTGACAGAGATGTTTGCCTTTAAAAGTGACATCTTAAATTGTGATCGTTTCTTTAGTATGATTGGCTATCTGATAGGGTGTCGGTGACTACGAGAAAACGCGTAATCTAGTAGAATGATGTGATGTAGGAAATAGGTGGGTCTGTTTACTCCATGAACATCCTATTTGAATCCTATAAAAATATGGACATTGATTGATTTACTTATGAAGTGAATATTCATAAATATGTTCCACGGTCACAATCCACGATCATGCGCTCATCCATGACCTCGATCCATGATCCATGGCATTGGCCATCCACGAGTGCATCTTCATAGGGTAGGGAAAAAATGCCTACTCATTTGATTCCTTTACTTTTGCTTTGCTGGAAATTCCTTTCTTGAGGAATTACTCTTCGATGTGGATGGAAAAGCTCGATTGCCAAAGCTGACCATAATTTATTTTCTCCCTCAAACAAGTTTTGATAATTAAATTGACATATTTCATGTGAACTAAAAAGTGGATGGATTATTGAGATCAATGAGATGCATGTTGATGTCGCAATCACCCTGACGTCCTCTGTCTTTATTGAGAGACGGTTGAATATAGGTTTTTGTTTTTGGGGGTTGGTGTTGGGGGTAAATTTCTTCAAAGAATGCAATTAAACAAACCCTAAGTTTAAAGGATATCTATCCTTCTCCTAACTGTAAAACAAATTTTATGGATTAGTTGATCTTCATCTTCAAAGCTGAAATATTTGAGTTGACAATTTGTTCCATATTAACGGTGAGTTGACCTTTTTTTCCTTAGTAACAACAAAAAGGAAGCTTCTTTAACGTGAACTAATAAGGAGAGATAGTAAAATAAGTTATCCAATGGATAAATTACCAAAAAAATCCATACACATATTGTACGGATACTAATTTAGTCATAAACCTTTTAATTTAACCAATTTAATATTACACCTCTTAATAATTTATCAATATAGTCATTTCAGCCAACTTTGATAGAAAATTGTTGACATGGATATTAGCGACCACTAACATAGACAACTCTTTTAATAATTTTTTGAATTTTTGTACATACTTATATATTTTTTCCTTTTTGTTTTTAACTATAACCAACACCATTTAGGCGAGGGTTGCCTTGCCCAAAGCCTCGTCAATAGTGAGCAAGGTAGCACTTGCCCTCGCCTAATAGTCAATGAGCCAGCTACAGTGGGAAAAAGAAGAAAAGAACAAAAAACATATATAATTCAGATTTTTTTTGTAAAATTACAAAAATTATCTATATCAATACTAGCCAATTCCATCACGTAAGACAACAGTTGTTTACATTAGCGATTTTAGGTCAAAATTGGCTGAAATGATTACATTAGTAGATTATCGAAACATTTAGGACTAAATTGACTAAACTAAAAGGTTTATGACTGAATTATCGTCTTCTATGCAATAGGTTTAAGAATTTTTTAATAAATAACATTGAAAGAAAAACTTTTCGAACTCAAATTGACTATAATTAACCCAAGTCACCCCATAAATATTATGATCTATCTCAAATGGTTTTGCGTTTCAATGGAATCAAGTAGGAAAAGAAACGCAAGGTCGGTTCATTTCATGGAAACTTATTTTTGGGAAAATATTATTTTCCTTATATTCCGACATTTGGTCACTTAGGAAAATGACTTAATGAAAAATATTTTTTCAGTCAATGGAGAAGGTTTTCCTATCAAAGTGTAAAAATCATGAAAATGATTTTCTCTTTAAAAAAAAACCGACAAACATTTTTCAAAACACGACTTAGTATCAGTATGTGGATCCATAGTTTTGAACACAAAAACCTCAATATTGGTCCTCGAGTCCTAAAGTTTAGGACCAGGTCTCCGACGGTTGCGTTGGTTCCATCAAGGCTATGCTAGGACACTGGTGCTTGAGTGTGGGCCCCTAGCACCCACGCTCGAGTCCATCAAGTTCGAACCTGAACCCTTGGTGCTCATACCCAATGCTCTAGCATCCGAACTCAAGTCCATAAAGAGCATGCTCAAGTTCCTACACTCAAGCTCTAGTCCCAACCCTTAGGCCCGAGTCCATAAATACGGTGTGTTGGTCCTCGAAACTCAAACTCGAGTTTTTGATTAATGATGCGTTTGTTCTTATAAAAATATTTTTACAAAAAAATTCAAATTTTAGATTATTTTTTATTGTTTCGAGTTTTTCTTCTCTCTTCTTCTTTTCTCTTTCCTTTCTCCTTTTTCCTCCTTCCTCCGTCGGCCACATGTCTTGGTAACGGCCGACAACCTAGCAACCGGCCATGATGCAAGCCAGTGACCTCGAGGGCTCGCTAGATCCAGTCGAGCTCACAGCTCAACCGATCTTTGTGAGCTCATGGCTTACTCAATCTCGGTGAGCTTGGGCTCGGCCGAGGGGCAGGAAGCTCGCGGCGTGCCCAATCTCGGCCTTGGCCATCGCTGTGGCACAACAAAAGAAAAAGTAACTTAAAATTCTAATTTTGCGTGAGACAAAGTAATGGGATTGAAATCATTTTCTTAATGATATCCAATTATCAGAAAATATTTCTGATCACGTATCAACAAACAAAGGAAAATTAATTTTTTTTTTAAAAATGACTTTTTTAAAAAAAAATTATTTCATCCTCAAAGTAGATACACCCGCAATCCAATCATACTTTCGAGTGGATTGAGACAACTTTTTTTTTTCCATGCGACGTCACTCTGTGGTGAAAGAGAGCTGAAAATATCTCATGTTATTAATCTCGACTTTATTCCTGCCCCCTATAAAATATCCGTATATGCCCAACTTTTTATATTTAACGAGTCTCATTCAGAGGAAACCCAATTCGAGATTCTCTTTCCATTGATGGAGAGAGGGCGACAACTTCGTCAGTCTGGCGTGCCCCTAACGCTGTCCAACGTGTATCACGTCCCTCATTGGTAGTGAAAAAAGGGGGTTCGGGAGGCTTTATTCTTCTCTCTCATGTCAGGAGCCACACTTGCAACATTTTGGAAATATCGCGTCCTTTTCATTCCTCTAATCTTCGGCATTGTACCCAATTTTCTTTTCATACCAAAAAAAAAAAAAAAAAAAAGAAGAAAAAGAAAAAATCGACGTGAAATCGACGGCGAGCTATCATAGGAATTGAGGAGGCAAACCCCATCGACGTCGATGAAAACTAACCAGACATCCAGCGACCGCTGAAAAAGATAGAAATCAATATAATAGCAAGAAGAAAAGAGAGAAAATCGTGGGTCCGCTTCGATTTTTACTAGGGTTGTTCGCATTCAAATTGGGTTTGCTCTCCGTCGGATGGAGCCAGATAATGGGATCTAAAAGCTAAAGTTACCTAGACGATCGATGTTAAATTTGAATCCTTCCTCTTTTAACTTTAATCGAAATGGGAATTTCGTCACGCATCTTTTTTCTGTGATTGGAGAATGGAGCAATCAAACGAAGGTGCGCCTCCCAATTTCTGGAAGTTGCCTCGAGCGGAGCTGAACATTATGATTATTTTTCTCTCTCCCTCCTCTCTTTTGATCTGCAGAGGCGCCGAGCGACAATGGGAATCTGATGCTGGAGAGCAACTTCATAAAAAAAAAAAGGAGGGTGAGAAAGTAGGACTTTAGCTTCATTTTTATGGAAAGATTCCCGAGCGTTTGGAAGCTTTTGGTAAGAAAGAGCAGCAGGTCCAGTCCTGTTGTCCCCACTCGTGACGCCCGCGAAGCGTCTTTATCACTTTACTCCTCTCTCTGCGATTCTTCCACATTCATTCCGCCCCTCGCGAAACTCCTAATTCATCATTTGAGCCCCCCCTCCCCTAACTTGAATCAGGTAACTCCGTTCCGGATTTCGCCACGCGACATCGTGCCTTAGAGACGAGTATTGCGAATCGAGGGTTAACCTTTGCGGGACTTCCCGGGAGTGTCGCATGTTCTCGATTTGGTATGATGGAATGGTTATACCTAACACGAACGAGAGAGGACTTAAGTAAGACTCAAGTAATGGATCTCGCTTGATGGTTGAGTTAGAAATTTCGGGGCGTTTTCCGTCATCCATGACTCAATACGTCGGTGGCATGGATAAAAAGGCATGCTGACAGCGACTCCTCGAGTGAAATAGACTAACAGTCTAGGAGTATATGGGCAAATACAGAAATTAGGGAGGGCATATCCGGAAACGGTCTAGGCTGCCCTGAGTGAGTAGGTGGGCGAGTGGAGCGGATTCCATCGGGCATGGGTTCTATAAAAGGGCAGGGACGCTCTTGTTCTCGACACGGTTGTGGTTAAGAGTCACATACGAAGATGCCATACGAGAGTGACTGAGTGTAAGAGAGAAACGAAGTGAACGAGTGAGATGAGGGAAAGGGAGATTCGAGCTACCGGAAGTCTTGGGAATGGGCGGTTTGGGATAAACCGGAGAAAGGACGTCGTCGAGATCTCGGCACCATGAGTTCTTTCGATTAAGTTTTTCCCAAGGCCGCCCATTCCGATGATTTCCGGCAGCTCCTCCCTTTCCCTTCCGTCTCTATGTCTACCGTCACCGACCGTCCTGAAGGAGACGCGACCGTGTGACTCCGAGAGGGAAAAAGGTAGTGTTTGTTCAGTCCCCGAATGCCCAAGAGTACGTGTTATTAGGTGCTTTCTTGATTAGTTCATGAAAGATCTTGGACGATCTCCTTATGAAACTATGCTTTCCTTACTCCTGGTATATGCCGAAACACACGTTCGTCTGCTTGGCTTGTTGTTCTTTGACAGATCGCTTGCGGAGGACGAATCGAAAGTGGAACAGAATCGCGGCTATACGAACCGCCGTAGCTGAGTATTGAGATGCAGAATTGGATCAGAAGATCTGTTCTTGAAGATGTCACAAGGCCGCTGATACTGAGAGGGACCAGCAGATCTTGAGTTGAGGGGAGAAAAGACAGTACTTTCAACAGAAATTACCGTCCTGTTTAGAGGATTTTGTATCAAGATTTCCTCTTCTTTCGCACCCATTTTGATCATTTCTATCATTTTGCTCTGCAAATGAATGCTATATTCATCATCCAGCGAACATACAAATTGATACCAATGCGTAAATCGGGAGGCCTCGAACATGCCGCGACTGATCAGATGTTCGTCTGAGGATAAATGAATTTTGCCCTCAATGATTGCATCTGTAGGACCGATCCATCGTCCCTTGTCCTTCGTCCATGGATCTCTGCCTTATCCAGCGACGAAATCCTCGGCCTAAACCGGACCATTAGTGGATGACGAACCAACCGAGAATTCTAAATTAAGGGGGGAGTGAAAAAAGTAAAAATTCAATGTATATTAGTTTAAAGATTCCTTACATACGGAGGAATATCAAAGTACAGAGGGCATAAAAAAAAAATTTACTACTAAGGTACTTTGAATATTCTCTACGTTCTATTCAAAGGCATCCGGGCCCTCCCAATAATTAGATTTGCGCACAACAAGTCGATCTTCATTCTTTTAATCGATATGCAAGTTATTTATATGAATTGCAGAAAAGAATGAGTCTAATCACATTTTAATCATATCCAAAAGTTACAAAAAAAAAATTAATAAAATTTCCCCGTTGATATAGAAGAAGCCTCGGACGTCCTATCGGTATATAAAAGAACACAAAAATTTCTCTCACAAATTACTGAAAAAAATAGAAGAAATAAAACCATTTCATTAATATTAGAGAAAATTCCAAATAAGTATTTGAAGTACTCTCGTTTTCTCAAATAAGGGCCTCAAATGGATCTTATTTTAAATAAAAACATAAAATGATCAAATTGTCTCAAACAAAGAGTTGAAATAGCTAAATCGTTTCAAATAAAGGCATTTTTGGCCATCGGAGAAAGGGTATTTTGGTCAAAACAATTGTAACTATATTTTTTTATAGCTATCGATGGCTAGTGGAGGTCGCTCGCCTCCTCACCCTTGTTAGCATCAAGCAAGGGCAACCTTTGCCAAATCCGGCGATGGTAACCCTTGCCAGCCCAAGCGAGGGCAAGGGTTGCCCTTGCCAATCTTAGGGCAGCCTAGGCAAGGTGACCCTCGCCTAACGCCAGTGAGGGTTGCCCTTGCCAAATTAGGCAAGGGCGGTCTTGTCGGACGCCAGTAAGGGCAATCCCCCTGGAGTCAAGTGAGGGCAGCCCTCACCCTTGCCCTCATCCATCGTTGCTGGTGGCTGCCCTCACTTGACTTTGACAATTTCCACCATGGCTAGTAGAGGAAAGGGGGAAAAGGAAAAAAGAAAAAAATAAATTAAAAGACGAAAATGCCTTTCAATCGAAGAGGTTAGGCCTTTTTTTAAAATTGATATGACTATTTTAGGCTTTTATTTTAAATAAGTTCCACTTTAAGTCATTATTTAAGATGATTTGACCACTTTATACATTTATTTGAAATTTCCCTTTAAAATTACATGTCGAGGATGAGGTTGGGTTATCGATTAGGGCAGTACAACGTGCCTTTACCAATGCATGGTCATATCTTGAAACTTAGGGCTCTTCCATTTTTATTTTTGTTTTTGTTTTCAAAACAATAATCGATGCGTAGATGCATAGCTTGTTAAATAACTCATACTCACCTTTGATATATATCTTCAAAACAATAATAATAAAAGGTATGTTTATTTTAAAGAGCTTTCAAATTAACTTCCCGGATATTTAAGTACTTGGTTCGTCGAAGATTAAGTCATGTCTGACGTCCGAAATTACCCAAATCCATGACTGTCGACTCAAGTTGAATGAGACTGAGAAAGACACGGCAAGATTGAAATTGACCGAGTCTTTTAAGTTGGCAATCTCGACAATCGACAGGGCGATGGGAAGTTGCTGATAGATAGCATGAAATGAATTTGCTTAGTGTTGAACCACGAGGTGTCAATAAATGAAATTTGGTTCAATCGACGGGGGAGTCAAAGTTAAAGCAGAGACCGGCAAATCAAGAGCTGAGTACATGTTCAATCGTGAGGCCAACCATTTTGGCCAACCATTTTTACTAGCTATGTATATTAGGATTGTTGTTTGAGCAAGACCCCACCAATCAATCAATCAATACCGATCATCCTATTTTATCTTTCCGTTATCTTTATATTTCAATACTCTTTTAAATGGTTGGCCACTATTGTCTCGGTCTTCATATCTTTAAATTTCTCATCAATTTACGTTTCCTGTCCAAAAATCAACAAAAGAACCTTTCATATCCTTTGTCGGTATCTATATCGATCCATATTTCAAAAGGTGCTTTGTCAACACTTTTCAATAAAAACAAGTCTACAAGTCTTCTACCACCAAAGCAAGAAAATGGATTTCCAGATGTGCATAGAGAAGATCATTTTTCCCAAGCATAACAAGCCTCTTACCACAAAAGCTTGTGACATCTTCACCTTCTATCTTGAGATTAGGCTCTAGTCTTTATCATTTTCCACGTTTTACCAAGCAAAAGGAGGCTAATCATTTTCATCAAAACTGATTTTCACAGAAAGTATTTTCCTTCATCACAAAATCCTCTGTGAAAAGAACACACCCTAAATACCAAATGATATGCTAATAACGAGGAACGTATTAGTATTTGGCGATTCATTCCACAAATTCCCAACTAGAATCCAACTTTCACTCCCCATCTTTTCTCCTATACGTTGTCCCCTTTGCTTGGCCCTTCCTCAAAAAGGGTTGTGGCGCAATAGGTGCATAACGTCCACCGGAACATCCGTGTATTTTTAATACAGCTTTGATTTGACCATACAATGCGAAGATGAAGCGAAGATATAATTGATTGCAATTTGATCAAGAGAATCCTATCCTACATCATGATTGTCGATGAGAATGTGATGCTCCTTCGAATATCTATCGAGCACTTCCCGACCGACGGAATGAGAATGGGGGGCTCAAGGGGTGATGACAGGTGGAGGGTATCGATCTCATTTCGACCCCCTTTGGTCCGTCATCTCTTGCGTCACTCTCCCTTTCAGTCATGCACATATAATTGGAGAATGACTTATTGTTAGATGTATCAAAACTCGTCCGTTGAATTGTAACTGAGTAGCAATGTGATAGATTTTTATTTGGTCTCTAAATGGATCCACCAAATTTAAATAATTACGTACAATACAAAGTGTCGGGTAAAACAACTTACGCTATGAGAGCATTGTTCGACTGAGTCGTAATATTTTGTTATGGCATCTGCTATTTGGTCTCGCGGAATGCTCTTGGCCCCTTAAGATATCAAACAATTCTGTGAAATATTGTTGGTCATAGGCCTTATTTATGAGATTCGATGAAGGAAAAGATTGGAAGCGCATTAAATGAGAAGACCCTAGAAATGCGTGGAGAATGACTTCCTGATAGGACGGATGATCATGCATTGCTTTTGTAGTAAATATTCTTCTATCCTCATCGTCCATGAACACAACAGCATCTCATCATAGATTTTGGGGACAGGAATACGAAAGAACACCATTACATAATGGGGTCAGAGCGTTGAAATCGTGAGGCGATGAGACGGGAAAAGGCGGGGCTGCTTGAATCTTGACTCTTGTTGAGCACGATTTCAATCGATCCCGACGGAATATATGCGCACCCAAGGGAGACGGAGGCCATCTTGGAATCAGTTCCTTTCTATAAATGGAGTGTTTCCCTCAATTGCTTAAGACGTGCACAGAACAAACTAGTTCTCTACGGCTGGTCTTGGAAAAGACAACCCCCCTCCTCCTCCTCTGTCTGTCTGTCTGTCTGTCTGTCTGTCTGTCTGTCTGTCTGTGTGGTTAGGCACTGGGGAGGCAATGATGGTGATGTTGTTGACAGAAGATAGAGAGCACAGATGGTGAAATTGCAATAACTTAGGAGATTCTCTGCAATTTTCGATCCTTTGTGCTCTCTCATCTTCCGTCATCACCTTCGGCCCCCTCATCTTTTTTCCCAAAGTACGCATTAAGTCGCTGTTTTGCATGAACCTTGACGTGCGGTCCATGTACGACCATATTCTTGCATCTACGTAGCGGTGTTTGAGGCACCTCGCAACCAAGCATGCATGTGGACTTGCTGTTCCTTTACTTCGTAAATGCAATACATTTTTCCTCCTCTTTGCTCGTAGTGTTTTTTGTTATTTCGCCAGGCTAACGCTTTTGTGCGTGCGATCGAGTTCACTTTGTCGCAATTGTGGTGCGAGGTCGATCGCTGACCACTTGATAAGGGTCATCGGCTACCACCCAAGGTCAGCTATCCTCGCCTTATCGAGGTGAAAGAGGATAAAATCACCATCCTTCCCGTTCTTACATGACGGTACTGATGAAGTGTTCATAAGGAAACTTGATTATGCACAAACTGATTTGGTTAGAGTTTTGGTTTGAGTATATACCAAAGGGAAAAAGGGTGATGTGCATTTGCCCCTTTCATTTATCTGAAAGGATCGATTTTTCATAGAAAGTGTCCTTGAGAAAATCATAAAGAAATAATGTGAGGCATGAGAGATACGGAAAGACCATTTAATATAAGGCTTATCCCATATTGATATAACTGCAAGTCGATAATAATTTACTAAGATATGTTTTATTTCTTTTTATCAAATTGACTAGCCAAGCCAAACGATTTGATGAGCTTAGTGGTGAGACATGCTTTGCCTTACTTTATGTTTGATAAATTTTACTTAGGTATAAAGCTCAAAGCTTTCAGGGAGATTAAGCTCGTGGACTTTTGAGGGACAGAGCTGATACGTATACGAAGGTTCAAGGCACGCCAAAAGGAAAATCTAGACGGCTTCACCTTCCATGGAACCTGGCTACAACGCCCCTTGTGCACACCCAAGTGATAAAAGGCTGCTTCCCTGCCAAGAGGCGTCTAAGACAGGCTCCACAGAGGCGATGTGTGTTCTGACAATGTACCATTTGACTTGAGAAGCTCATTTCCCAATGATAGATTTGCAACCAAATCAGTTCTACCTAGAAACCAAATTAAATTGCCTGAAAAACAGGTTTAGGAATCGATTCCCTTTGGAACCAGTTGTAACTAGTTCAGAAACAGATTTCGAGTGAAGAATCAGACCGGACCACCCTCTTATGAAACTAATTTTGGAGCTAGTTTCATCAGCTAAAAAGCCAAAATCTTTGTTATTTCTCTTAAATTTTAACATCAATACTCCTTTGTCCTTCCTTGGAACTCCTCCCTAGTCTTTCCTCTTCCCCTAAATTTTTATGGATAAATAGGAATGGAGTTTTATAATTTTTGTCTTATATTGCGTGTTTGAACTTTTTATCGTTTATAATTACATATATACAATGTATTCATCTTATAGATTGTTACTTTTATTGGATTAGGATTTTTGTAATTCATCCTTTATTTTGAATTGTTTTGTTACTGTGGCTTCATATGACAGTGCTATAAAAAATAAACAAAAAAAGGAAAAAAAAAGATAAAGCAAGGTTTGAGTAGACTTTGAACCGAACCAGAAAAATATGATAGGTTCCAGAAACCAGTTCCAAGCAAGCGGAGGAAATTTGGAACCTACCCATCCTAAAATCGATCGCTCCGAATTATTATAAGTAAACTAAGTAGTATCCTAATCAAAAGAAAAGAATTTCACCCCCTTCGTTGACCGAACCTGATTGACCCCACACTTGAGAGGCGCAGAGAGGAGGTTCTGGCTGGGACATCCAGGCCAGCCTCGCCATCCAAATATCGATCAGTGCGGCCAAACTGGTCGGGCCGGTCAGATTCCCCCGGATAGATTAACAACCAACGGAGAGTCAAAGAAATCAGGAACGGGGTGATTACTCACAAGAGTGGACAAGCAAAAGAAAGCGTATGATCAATCTATAGATCAATTGATACACAACAAGTTTGAGTATACGATAGCCACGTTCTCAACCCTACACATCACTACAGAATTATTCGACTCCTAGCTTATTTTTCAGACGAATGTTTCCACACAGTGTGAGACTCCTCCAATAAACACCAACCGACATATGACATTTCTTACAGCCCAGATAAAAGCAAAACTTGTCACATCTCTTTAGGAGGCTGCCGGGCAGTCATGGCTATACAGAAACCTTTGGAAGTAGCACAGCACCAGAAAGCAGTAGGGAGCAAGGATAGCCGGCCATCACTTTGCAATTGCAATTGCTGGTAGAGGTGAGAGAATAATGAATTACTTGACGTGTGCAGGAAGAACAGATCGATGAAGTATGGCCTCCTTTTCATATTTCCACGACAGCTGTGAGTTGTCCATGAAAGATCATCATATCACATGGTGCATTCTGCGCTCTGAATACACCATGCAAGGAAACGGTTTTTCGTAGATATTTTCTCCCAAGCACAGCTGTAAGTAAAGGAGGACTAACCACACTGATCAGTTCTTGTGTTGTAGTCTGCCACTCTCCGAACCAGCATATGGATCGATAATCACATTTACCACGGTTGGCTTACGAGCAGAAAAGGATTCCGAGAGAGCATGCTTGAGCTCATCAGGTGTAGTAACGAGATAACCGGTGCCGCCAAAGGCTTCAATTAGAGTATGATATCCAGCAGTGGGGACAAATGAGGTAGGTGCAGGGTCATCCTTGTAGGGCCCAGTGATTTCTTCAGAGGTCCTCCGGTCACCGCCATATACACCACCATTGTTGAAAACAATCACAACCACCGGTAACTGATATCGAACTAAAGTCTGCAAGGGATACAAGAAGTGAGCATACACATGAAATTCCTTCATAGAAGAATAGAAGACCGAGATTTCTTTTCGCATATTATTGGAGTGAATATTAAGATAAGGATAGTAAGTGATGTACACCCAGCACAATAGAAGTTCGTGTTTAGATCCTCCTATGCAGATTCATATAAATAAATATCTGTCTGCAAAGCTTGCCAAGAAGGGCATGCTAACTGACTGTTGTTTCATTTAACACTGTGCAGCCAGGAGTTGACTAGACAAACAAATATGCAACATCACTCATGAAATCCATATGCAATGTGTAGTCTGGCTAAACCCAGATATGCATTTTGATCTGCGTGTCTATTCTTTTTATATTGTTTGATTATTCCTCCAAGCACCTACCGACATGAGAACTTAAGAGACGATGGAAAATCACTCTTAATTTTTCTATGTTTTGGCATAAAGCAATCTCTACTTGTTCATCCCCTGTTTCTCTATAAGAGGAAATCTTCATTTTTCGGTATTCCAAGGACTACAGAAACAATTAGATTGAACCTCACAACAGCACTGTAAATGCTAACACCCCTCATTCTTGTTCCAGTGCAGAAGGATTGGAAAGCAAAACACTTTGGTAGGTATCGGGAGAAAGTCCATGTTATACCTCAATCTTTGCATAATGTAGATAAGCAAGCATAGAATGCAGCCTTCACATGTGCGCAACCATGTGTGGCATATGGAACATGCGCATGAAGCTAATGAAATTACTCCTCCTTATGCAAAATGATTAGGTCAAGAGATCAAACGAAAGCACAGTCAATGAAGGAGAGCAGGCAGGTCCACTCAGACTAGGAGAGGAAGAATAGAAAAATTAAAATGACATCCATAAGAGACTGAAGTTTAAAGAAGATTTATTTGGATAAACATAAGATTGGCACATTCCCCAGTTCCTTCAATACTGCCATTATAGATCAAGCTTATCCTCCAGGTGACTTAATTACACACCATCAAGATATTAAACTCACGAAAATTTACCCAACATTTATTTAAAAAAAAAAAAACCTTCGGAAGCAAGGCTCATTTCCTTTTGTTATATCAAATACCAGAGTTTGCCATGATTCTAACGCATATCTCTACCCGGTTAGCATAAGCCATACTACAGATGGTGTAGAAAAAAGGCAAAAGATACATCTAAGCACAAAACCTACTTACGTATTCAAAATCTTTCTCTGCGTAAATTACAGCAGCCATCTATGACTCAAACGAATGCAATGCGAGCAATATGGAATATAATTGAATACCCAACCCATCAAAAGTTCAGAATTCATATATACACAATAAAACAGCATCCTGGATGCGGTCCTACTGTCCTAGTTGTATTTATCTGGTAGAAATTCCTGCTTTCTGATTTGCGAAATGTAACTTTAGTTCCCTATGGTGGTTCATTAAAATGTGTTCTTCAAGGGTATTTGTTTCTATTGTTGCTGCAAGCCTGCCACTACTTTAAGGGTATTGACTGCGGGCAGAAAATGGAAGATCTGCCCATCCAAAGTTTGCCACTGCCAGCAAAAGTGCTTTTTTTTGTAGGTAAAAAGATAAACCATACTGCACCAAGGGGGTGCATACCCATCCGTATAAATAGCTCACAAAGCTAGACTCATGTACGAGAAGAGCTCACAAAAACAAGCATCTGTAAGATCAACCTACACATTACATGCAAATGTAAGTTTCCACTAATACTTAAATTGTAAACTTTAAGCCGGCAAAAGTTCTTTGCCACTAAGAATACTCTAATTGCTGGGGCTTAGTCTCACATGGTTTAACGTCCTGATAGCTATGTGCTGTCACCAAAGTAGTTAGGCTGCCTGAGTCAATTTCTATCAACACCAGTTTTAAGTCAAAGCAACTAGACCCTTTGTGTGGCTGGATGTCAATCTATGATCAACCCCCTACTTGTGGATCTCCAAGGAAGGGTCCAAACATGACTAGTGCTGCACTGTAGGCGCTTCTACAGCCAAATCTGAGAGGATTGCCATTAGTTGGTTGGCACTCCAACTATTTTTCGACACAATACAATCATGCATGTCAAATTCCTCATGGAGCTAATGTGGCGATAGCATGCACAGTGAGCAGCCACTGAGAAAAAAATGCTGATCATCAATCATCTACATTTGAACAAAACAGAACAATCTAACAGAGTAGAGAATATGAATGTTCCTATTAATGGCGGTCTGCACAGACACCTTAAACATGCATCTACCATCATTCGAGACAAGCAACTCATACGCTTCAAATCACAGAAGAATCGATGGACAATAACAGCATGAGGTAAATTGAGCACCATTCAACGGCCTATGAAGAAAGCATACCTCGACTTCCATCGCACTGAACCCAAACCCAGAATCACCTTCAACCGCGACCACGAGCCTATCAGGGGAAGCCACAGCAGCTGCAATGCAATAACCCAACCCGACTCCCATGGTCCCCCACGTCCCAGCATCCAATCGAGTCCTCGGCTCGGTCTGAACCAACACAGCCCTCCCAATGTCCATCGTATTCGCCCCTTCGGAAACCAATATCGGTGCCGGACTCCCCATTCCCAGAATCGCATCCCTTATGATCTTCATCGGTGTCAAGAAATTAAAGGGCACGACTTCCTTCGCCAACTGAGCCTCCATCCTCGACACATTCTCCTTCGACTTCTTCGAAATCGCCTCGACCCAGGGATGAGACCTCCCCAAGCAAAACGGGTCGTCCTTGATCTCCTTGTTGATCAATTCCAACACCCTCTTAGCATCACCCACCAAACCCAAGAACGGCTTCCTCAACTCAATCTCCTCTTTGCTCACATCAACCAAAATGAACTTCACATCGGGAGACCACTTGGGCGGCTCCCCGAAATGCAACAGCCAATTGAGCCGCGCGCCGACGACGAGCGCAACGTCGCACTTCCCGATCGCGAGCGACCTCGCCGCGGTCGCCGCCAGCTCGTGCGTGTCGGGCAGAAGGCCCTTCCCCATCGGGGTCGGCAAGAACGGGATCCCGCTCACCTCCACCAGCTTCCTCAACTCGTCCTCCGCCCTCGCAAAGGCCGCGCCTTTCCCGAACACGATCAGCGGCCTCGCGGCGCCCCTCAGCAAAGCGACGGCCTCCTCAATCTGGGAACTCAACACGTTCGGTATCTCCTCCTTCAACCGGCACTTCTCGGCCTCGTCCAGGAGGCTCTCGGCCTCGGACTCCGTCACCGTCTGGTGCAAAACGTCCGTCGGGAGATCCAAGTAACACCCCCCGGGCCGACCCGAGACGGCGTGGTCGAGGACCTGGGCCACGCAGCCGGGGACTTCCCTAATGTCCCTGGCCTTCGCCGAGAACTTGGAGAAGGGCTTCACGGCCTCCACCTGATCGAGCTCCTGGAAGTCCCCCCGCCCGAAATCCTGCTGGTCGCACGAGCCGGAGATCATCACCATCGGCCAGCCGTTGGCCATGGCGTTGGACATCCCGGCGAGGCCGTGGACGCAGCCCGGGCCGGAGACGGTGAGGAGGACGCCGGGGCGGCCGGTGAGGTAGCCGTAGGCGGAGGCGGCGTAGCCCGCGGACTGCTCGTTGTGGAAGGCGATGAACCGGACGCCGAGGGCGACGGCCCGGTTGGCGAGGGAGGTGACGGGGATGCCCACGACGCCGAACATCCGGTCCGCCCCGAACCGGGCCAGGGACTTGGCGGCGAGGACGTTGCCGTCGATGCGGGCCGGAGCTCCGGCCGGGTTGGGGTTGGGATCCGCCATGGGTGCGTAAGGTATGCGAGGTGGGTGGGGTTGTGGCGATGTCGAGTGAAATAGACAGTGATGCGGAAGACTTTCGATTGGAGCGGTTATATATAAAAATTAGATGACTTTGTCGATTAGGCAGCCACGCTGTTTACCAATCTCATGATTATCGGGGAGTTGAGATCTGGGGAGGTGTTTTCTCCATGACTGCACGAATTTACGTCTGTACCCTTCAAGGCTTTTTTTTTATGTAAACGAAATAGGGGGATTCACGCCCCCTCCCTCACATCAACCCATGGATTCCAGACGATTTTTTACTTGTATTATACAATTATCTAAAAATAGATTTAGTAAGTCGAGCATCGCACTATTTTACTTGTATTATACAATTACCAAAGATTCCTCATTTATTTAGGAATATTGAGTAATGATTTTTCCTTGTTTGCCCCTAAAAAAAATCATATCAACAAATCAAATGTGATGGCAAATTTTGATAATTTCATTAATTTGGAGTAATCCCTACACGAATCCTCTTTTTATTATTTATAAAGATTACAGTTCCAACAATTCAGCAAGTAAATGATAAGCGAACGCAAAAGCCATTATATTTTGGAAAAGAAAAATTAGATAAAAATTCAAGTATCTTCTGCAACCACTCGATCTACAAGTGATGCACGTCCTACTTATATTATATGCTTAAGATTGCAAAAGACAAACCCAAAAATCTTATCAGTAATAGTCCATATTTCAATTTTGTCTTTCACTAACCTTATAATACGGGATGAGTTACCGTGAGGGCAGGGGCGGAATGGGGAAAGCAGTTCCAGAGATTTCGTTTTGACCCGGACTGCCGGGGCAGGAAGAAGCGAAGTCGCATATTGATTTCGAGCAATCATGTCTGCCTTGGCCTTTTGGTATCGTCGGTGGGTCGTGCGCACAGCAAGAGAATTACACTCCAGGTTGTTTCTTTTGGGTCTGCTTTGGCCTTTTGGTATCATCGGTGGGTCGTGACTCGTGCGCGCAGCGAGAGAATTACACTCCAGGTTGTTTTTTTGGGTCTGCTTTGGCCTTTTGGCACCATCGGTGGGTCGCGCGACACATCAAGAGAATTGCATTCTAAGTTTGCTTGTCTGGGGACCACCTGTCCGAGGAAACTCCGGCCTTGGTTAATGCGGTGGCGGGACGCAAAGCACTACTGCTTGATTCCTGACCCAAGCAATCGTTATTTCGTTGTATGCATGCATGGATTTGAATTTTTAATAACATTTCGTTCGGCAGATTTGAACATCGTGCTTTCGTTTAGATTTTGAATATCAATCCACCAATAATCAAATAGAGAAGAGCATGATCATAAGTATGCAAAGGCTATATAACGGAAGATTTCGCCTATATAGATCTAAGGGGTCATTTCCTTGCTCTTGATTTGCATTAATGGTAGTTAGCAAATGTGTTTGCTGCAAGAGTCCTGGTAAAAAGGATATGACTAGCCATTAGTATTTGGTGCAACTTGATGGCATTTATAGAATTGGAGGAATCAAAGATTATAACTTATGAATATGACCTTTAAATATGCTAACGATGTTCTGTCTGCTTAGTTAATAGAAAATAGATTATTTGTCAAAAGGAAACGGAGATAATTTGTGGTTGGACTCATCTTTCTGATTGGGTCAAATTCAATTCTAACAAGCCTCTAAAGGCAACCTGGCCCTAGCTTCAATATCTAAATTGGGTTATCCAACCCAACAATGCGAGTATGGTCGGGGATCAAATTAGATAATGTCCTAAGAAATTAACGATGTAATTTTCGAGTTCCGTCCTTTTCTTACCAAGGAAAAAAAGAAGTAAAAATATAGTTTCCCCATCAAAGATGTGGTGAGACCATTAGAAAACAATCACAACCTCAGATAAGCAGAGCAGCACTGAGTAGAAATTAGAAAGACCTAATCTCGGATTAACGACGTTAAACCGGTTTATCGGCCCAAATGAAGTCTCGGGTCGGACCCAAGGCCCATAATCCTCCTCGAAGACGAGCAAACTCTCCTTCTCGCTCTCCAAACCCAAAACCCAAAACCCTGTCTCTCTCTCTCTCTCTGCGTGCAACTGGCCGTCATCCTCGCTCGTCCCCGTCGACCTCCGCCGCGATTCGGAGCCGTCCGTTCCTCCGGCATCCCCCGTTCGGCGACCGCTGAAGAACAGCGAGCGAGGTAATCCGTCGTCGGGCCGTGGATTTCGGAGATGACTTTTTCGTCAGGTGTATCATCGAACGTGAGATTCACGGTGGGCGTGTGCGAATGCCGGTTCCCTTTTTGCAGATGATCAAGCGCCGCTTCTTCAAGGTCGACCACGACGACAACGACGGCGGCTCCGACTCTTCCTCGTCGGATTCTGAGCCTGAGCTCCAGCCGGAAGTCGCGGGAGAATCGGACGGCGACGACGGCGACGACGAGGAGGATGTGGGAGAAGCGGAAGCGAAGGTCGATCCTGAATCTCCCTCCTCCTCATCCGGTTCGTTCTTTTTTTCCTTTTTTTAGCCTACATTGATTCCTTCATCGATTAGGTTGTTGTCGTGCTCAGTTTGCGCGAGAAGTGTGGTATGAGAACTGCTCTTGAGAATTCTTGCGAATCATCTCCTCTGGAGATGCTGAATTGAGCTTTTTCATCAAGTTTTGCAGGATATGAGAGCGAGGATAGCTCTGTTAATGAGGTCGGTGCCGACTCGTCAGGTATGGTCATCCTGTCTGATTTATAATGTTGGTTTCACTTGCTCTTGCATTTGGCGAATTCCACGCTTTCCTGTTTCGATTCTCGGAGTTTCGACAAATTACGACTCCTAGATATGTGTGTTAGTCTGAATGGCGCTTTCCGGATGGCATTATTTATGGAACGAAATGTGGCCTTTTTGCCTTTGTTATTGGAGTTTCTTTCTTCTCTTTCTCATCTTTGATGGAAGTGGGTGCCACTTTTGATCTTGTTTGGTGAATGGCATGCTCAATGTGCTCTCTCAGAGGTTTCAAGTGAAGTTGCTATTTTCTTATAGAGGGTTGTTTGAGCTCATATTTGTGAAAAAGAGAAGTTCAGTCTCCTTTCGTGATTCCTTGAAGCTCATTGGCTTGAATCGATTGCCAAAGTTACCAAAAGAGCTGACAGTTTTCATTTGGAAGACTCAAATTCCTGGGAGAAGAAAATGTATAGCTAGTTAGCCATTTCCGCTTTCATGAATGTGAAGTTCAAGAAAGGCATTCATATGGAATGTTTGCATAGTAGACAGTGCAGGTGCAACCTGCCCAATTCATTCTTTCGATTCAGGAACGTTATTGGAGAAGTTATGTGTTCTTAGTTAAAGACCATCATTTGTGGGAAGAGATTAGAGTCTCTAAACGTATTTAAGGAAGAATATTTTTGCGGAAGGTTTTGGCAGCTTCTATATTGAATTAAAAGTGGAGGTGGTGTTACTTACTGAAGCCAGGTACCTGCGGAGGTCTTTAATTCCTAGCTTCTTATGAGTAAAAGGCTAACCTAAGTAAAAGAGAATTAGTTTTGTGTGAGTAAGACTCTAATCAGGAAGTGGATGGGAGAGTTATGTAAGTGGCAATGTCTTGTGTCTTTATGAATTTTTTGAAGCACTTGTCAACTAGATTGTTATCTCTCCTTTTCAGGACATACGTGTGTTGTTACACTGTATTCCTGCCCTGTTATTTTCTTTTGTGATCATCAATCCATATAGAATTCTTCATGAATTGAAAACAATGTCGGCTGCAATTGAAAATATTGGTCTAGCTAGGAAAATGCGTATGTATCTGACATTAAGATGAAATTTCAGGGTTGTCAGTAAATGAAGAAGATGACGAAAGTGGAACTCGTTTGCCACTAATTAATGACACTCAGCTGTCTTCTAGAGGACGTGAGGATAGTATAGAGCTAAAGGGAGAGACCCTGGATGAAAAGGATCCAATACCTGCTGATGCTCTAGAATATATCTTGTGTTCCAAGTCTGTTTACAAGTGCAGGATATGCCCAAGAGTTGTCTGTCTGAAGGAAGAATCTTTGAAAACCCATCTTAAATCCAAGGTACGAGCTTTGTGATCAAATGTTCCATCCTCTCTAAATGTGGGACAAAACGGGATTTTCTTTAGATGCGGTACATTCCTATGTAATTGCTCTTCACGTCCCACCTTCCCCCCTACCTGAATAAAGGACAGAAGAAACCAAAACTGCCAGCAAAAGAAGGATGGGTTATAAGAACTCCTCTCTTGTCTTCTTTTGTTTTTATATTTGCTTAAATGTTTTCTGGAATTAGGGCTTTATTATATTATGTGTAGAGAACATTTTTCACTCATGATTGCCTTTCATTAGATATTGCTTCCCTTTTATGTTTTCTGTATCATATAAAACTGGTTTTAGAGCCAGTTTTGTTGGTGTGGTCCCTTGGGCTTTGACTAATAACAAATCGATAGGCTATCAGAGCTGAAACTATCACTAAGATTTCATACTATCACTCAGTTCTGTGCATTTTGTTGCTTCCACATTTGAGGTCATGTTCATGCTCATATGCCTCCTGAACTCATTAAGTTTCTAGATTATCAGTGTATTAATTAGTGAGGGACACTGGCTGATTATTAAAAGTTGCTGGATAAGAACCTTTCTTTACCAGTCAACATGATTTCCATCTAGTTGTCTTCCAGATTGAATGAATCTGATTGGTGGCTTTTACTGGATCCACTTTAGATTAACCCCCTTTCCTAACAGTCTTTTGTAATGTGTAGATAGAGGTGAAATTTTAAAATTCAAGTCTTCTGTCTTTCTGTTTCTGATTAAGACGCAATTGGAAAATTGAAAAAATTTGAAATCACACGTGCAAATATACATAAAACTCTTGATGTCTCATTTCCAGCCTATAAAAGTGTATATGACACCCCACACATCCCCCCCAAAAAAAAAAAAAGGAAAAAAAAAAACTTTCCTTATATAGCTCAATTTTATTTAGTTTTTTTTTTTTGGAGTGAAGTAATCCTAAGTAAATATGTGCGGTCGGCTTGTAAGTGGATTTTGATTTCTGATTTTTGCCTTCAATGGATTCAGAAGCATGCTCGATCTGAAAAATTGCTTAAAGAAGGTCGGCTAAAAGCAATGCTCAACAGTGATGGGGAAATTGAGCATCAAGAGACAGCTGCAGAGATGCATGCCCGGGTTGTAGCTATGGCACAGGTTCGTCTTAATTTCCTGACCCAAAATGAAGTGACATGTGATAATTTTGCTACGAGTTGCTGAAAGAATGTAATGTATGTTTCAGAGTGTCAGCAAAAGGAAAAACAAAGGGCGACAGAGGCAGAGATCAAGGAAAAAGGTAAGCTATTTTCTCCTGCTAATAGATGCTTGTTCCTTTAGCATGAAGATAAACTGATGGTTGTCTGCTCCCCTATATCTGTGCAGAAAGTGGCGGATGACTCCAACCTTGGAAATGCAAGGCAGCCAACCAAATCTCCTGCCAAGAAGCAGCGGAAGAAATGAGGAAATTGTTTTTGTTTGCCGGAAACGAGTATAGATGTTGCCGAGAAATTATTTCTGTGCTTTTTGTTTTGATTTCCAGTCTTCTTCTTCAGAGTATTCTTGCCTTTTGTTTGGATGTTACTGTGAAAATGAAGCCTTCCTGGATGACCAATCCATCACTAAAAATTATTTCGCCGGGCAGGTCTCTGTTTTTATCTAGGAGACGTGATAAAACCCGCTGGTTAAATCGGCTACTGAAGAAGCTCAGGTGAATTCTATTTAATTGACCTCGCAGTTATTAATTCGATGGGATTTTTAAAATTATAGTATTTCTTGCTTAACGAAGGTGAAGGTTCGAATCATTATACTTGCCTTCGTGGTCATCCTTACGAGCAGGGGCTAGTGTACACTAGTAATTATTCTGAATGAGTCTGAATAGAAAATGTGATTACGGAGATCAAGACTAGGGTAAATGAATAGGGGAAATTGAGAAGGCCGACGTAGGAGATGATAAGAACAGACGAGAGGGCTAAATATTTGGTCCGTCTTTCTCGTTGCAATTTCTTTGCACTAGTGCTCCCTTTGAGAGGATCAAAAGCAAAATTGATCATGCGAATACATCCCCAGGGGTTTTTTCAGCGAGAAACCGTTTTTAAGTCTCAAGTGGCGATGATCACTGAACGTAAGAGTAATAACGTAATCATCCACATCTACACAAGCCAAAGGAGAATCAACTTGAATTGGTAACAAATGTAAAATTGCCACAAACATATCATTTCAAATTCTCAGAACGCCACGAGCACAGGGCAAGTTAGAGAAATCAAAATTCCTCCTACTAATCAACATCTGTAACAGGGGAGAAAAAAAAATCAACTCATTAAAACGGGCTAAAAGAAGAGCTAGTGGTCGAGCAGGCAACAGATTTTTAAGACTGAAACTTTGTCCGAACCACTACACTCAAAACATCTTCACAAGCTGGAAAGCCTGGCATGATCGAAATTCTAGCGACGATCATCTCCTAACTTGGCACCATGGTGGGTCTTGAAATTAGAATACTCAAAAATCAAAGGTTAGGAATAGACTGTGTATTGTCGTCGCTTAAGATTCCTGCTCATCTGATGGATTTGTTGGCAAATCAGATGGTTGCTCCCCATCGACATCAGTTTCAGCAGGCTGCTGATCAAGTGAAGGGGATTGTTCTCCGCTTCCACCGTTCTCTGGGTGAAAGTTGATGGGAAATTTGGTGACCCGAGGTTTATCGGAGAGAATGTTTCTCTGGACCTTGTCAATTAGTACCTTTGGGGGTGGTTCCTCTCTCAACTGCTCGTCATCGTAATCATTATTCACATAATAGCCCACACGGACAAATTCTTGACCCAGATAAGAGCAGGTCAGTAGAAGTACAGTCACTCCAATAATATCTTCTTCCCGAATCTTTGATGGATCTGGTGGATCTGCCTGCAAAACATCTGTCATTTCTTAGATTTGTAACCGGTAACACGAGGATATATTACTAAAAGGGGACAAAAGGAATTGTACAAGAAGTTAATCAAGATTGCCTGTAACACAAAACGATAATTCCCAACGTTGACTGGTCCAACAAGTACACTCTCTAGCAATTGATCATATGTCTCGTCCTCTGCAGATCCTACATATATAAGCTTCCATTCCAAATCTGCATAGTTATGGAAAAATCAGTATATAGCCAGCTTAACAAATGGGGAAGACAGGAGCTAGATAAACAAAGAGGACATGTACAAAGTTAAACGCCAATTCACCAGGGCAAATTCATCCCATCCTCGACATTGTTTAACCGTGTGCTGGGAGTGAACATGGAGCAAACCATATGTTGCAACAAGAGAGCATGGGAATGAACAATAGCTCTAATCAAAAAGTGTGAACTAAGCCCAAATCGTTTGGCTTTAGGATCAAAAAGTCAATTTCCAAACACGACAAATGAACTTATCTCCCAATTTCCTCAATAACGTCAAGCATTAAGGCATCCAGATAATCCCAGATAGCACAAGCAGCACAGGCATTCCCTTTTATCTAACTGTCCATGTCAATCCTTAATTTGAGCTTATTACAAGCATAGGTAATTGATAAGAACTTAAACTGACAAGGCATTCAGCATGTGAAAGATGTCCAGAATACACATGCTGTGATGCAACTATATAAGAGACAATGATTCCATGGTGTGGTTCAACTTTCCAGCCCTAGATTGTCATCTATTTTTGCTTCGACAACATATCGTGATGCATGAAGAAAGAGGAAGCTTGACAAGAAGTTTTGTTATAGTACCTACTATAAAAATTGAAGTCGTTGATAAGATAATCTGGGGAAAAAAAAAGGACATGCTTTGACTCTCATCTCACGAAAATATTTCAGCATGCAGATACCTTTCCGTTATCTATGCATCGACCATATGAACTAACGCAAGGATTGAATTAGTCAACTAAGAGCATAAAGAAGCAACCAAAAAAGCTTGCCGCAGGAATAAGGCTACAATACCCTCCTCTTACTCCTCTCTTCTCATATTCCTAGCCATCCAATCCAAACATCTTCTGCCATCATCTTCGTGTACCCTCAATGGCACCCAAAAGAAAGAGGATAAAAAACCCTTCTCAGGATGCCCATAATAACCCGATACCAAGTCACGCAAAGTCGCCCATTTGAGCTAAACCAATCCTAGGAACTTCACCTATAAATCCACAAGAGAAAGCAACCCATCCAGTAACACACCATGAAATTCCTTTTGGCCATTTTCGGTGTCCTACGCGGCCATCCTAATTCCCTACACCTCGAGAAGTAGAGGCAAATAGCAGAGCGAACCTAGCGCCAATCCAATCCAATCATCCCAAGCAACAGGACCTGTAATCCTCCCCCTAATGAAATCGCAAAACCTAAAGCACAGCCGAGAAACGCAGACTGCGAAGCGCGGAGACCGCGCTGAACGAGGGAGGACGCGACAATTCCGAGGATTTCGAAACGGGAGCGGGGGGGAGGGGAAGTACCGTCTTTGAGAGGGGTGACGCACTCGTAGGAGATCTCGAACTGGAAGGGAGTGAGGAAGGAGGCGGGGTTGTCCAGCACCGTCACGTTCGTGATGTTCACAGCGCTCATCGCTCTTCGGAAATCTGGAAGCGGCGCCGCCCCCCCTCCGCGCGCATGAAACGGGGCCGGCGACGGCGACGGAGACGGAGACGGAGACGGAGACGGAGACGGAGACGGATCGGGGAGCGAAACCCTAGAAGCGGAGCCCCTTCATGGAGCTCGAAACAGCGCGCGAACAGAGAGAAGAGAGAGAAGCAAAAAATGTTACAGGAATCGAAAAGAGAAAACCTGGTGATTTTACGAGGGACAACGAAAGACGGAATTTGATGTTTTTCTATTTTTTATTTTTATTTTTATTACTTTTTATTATTTTTGTTTTTGGGTGAAAGGAGGGGCTGGAGGGAAGCGCGAAGGCTGACCGGCGGTTGCCGGTTGAAAATATTTGGCGGGAGATTGGTGGAGGGCTTTTTTTGGGGGAGAAAAAAAATACCTGGAGGAGACCAAGGAAAAGGAGGCAAGTAAAGACAATAAAGGGGAACTAATAATAAAAGATGGAAAAGAAAAAAACTATGTAATAAAAAAGGAAAAAAAGAATTGTTGGGATTTTCCAAGGCCAAAATGGCTGTAGTGCTAATACCACAAAAAAACCTCCCCACACTAATATATTCATGCTATATTTATCTGAAGTTGATTTTTGTATCACAAAAACTATCTGGAAGTTGATCCTTTTTTGAAAGGAGAGGTCAAATCACATTGGGGTGGGAAGATTTCAAAACTATCAAACTAACAGAGAGGACAAAAAAAAAAAAAAACACACTCGTGCTACATTTATCTCTAATTAATTTCCATGTCACAAAAAGTCTCAACTAACACACTCGTGTCACATTTACTCTAAACTAATATATTCATACCACATATATCATGAATTAATATACATCTTATTGGAGAAAAATGTGGCACGGTTGGACTAATTTGGGTAAGTGCAGCATGGGTGCACTAATTTGAAATTTTTCGTGACATAAAAATTAGTTTACATATGCAATAGTTTGGGATAAACATAGTATACATGTATATCAATTTTAGAGTTTTTGTGACATAAAAATTAATTTGGATTAAATATGATATGAATGTACCAGTTTAGGATTTTTTTTAGTATCAACCTTCTATTTTAAAAGTTGAAAATAACCAAATGTGATTACTAACTTTTTATAGAAAAGTAAAGTACTATAAATAATCATAAAGCAACCTTTGGATTCCTATTGAGTAAGTCTCATACTGAAAAATTAAGATTTTACTCATTTCCAAGTTTCAATGAACAATTATCACAAATTACCAACTCTTTATGTGACTACCAACTTTATATACGTAAAAATAAGTCAGGAACATACTAATTGACTTTGGTTAGGAGCTCTTTATATAAAAAAGTAAGTTTCCGCGTATCAATAATCACAATTCTTAGATGAACGCGTTGATCAGTCAAATATCCCTTCGAAGTGAAAGCAAGAAAATAAATAATATGGAAGATAAATAAGAGTAACGATCTTTTAAAAAACAAAAACTCAGGACCACCTATCGCATGACCGTTCGTCCTCCATTGCTGGTCATCGCAGACCCTTCGCATTTAAACTTCAAAGAACAGAGTAGAGAGTGTAGGGAAGGAATTCTCACATATCCTAGTGATTATCCCTCGTTTTCCTCTCTAAATCCTTACTTCTCTCGTCGTTGACTGTCGCCGATGCAGGATCGCTTCTCAAATATTACCTATTCAGTCACGCAAAGAAGACGCTCTATTTGCTCCTATATTCCGACCAGCATCTTCGAGGTACCCAAAGTTCATTCGATCCTCCCTCCTTCGCCGGCTCCGATCATCAGCATTGCCGCTTCCACGGCCTCTTCTCCAAAAGTTTTGCGTCGTGGTTGTTTATTGTCATCGTCGGGGTTCTTGTCAATCCCTTTATCTTTTTCATCCAAACTAGCATTAGCCTTCTCACTAACAAGATCCCTTTATCTCGTTGAGGAACCAAGAGAATTCCTTTTCCATAGCTTCCAAATGTCTGCGTGGTGAAGAAAGTTTATTAGAGCCGTTCAAACCATAGAAAACAGACTATAAATTTGCCCCAATTCCTAATTTAGGGGGTAATAAAGATTTCAAAAAAAAGCCCTGATTTGTTAATTTGGGCAAACAAATGGCCAAAATGAGGAAAAGTACCAAAAAAAGTTCTAGACCTATTACATTAATACCAATTCAGTCATAAACTTTTCAATTGACCAATTCACTCCTAAATATTTTAATATCGGTACCAATTCAATCCATCCGGCAAATTTTGGCCGGTCGGCACTGACATGGCAATTTTTATTATTTTTTCTAATTTTTTTATTAATTCTTTTATTTTTCCTTTTCTTTTCTCCCTTCTTCCTCTGTTCTGGCGGTGGTCGGCGAGCCTCCGGTGAGGCTCGTGGCTAGAGGCTTGCTAGCCACTAACGAGGCCCTAGCCTGCCATCGACGAGGGTCGCGGCCCTCGCCCAACGTCTCCCAAGGCCGCCGACAAGGCAGCTTCGCTTGGATTTGGGCGAGGCCATGGTGGCCATCACTAGGGCGGAGGGGAGGGCCGCAAGCAAGGCGGCTTAGCCTAGATCAAGGCGAGGCGACCTCACCCATGGCTGGCGAGGCCATGGCAACCATCGCCAAGGCGAAGGCGAGGGCTGCAAAGCCCTTGCTAGTCGTTAGCGAGGATCGTGGCCCTCGCTCGGCCTCGCCCAGGGCCGTGGGTGAGGTGGCAAGGACTTGGCGGCCCTCACCTCTGCCCTAGCAATGGCCGCCATGGCCTCGCTAGCCGCGGGCGAGGCCACCTTTACCCGCGACAAGGCTAGGGCGAGGTTGGCCTCGACCAGATTCGGGCGAAGCCACCGGCGAGAGGCCAGGCGAGGGCCGTGACTCTCGTCGACGGCAAGCAAGGGCTTCGTGGCCCTCGCCCAATGGCCGGCGAGTCTCCGACCACAAGCCCCACCAGAGGCTCGCCGGCCACCGTCGGAACAAAGGAAGAAGGGAAAAATAAAAGGAAAAAAATTAATAAAAAATTTGAAAAAATCATTAAAAAAATCATAAAAATATTAGTACCAATATTAAAAGGTTTATGATTGAATTGATCCAATTGAAAAGTTTAGAACCGAATTGGTACCAATGCAATAAGTTTAGGACTTTTTTGGTACTTTTCCCGGCCAAAATGACATCATTCCATTCTTTTTTTTGCCAACTTCATCTCGCCGGTGAGTCATGTTGGGCAATCTATATTAAAATATTGGCATGCAACATTTTCCAACGTCGAGATTGCACTTCAATGATTTTTTTTTTTTCAAAAGTGTCACCAGCAATCGCTAAAAAAATTTTGTCACTTAAATGAGCACCGTATAAAAATACTTCTCATATTCACGTCCCTATAAAATCAAAGTAAACTCTTTTTTAAAATTCAGTCAATACGCTTCTCGAATTGAAAAGATACATTTACTAGATAAGATATGTGTACTGTGACCAGTAATTAATTCCAATCATTCAGCAACAATTCTTCTCAAAACGGCGAGGACCAATATTTTAGCACTTTCTCACAAGAAGCTGCTACAAATCACCCCCAACAAAATTACGAAAGGGTGTAGTACTTTTGGAGGGAAAACAAAACATGATGTCCTTCACAAAAAAAAAAAAATATTTGGATCAAGAAAGCCGAGGGAGATCACACCCAAAAAAATAAAAAAAATAAACAGAGAGAGAAAGAGGAACACTGCTACCTATAAGAGCGTGTGAGAAGAAAAATGCACTTCAGATAAGAGAGTCGAATTTGCAACGAAAAGATCTATTGAGGAGGTGACACGTCCATGGAGAATCAAACACAAACTATAGAAGGCATGAAAGAGAAAGCTATGGCCTAGAAGCAAGGGGAAAGTACAAATTTTCCATGACAAAAGAGGTCAAATTGAGATTCATCTTTAGTCCTCATGTCTCACATTGACAATGGACGAACACGCAATGAATGTCCTATATGAATGGAACCCATAGCACACCAAAGTCAAGTCAAAGCGAAGCTGATTTTAAGGGAAATCTTGGGATCTTTATCGTTAAGTTGGCCAATACACAACTTGGGAAGTAAGAAATGTCATCAGTTATGAAGTAAGAGAGAGCAGGTCCAGAGGAGTATGTAGACAGAGATCTCGCCATTAGACACGAGCAAAATGGATAAAGTAGAGGAATGCATCTTGTATACCCAGTGGTACGCCTATACATCCATGGTTACAACCTCTCCAGGACACCAATCTGTACCAAATTTCTGCCATTACGACCTATCCATTTACCTAACTACTGCTTATATCTAAAAAGAAAGAGCCAAATGTAACACACTTGGCATTACAGTAACAAGCTGTATCCCGCACAAAAGAGGCTGGGATGCTGCTAAAGGCTAGGCCGAAGTACTCATGGAGCACCCAGAAGTTACAAAGATTCCCTGTGACTCGTGAGCATCATATTGAATTAGACACTGCTCACCTCTCCTTATCTTGAAAGGATGAGGTACTTCAGTATAATCTTCCTAAATTTCTTTTTTACAGAAACTATTTACACCATCTGCAAGTGAAATATCAACACACTGCTGCTCAGCTACAACTTTCTGTACTTCCTAACCATGAACAAATGCCACAATAATCAGAAGCCACAAGATAGATGAAACCTATGGTAGCATGAAATAGGCAGCCTATTCCGAAAATAGCCATTAAAAGATGATGAAATGGTTGAGGACACAAACACATGTATAATTCCTTACCCTTGAAACTGCAAAATGGTATTTCAGCTTTAAACTGTAGAGCTCATGTCCATCTTCCTACTCTGTGACTGAAACATCTCAGCTATATCAGCTGCTGTGCTGCAATCTTCTGGATTTCTATCTGACACACACCTAATAAATCTGGGAAATCGCATAGAGATGCCGCGAGAAGGATGAACTAAACCTACAGCGGCCTGGTGGACAGGTGACAGAGTTAAGTCTGCACCTCTAATTTCCCAGACTACTTCTGGAGAGAACCACATATCAGGCACCTCCGCTGTTTTGTAATAAGGTGGCTTCTTGGACAAGATCCTGTCCCCTGAAAAGAGCTCTTTCATCTACAACAAGAATAATCAGCATTATAAAAACGGCTAGCCTGTCATCCGTCAGCAAGAAACTGGCTATAAACAGACAGGAAAAAGAAACCTATCTCACCAAACATTCCTATTCTTCCTTGACCAATTTATAATTATTTCATTGAAAAAAGTGCAAAATAAATAGATCTCAGTGCAACACTTCCCAATTAGGAGTTATTGGACAAACACATTTTTCAAATATATTAACATAATGGCATTCGTACAAAACAGTGGCCAGCCAGCCTTTCACTAGTGATTCGGTCATTCAAAATTCTCCCTCCATTGATAGTTGTCCGCTACTAATTCACATTCGATGCATGAATAAAATTTGGATCTTATGAAGCCTATTACATGAAGCACTCAACTATAAGCAGCAAACAAGACTGAGGAAGAACTTGAGAATTATCCTCATTATGGAGTCTCTGTGGCCAAATCCACCCTACTTGCAACTGAACTTGGCAAGGAAGATGGGCATCACAGTTAGCTTGTATCGTACCAATGTGGTGTTCTCTAAAACTATTGTGCCTGCATTTTGCAGGATAGCCTTTGTGCAGGTTTTTGGGAAAACATAGTGCTAGATTCCCAAGCATGTGCAGTCACCAAGCAAAAGAAAAGTTGAGTTCATTTTTCTTTTTGTCCTCAATACCAATGGTGTAAAAAGATAACCATAAAAAGATCAAAGCAAATACAATTCTAATTTACCTCAATGTAAAATGAATCAGAAAATCCAGAGATTACATGACATACAAAATACCATAAAAAGATCAAAGTGAATACACTTCTCATTTACCTCAATGTAAAATGAATCAGAAAACCCAGACATTACACGACATACACTTTGAAACTCCTCTGTGTCAGGATTGTAACATGACATCAGGAATGGACTGTACCTGATAACACAATGTCAAATGTCAGCAAAGGAGATGCGATGCCACTTGGAAGTCAAATGCTAGTGATTAACAAACAAATCAGAAACCAAGGCTTGTCCGAAAGCTACTTTTTGTTTGCCGATACTGGGCATTCCAATCTAAATAGCTAATCATTAAATGAAGATCTCTCTGACATTCATAGGACACTAAGACTTCAGATCATCCATGATGAAGTATAAAATGTAAAAAGATTCGGTCAAAACAGTTAGTCTGATGAAGAGTAACTATATTTCAAATCTTAAGCTGATCACCACCAACCTAGACCAAGTGCTTTGTTTACAATATTTGTGATGTAGGACAATGAGTCCCACAACAAAGAATAAATGTTTAGGCTCACACCGAAAGCTTCCTAAGCAACACATCTATGGTTTCTTAAGCATCACACCTAACAGAAGAATTTAAACAAACAATTCCAAAAGCAAAGAACTGCAAAATTCAACTAATTCGGCCCAAAGAAAAGAAACTCAAACGAAAAGAAAGAATAACAACCACCTAAACAGACTCTCCGAAAGTTCTACTGCCAGTCGCAATAGAAAACTCTAAGCAAGAAACATGATAGAAGGAGGAAACTTAATATAATCATAACAAGATCAAATCCTAAAAGATGTGTTGCTACTACTTTTCCATGGAAAAATATCTTAATCCTCTAGCATGCTTATTTGTGGTGATTTGGTGCAATGAAATCTTCGCCACATATAGGTAGATATGTTAACATTGGAAACAATATCATCTTGCATGATTTTGTCAGCTGCACCAATTTGTTGAGTGATCATCAACTTAAGAGTCGATACTCTTATATTCATCCAGAAAATAATGAGACCAACGGCAACTCTGAGATGGGCATTAGTGCAAGTTTGCAAATTAAGATGTCCATCTATTGGTGACAGTGATATAAGATTTACTACTATGTGCCACACATGCCTATCAGGAAGAGGATCAATAATTATGAGAAGTAACAATAGGGAGCAAGAAATGATAATTACCATCCTGCTTTCCTCCCATTACCATGCCAAGCCCCAATTGGGACTAAATCTAGAGAGTCACCCAATCCATCTACATAGTCCCGTTTTACCTATAAAGAGAATAGTACTATCAGTGAGAACAGTCTTTTCTCAGTTTCTTTAAATGAAATAAAGGAGTTCATAGAAAGGGCATCTCATAAGACCTTCAACCATGTTTCAGCACGTTTTGATGGAGAATATCCAGCATCGATGTCCAATGATTTTACCATAATCCCTTCACATGAAGAACGGAGAGCATCCTCAAGAAACAAGTTCATCCTAGTCAATGTATCTTCTCTATCCAAATGAGAATCCTCGGCATCCACCTACATTGGGATATCATGTTCAAATGATCTATGTAAATGCCTGGAAAATTCAATCAAACATGAAACTTACAGTCATTTCCTTAACATATTCAAAAAAGCCCTTCTTCTCATCATTGAAAAGCTCCCGCAAGACTGTTAAATGTTATGCAGATTTGCAATACGTCAGAAACAAATGAATTCAGAGCATCTAAATCAGGATAACATTTCATGACTTAAGTTTCATTGCATGCTTAGAAGATTGGAAAGGGCAGACCTTTACGTCTTTCACGGAGGGGGAAACCCAGTACCCTGCAAAAGAGGATGAGTTCTGTTGAAAATTGAAGGACCTAATTCATATTTGCTTCACTTTGCCATTTGAAATTGATAATAGTTCAAATGCACCTTCAGTTTGCAGCAAATTAACAGACTTAAAATTAGCTTGCATCATGCCATTAATATCCATTGCACTTGCACATTCCTGGGTTAACTAAGATGGACATGAGATGGTTCATCCTAACTTCCTAGAACTGAAAATGAAATCTTGGTAGAACTTAGAAGTATAGAGGCACGGGAGTGAGTGCGTAAATTTGCTGATACTTACTGCTCTCCATTTGCAAACATAACGTCAAAGAAAAATATGCAGATATCAACCTGCACAAGGAGAAAAAAACATGAGCATCATGCAAAAACCAATACTCATAAGCTGAACTTTAATTAAAAGGGAGGGTCAATACATCAATATACAATGACAGAACTTTTGCCTGGCAAAGGAGGAACTTGATCCACCCTTTCTGAAATTACTTTAGTACAACCAACAAAGTCACTTCTCCTCAGAAGAACATCTAAACATGGTTTTCAAACTCTTGTAAACATACATACATATCCTCTGAAATTTCACATAAAATTTGATAAATTGCTAAAAACACCTTTTCCTATATACAATGATTTTTGAGTAATAAGTGGACAGGATACACAATATGGTCACTCGGAAAAAATGCTCTTCCAAAACTGCCAAAGAATAAAAGGTTATGGCTGTAAGCTTTGTAGTCAGGACATCATTAGAAAGCTAAGGCTAAATAGAAGGTACATCTAATTTCAGAAACCAAAAAGAGAACTACATTCCTTATGTGTCAAGCTAATAATCACATCCATAACGTGACTAAGACAGGAACATTTAGCAATGCAAAGCGAATGTTGAATTTTCAGATGTACATACCTTAATGCTATCCAATGAAACCAAAGAATCTCTACCTCCTCTCTCTCGTGAAGATAGTTCCTGAAAAGACATGAGCTTGCATCCTCTCTTCCGGTCAACAGCAACTACCTATATGACACCGAATCAAAGATAAGGTAGCAGAGCCCAGTCATATGAGATAAGTGATTCTTCAACCATATAAGTAATGCAATAACATGATTGACATAACAGTATAATCTTACCTCAGCATCCAATATGAAAGTCACAGCAGAAGGCTTACACGATTCATTAACTATGGCAATCAGATCTGGAAATCTAGAAGTTGTCTCATCTCCATTTCTTGAAAAAATTCGGATAGATCCATCAGCTAGCTTGTGAATCTGAGCACGTTGACCATCATATCTGACATTCAATCAAGGAGACAAGTTCAAGCCATATCATACGAAAGCATGAAACTTCAGAATACTAAATAGACAGGCAACCGCTTAAGAAAAAGTTATCAATGCATTTCTCACTGGAAAATGCGACCACACAAGTATTTCTTCAAAAAAAAAAAAAAGAAAAAAACCCAAAAACGACATCAAAATTAGTGCAACCAGCAATGTAAATTATTACTCATCTGCAAACAAATATAGAACTCCTAAAAGAATAGAACAACCAATTTTTGCAGTATATTATCAAAGCAGAGCCTTAAGCACCACATAACATACCGATTCATCCATTCAGCTTTTTGAGTCTAACCCATTTACAATGCTACAGTCCTATTTCAGTTTTCTCTATTACTAATTGAAAGGTTTCTGTCAAGATTCAAGAGTGGATATTCATTATTAATGATGGTGCAGTTTCAGATCAGATAATTTCCAAGAGCAGCGATCATCATCCAAGGTCTGAGATTTATTAAAATGACAAGTACGTGTTCAGAATGTATAGTTCCCTTTTTATGGCTGTTCAGAATAAACTGTTCGGATGTTATTGTTTCTGGTTCCTGTTTTTCCATGCTTTAAACAAGAAAGAACCAAGGAACAATACTCACAATTTTATGACCATTACAATGATGCGAGCAGATTTAGTTAAACAAATAGCTAAAAAAGAGCCTTTCTAATATCAATTAATGTAAGCATTGAAATACAACAAGATGAAACAAAATTAGAAGAAAAAAAGGAGAAAAGATACAGAGTGGTACTTACTTATATTCACACGTGAAGGCCCTACTTTCAAAGAGTTTCAATACTGATGGACATCCATTGGTAATTCTGTCGCCAATTAGAAAAGGAAATGTAAATTAATTGAATCACAACAAATTTCAAAGTGATAAAAGGCCAAATGAGAAGCTCAAGAAATGAGTCTATACTTAGCAAGCATTGGCTTTATAGGCAATCCAGGGATCATTGACAAATGCGATGAAGAAAATTCAATTCCTTCCTTCATTAAAGAAGGTATAATCAAATCCTGCCCACAAAACTCACAGGCTCAAGTTAATCATTTGCCAAAACATAATCTTCCAAGAAATTACCCAAAAGATTGATGGAAAGTTAATGCCTATTATAAACAAAAGGTAGTAATTTCTTTTCGTATGCTCATATCTTGGTCTCTAATTACATAAATTAACTTGATCAGGGATATCTAAACTGAAAACTTTGTGAATGCTCCAGAGAAACAGAGCTCAGCTCATTATGATACTTTTAGGGGACAATGCTAAATGGCCTCTCCAACTTTTGTCCATGTACCCCTTCGTATTCCCTACCTTAATTTATCCAACTTTTCATCTTCAAATTTGTTACTAGACTGCAAATTGGACCACATTGCCAATTTTCTACCAAGAAAAATGTCCTTACTGTTTTTAACTTCAACACTAAATTTTGTTCGTTACATGAATGGTACTTGGTCTTTTAGGAAAGTCTAAGATGAAACTGGTATTTCTAGAGCTAAAGGATGTGAAGTGGCATGAGGAGTGGATGCAATGTAAAGTGAGAATTTAGAATGTTCCCTTATGTTTTTGCAAACAAGGAAAGAAAATGGTATCTGATCAGATATGACCTAAAGATATTACTTATTAAAAAAAAAAAAATCTACAAGAATTGCATTTTCCCCGATAATCTTAAGTATACTATGCATAAATTGCCAGAAAGCAGTAGAATGACCTCAGAACCAAAAATTACTGCCACTTGAATAAAAGACTTACCAAACTAGGAAGTACATTATATGCTTCAAGTATGGAGGCAGATAGGCTCTGCCAAGCAACAAAGAACATCAATTAAGTAAAACTGGGATAAGCAATCAACTGTTTGCGAGTGCATATTCCCATTGCAAGTCCATTGCTCTTCCCTTTAGAATTATTCTAACAACTAATAACTCGACAATCACAGTGAAACTTCTTACCAGGGTAAAAGACAACAGTGACTAATCAATATGCCCCAAAAAATAAAAAAAGTGTGTGCTTCGCATAGCTGTGACTTTTAACCAAGGTAAGACATTTGACATATGGGATCAGATTTTTGTTTTATAATTCCATGACTAATCTACTATTAATTAAAGAGTTCATAACAATTTTTTCATGAAACTTGTCCATATTAGTCCAAAACCTACGTTTTTTTTTGGAACTGCAATGAAAGGTAGATAATCCTTTTCTGCTGAACATTGTTGTATTTTAAGCTGGTAATATTATCCCACAGTCCTAGTTGTTTCTCCTGCAATTACTTCCCACTACTTTCATTTTTCCTGTTTTCACAGTACACACGCTCTGCTCTACATCATTAAAACTACATAAATATTTGCACTTAAAGTATTTTTTAATAACTGTATTAAATTAATATTTTTTAAATTAAAGGACATAAACAATAAAATTGGGGCCAAAAACCCCCAAGCACCTATTAATCATCCCACTTAACGAAGATAAAGTTGAGAATTGCAGAATTCATTTTGACCTGAATTTTCTCCGACTTTTGCGATGTGTCTTCTAGAGATGAGTTCATTACAACAGCTTGAGCAAATGCAGGCAGAACAGTTCTCATCATGGCTCCAATCCTTAGATTCCTAACCTGTAATGCAAATGTGGCAAGTATAACTTAGAAATTTTTTCAAATAAAAAAAAAGGCATAACTACTTCTGCCAATTATATATGACAGCAATACGTGGTATTGAAGGAAGTACTTCACAATCAATCAGGAGAGCTTGTAATTAGTGACATGCACATGCACTTCCTCATCCCAAAGTTTTCGACCCAATCAGAAGTCCCACCCTCCTGTACTTCAGAATCAAACAGAAAAGCTTGCAATTCGTGAAATGCACGTGCACTTCCTCATCCCAAAGCTTTTGACCCAGTCAAAATTCCCTCCCTCCCTCTTGTGGTTGAGTACCTCAATGCATCTATTGGTAGGACTTAACCAATTACCATGAAAAATGAAACTCTCTCTCTCTCTCTCTCTCTCTCTCTCTCTCCCTCTCTCTCTCAAAAGTGAGGGTGCTTGTATTATTAAAAGTAAAACAATTATTAATAAGGATCCATTACTCTTAGAGTACAATGATCTCTTACCAAGGTTCTTACAATAAATTTCATCTCCATCTCCCTACAGGATCGCATGAGACTTACAATAAGGCTCTTTTTGCGGGCATTGCTTCCACTCCCTGTTTGGAAACTGTTAAACTTCACTTAAGAAAGAAGAGAAAGAATCTACCAAGTGGCCAAACTGAAATATCACTCATCAGATATAATTTTTTTTTAAAAAGGAGCTACAAAATTACCTCATTTATGAATTAATTAACGACATTAAAAATAATTATAGAGGAATATCGAAACTCTCCCATGAGGACAATTTTGTGATAATGTGTGAAAAATGAGAATCTCTCATAACTTAACCATGCTTTCTCTCTTAAGATTTAAGCTGCCAAATTAAGATAAGAAGATAGAATATCTCATACCTTATTTTTTTTAGCATAGAGAATACATCTTTAATCAGCAGCACCGGAGGAGGGGCAAGAAAAGTTTGTGTTTGTCGGCATTCTTGGGCGACATCACCTGAAACATTCTAAACTTATTTAATAGGACAAAAAAACACACATACACAGAAATAGAGGGTGGAGAAAGATTGCAACATGTCAAACCAAGAAATAAATTCTGAAAATAAACAAACCATTGATTTTTGCCATACCAAGATCACCCAATCTGTTGTACATATCCCTTATTTTAGACCTTTTCACACCACAGACATCTTCAATGGCTGCTGCAACTAGGCTTCCACCAATATTTAGCTCCTGCAGGATCATCACAAAAAATGGGAAAAACATGTTTTCAGTTTTCCATTTCCGTATACACGATAAATAAGTTGCAAACAGGATTACATTTCTTAATCTTACCTCAATAAAAATAATTTATTTCTGAGCTAAAGTTGAATAAAGTAACAAACAAAAAAGTACCATGTACTAGGTTCATTGATGCTAGATGCTAAACAATCTGGATTTATTGACAATCTAACAGAAGCTGTTAATTTCACACCATATATCTAACTCGTCTTTCCAGTGATATTAAGTGATTCTCGCAAGTAAGACAATAACTCAACCCTATCCGTCCTAATTCCCAAAGCCTCAGGAGGGTTAAATGCACATTTGGTCAGACACATTGCACAATTTAACATTATTGGAATGTCAGTACAAAGAAAAAGCCTTTTACAGACTAGTTATCATCCATATTCACAATTTCCAAAACAAATTTGTGGAAGTATAGAGTTCACAAGGCTCAAAGACACATCAACATCCTCCACGACCAAAGAAGATGACACGTTAAATAAGATAGTAAACTAACCATATTTTCATGGTCAGGAGCAATCTTGTTTGTGCAGAGATACATGGCAGGTAAAACATCCTCAGGTGACAAAGCCAACAAACTGTGCGTCAAGAAAATAGAATAGATATTACACCTGCCTCTGATAGCTAGCAAGAGTAACTCCATAAAAAGAAAGGGGAAAAAATGAAGAATCTGGATTTATAATAGCTTCAGCACACCTTCTGAACATGTTGCAAAGCATGGATGTAACTTTTATCTTGCCTTTTTCCCTTTCAACAAGGTCAAAAGACCGTGCAAGATGTATATAAGGAGCGGGATCTCCAAGTCTCCAGGAAGCTGCAAAAGTTCGAATGTAATCATATGTTTGGTTTCAGGATCCCATGAAAAGTGAAAAGGCCAAATAGGAGTGTGCAGTGAGTTCGTTAAAAAAAAAAAGACACAATTCACAAAAATAAAATGCCAACCATGCTCAACAGGATTATACTTTTCAAGTGGAACTGACACGAAATCTGTGCATATTTCAGCTAATGGACGCTCCACTGAAATAGCAGCCACACTTCCTGATTTCTCTGACAGCGTGATGTGGCCAGTGGTGAATTTACCGTCACTGGTGGTGACAGATTGACCTGATGCCAGAGACACAAATGAAATGTCATTATTGTCTACAGGTCTACTCTCTGTATCGCTATAATATACATCCAGAGCCTTGTCGATATCTCCTTTTGTTTTTTCCAAGATGCTGGCAGCATAGCTTCTTAAGGAATCATCACCATTTACAATTTGAACAAATTGATCTATTTTATCGTTATATGGACTTGAAAACTTATCATCTTTAGAGCATGGCTGGAAGTTGGCTTCAAGTCCACCATCTTGAGCACTGTTGGCCACACTTTTAGTGAAAAACCTTGTTATTCTAGATTGTCCTGACCCACTTGACTCCAATTTTTTTGGTGCGCTCTTCTGCTTCTTTTTAGGGCTATTACTAACATTTCTCTTCTTTTTCCCAGGAGACCTGCTGGTCATGGTTAATTGCACAGTCGGCAACTTGTAGTCTTTGCTAAACATACTTCTTGTTCCACAGGCACTGCCCTTTACAGAATCTGGTGCTGAAGGTAATGAATGGACATCGCTTGAACTCATAAAGGATCCCTGCAAAGAAGCAGAAGCAGAAGCAGAAGCAGAAACTTCTTGGTAGAATTCAGTCTCCTTTTCATAGAAATTGGAAACTGCATCAACCAAATTCCTCCCCGAGCTGTTAATTAGGCCTATCATCTGATCTCGAGTAACCCATGCAGGAAGACAATCCTGGAGGGCCTGTAAGATTTCTTTCTCACCCTCTTCTGAAACCGAATCTAACTCTTCACAACCTCCTTTTTTAAGATCAGTTGTTTCACCTAAAACAAGTTTTGGATCCAAAGTTTCACTGTGATCTTCCTTCGATAACTTCTCCTCTTTTTCTTGCATCAAAGCATCATTTGAAGCAGTAGCAACTACTTCTCCAACTATGTTCTCTTTTTCAGAGGACCTTGGGAGGAAATTCATCAAGAACTCTTTCTTATTGGCTGTCTCATCGAGCAATCCTGCGAAAAGCTTTTGCACTCTATGAAAATGCTTGCCGTCAAGCTTCTCAATGTCCGAGCCAACTGTAGGAATAACACGCTTTGGTTTTAAGAACTTGACAAACTCCCTTAGCTCATTGTAGTTCGAATGCTCACTATAAGGTACAAGATGAATCTCGAATGAATCTTTCTTCCTGATAGCAAACTTGTCTCGCTTCACTTCATAAGTCCACCCAGTGGGCACAAAGCCCACAACCTTATTATATCCTTTCTCTACCATAAACTCCTTCATCTGAACAAAATTAGGTCGAAAATATGGCCATGTCTCCCCCAACACATTCCACCCGACAACATGAACAGCAGTTTCACTTTCATCCTCTGTAAATGCGCCACTCTCGCTGTACCCCAAAGCACGCAAAACCGCCATCTTCCTACCATCCACGTACACCTTACAACCACACCGCCTCGCCACCTCAAGCAAAATCCGCTCTTTCCCGATGACATAAGTCGCCACGAGAAACAAAACGTTCTTCGCCGAATCCCTATTTTCAACTCCAACTCTCTCTATGACACTAACTACGTAATCAATACTCTCTTCCTGAGACGGAAACACAAATTTAGGATTACAATACGTGGTATCCAAGAAAATCGCGTCGCAAGCCACGAACTCTCCCAACCCGGGCTCTGATCTCATCGAATCCCGAAACCGAAAATCGCCCGTGTGCACATACCTCCGGAACTCGCCACCGCCTCCCGGGACTTTGAACAGGAACATGACCGCGCCGGGGCAATGGTTGGCGTCCACGAGCCTGACCTCGCAGCCATCGATCGAGACCGCCTCTCCGACGGGCAAGCTCACGACGAGCCGCGCGGGCACGCCGAGGACGTCGATCAGGAGGCGGGAGGTGGTGGGGGAGCAGAAGACGACGCCCCTGGACCAGGCCGGGGAGAGACCGGTGTAGTGGTCGGAGTGGAAGTGGGAGAGGAAGTAGGAGACGGAGTGGTCGCCGGCGAAGCGGAAGGCGTCGACGAGGAAGCGGGTGCCGGGGATGAGCTTCGAGGCGGGGAGGTCGGAGGGCGGCGGCGGAGGGAGGGGGAGGGAGGGCGTGCCGGTGGCGGCGAGGAAGAGGCGAGCGGAGTCGAAGGAGGACGGGGTGGCGGTTTCAGAGGAGGCCATGGAGGGAAGCGGAAGGTCGAGGAGAGAGAGAGAGCGAAGGCGAGAGCATTCCTACTGCGGAGGAGAGAGAAGAGACGGTTCGGGTCCTCGTTCGGCGGTTACGCGGCGGCGTGGGGGCCGGAGAAAACGGGGGCAAACTGGAAAGAAGGCGCCGGTGTACGATCACTCCGAGCGGGATGGTCGCGGGGGAGGGCGAGGAGTGGCTGTCGGGAATCCGAGGCCAAGAGCCAGAATCCGGCAGAGCACAGGGGTGATAAATGAAGTTAATTTCAATAAATTCCAATGTTGAGAAAATTATCTATAAAATTTTAAAGTTATTATATTTTTATAAATTTAATCATAAAACATTTAACTATATCAATTAAGTAGTGAATTTTTTTATATATATTTTATCAATTAAGTCTATCCGTCAAATGTTAGCCGAATATTATCATGTCAACGCCTTACTTTGGCAATTGACATAAATAAAATTTAATATTTTTAAATATTTTTCATTTTTCATTATTTTTTATATTTTTTTCTTCTTTTTTATTATACCTTTTTTTTTCTATTTGTCCCTTTTATCTAATTTTTTCTCTTTTTCCCTTCACTAGCCATCAATGAGACCCTTGCCCGATCTAGTGAGGGCAACCCTTGCCTAAGCGTTGAGGCCAACAGAGGTCATCAACCATCACTAGGCCTTAGAGTTGGCTCACAAAGGGAAAAATGAAAAAAAAAAAAGAAAAAGGAAGATTAAAGGAAAAAAAAGTAAAGAAGGAAAATAAAAGAAAATAAACAGGAAAAATATAAATAATCAAATTAAAATGTTATTGAAAATTATCTATATTAACGTCGGTCGTATCATTTAGTTAACTAGCATCCACATCAATGATTTTATTAGTCAAACATTGACCTCAATAGTTGTTAGTAAATCTATGTAAATAGCAATTAGTTATTTACTTTTATAGATAGTAAACTCTATTTGTTTTGCATAATATACGGTATTTTTGGAAATTTTTTCAATGTTTGGCTAAACTAAAAAAATATTTTTCATTTGGCAAGGTGATTTTACTAAATAGAAATACACCATATGAGCATTTTGCATAGTAGCCAAGAAACTCAACCTTGGTATTGAGGTTTCAGACTCAAATCCCCAACTCCTTAGTATGAGTATAGGGACTTGAGCGTGGGCATGGGAGTCCAAGCCCAGCTTCAATGGACTAAAGGACTCGGGCATGAGTGCCAGGGTTTGGGACTAGGCCTTAATGTTATCGGCATCGGTGTCTCGAGCCTAGCCTCATTAGAACCTCGCGCAACGGTTGAGGTGTTGGACATGGCCCAGATTAATTCGGGTGCCGGGGGCATCCATGGCCAAGGCTCAGCCTCGTTGCTAAGGGTTGGGAATGAGTGTTGGGGTTCCAGTAACAAAGGGCGAAGTTTTCAATCTAAGCACCAAAATTCAATCATATTTTGAAAAATGATTTTCAAATTTTTAAAGAGAAATTTATTTTTTTAATTTAAGCTATAGTGGGAAAATATTTTTTGTCGACAAATAAGATATTTTCCATCTCCTTATTTTCCTAAGCAATTCAAGCACCAAAATTCAAGAAAAATATTTTTTACGAAATAAATAAAATTTAAATTATTTTAGGTTCTTGCAAGCTCGAAGGTCTTAACGACGGTACTTCCCTTGGTAAGCAACAAAAAATTATGGCAACCCTCTCTTTCCATATTCTTAGTAAATTTATATAGATGAAACATAACATTTTTATTTTTTCAAGTTCGTAAATCAGCTAAGCCTATCCGTGGATAATAATCTTTAGTCGTATTTTCCTTCTTAATTGTAAAATCTACAATCCTACTTCGCTGAACTTCCTTAAAAGTTAATGGATTATATATTTTCTAGATTGATTAGACAAGCGGGATTATTATTATTTTTATTTTTTATTTTTTATTTTTTGGCAGTAGCAAGTCATCTCGCTGCTCCATAAAATTACGCATGAAAAAAAAAGGGAATATCTTCTCTGGCACGAAGTTTCGTACCAGCAGAACGTGATTTATCATCCATTTTTCTTCCGATTGGAACGATCATCTATTTCGGTAGAAAAGGATTGCCCTTTCTAGTAAGAAATTCGCAAATTCACAGCTCCGTGCTAATTTCAGTCTACGACAAGAAGGGCAAGTGGCAACCTCCACGCGTGTGGTATCCCACACGTGCGGTTGTGCCCCACGTCATATCTGTTATGGCCCATGGGCATTTAAGTCAGCCGAAGTTATCAAAATGTTAGTTAAATTTAAATTAAATTAGATTAAAATTTTTAAAAAATGAAACTTAAAAAAAAAAAAAGAGGAAGCCGCCCTCGAGTCAGCCATCCCGCTGCGTGTTGTTGTTGTTTTTGTTGTCCGAAGTTGTCAAAATGTAAGTTAAATTTAAATTAAATTAGATTAAAAATTTTAAAAAATGAAACTTAAAAAAAAAAAGGAAGCCGCCCTCTGGTCGGCTATCGCCGCTGTGTGTTGTTGTCGTTTTTGTTGTCATGATCGCCATCGTGGTTGTTATGGTTGTCATTATTGTCGCCATTGTCGTGGTTGCCGTTATTGTCATTGTTGTTTTTTGTTTGTCTTTTAATTTTTTTAATTTTTAATTCTTTTTGTTTTTAAGTAAAAAAAGAAAAAAGAAAGGAAAATTTAAAATTTAAAATTTTTAAACCCAAAATTGCTCTTCATATTTAGTGAGTTCAAGCTCTTATTTGAGATTGATAGGGGTATTTAAAGTCTTTAAGGTTAACTAAAGATCCTTATTCGAGAAAAGCGTGATCTTTAGGTATTTATTTGAAATAATGTCTATTTCGAACATTTACTTGAGAAAATAAGGGTAGTTCGAGCTTTTATTTGAATTTTTTTTAAAGTATATTTTTAGAGAGTGACTTGTGATTATTCAAGAATAAGACTATCTGCTCGGTTAAGAATTTGGAGACTAATTTAAAATTAATAAAGCTCCGCGAGAATTTCAATTTTCCAATCAAAAACCCAAATTCTCGTCCTAGAGAAGCCAAATTAAGAAAAACAGAAAAGAAAAGCCCAAACCCTGAATCTCAACTTATAAAACCCACGCGCCACCCTGCCGGCCGATCCACTTCATCAATTTCTCCGAGCAACGCGCAGACAACAACCACCTCCGGAATGGCGGCATTCACCCTCTCCCTCGACCCCTGCTCACTTCCTCGGCACTTCCCTCCGTCATCCTCGTCCCCATCTCCATCTCCATCTCCATCTCCGCTCACTCGCCAGCCTCATTTTCGCTTCCCTTGCGAGCGTCCGAAACCAGCCGCCGTCTCCTTCTCCTCTACCCTGCAAGGTCCGGTTTCGTCGCCGCTTTGCACCTTCAGGATCCGTTATTTACTCTTTCTCTTCTTTGGGTCGCTTGCTTCAATTGCTCTTGCTCCTTTCGTTTAGGGGCGCCTGCCTACCTTCCGGTACAGAAGGGGAGGTCTTCTTCGTTGCCGCGGACGGCTGCGGTTCGGCACGTGGAGGGATCTCTCACCAGAACTGAGGGCCTTCGCTTTGGTGTGGTCAGTTTTACTAATTTTCCTTTTTCACTTCTTCTTTCGATTTGTTTATATTCATTCGGCGTGTATTTTCGCCATGTCGATTTGATCCGAGGGACCATTGAGATTCATCACTGAATGTTCTCATGAAAAAACCAATTTATCTGAAGGTCATTCATGGAATGGATGAATTTGAACGAATTTGCATTGAAGGGTCGTATATTAGATGAAAAAAAATTGAAAGGACTGTTCTGTGAATGTACCTTTGTTATTGGTAGGTGGAAGATAAGTACATCATGTAGTCAGCGTTCTTTTCCCTTTGGTGTTTCATTGGCAATTTCAAACTATTCTGAAGGTTTTGACAAGTTTGGTCGATCACATAAGCTTGATCACCGCTATGCCGAAACTTTGCTAGTTTACCATTGTCACGTGGCTTGCTATGTAGATGCTCATGGGTTCTCTTTAAAGCACATATTTGATGGATATTTGCCATATGAAATGTACGTGATGCAGACTAATACCATGTGATATAAGTTGCTACCTGGTGCTTATTGTTATATTAATTTGTCTGGTAGATTGCAATTGCTTGATGTTTACATTAGTATGTAACTATTTCAGGATATTTCCCTTAGTTGATATGATATAAATCACATGAGATTGGACTTTTAAATTTGTCTTTCAGTGTGGATTTTATCATTACCGAGAGGTATTACACCTGGGGTTTTGAATAGCCTTTGTAATGCCATGATAAGATTATTCAAGTTTTAATAGTCTTTGTTATATGAAAAAATGATTTTTTTTTTTTTTGGCTTTCACTTGTATGTTCTGATTTAAATATTCTTCATCCAAGCTAGTATGACAAGAATCAACCGATTGGTGAATCTACCTACCCTATTTTATTTTGATGATTCGGTTTTCTCAACCTGAGGTGCATGTTCATAGTTTCTTTTCATTACTTCATTGCAAAGGTTGTAGCACGGTTCAATGAGATTGTGACAAAGCCTTTATTGGAGGGTGCCCTGAACACTTTCAAAAAATATTCAGTACGAGAAGAGGACATAGATGTGAGTAAAACTCTGTAGCTCTTAAAATCCTCATGCCCACAGCTCTGGGACTTTACATGTTTCCCGTTTGTAGAGTTGGTAAAGATTATAATTTTCCATTGTCATCAGGTTGTATGGGTTCCTGGCAGTTTTGAAATAGGCGTTGTTGCCGAAAAGCTAGGGAAGTCTGAAAAATATCATGCAATCTTGTGCATTGGGGCTGTGGTATGTTTTCCCTTCCTTCTGGTCATAGGAAATTATGCCAATGGATTCCTCCTGGCCCTGGTCCTTTCATCATGTTTAGCATGTGGATAACTTGCTGTTTAAGGCTAATTTATAGTCTTAAAATGTCAATAGGTAAGGGGCGACACTTCACACTATGATGCTGTTGCTAATTCGGCAGCCTCTGGGGTGCTTTCTGCTGGTCTTAATTCAGGTTGATACATGCTTTCTTTCTTTTACTTGCAGGGCTGCTTTCAAGTTTTAGTGTCACAAAATACATGAACTCATGAATTTGTTTATTATATCCAGACCATCATAACGATTCAAATAATAGAGCAGGATATAATTCCTTTATAAGCATTTGATCAACTTGTTACATTTGTTATGATGGCTAGTAAAATGACCCCAGGTAGATGTGGTGACGATAACAAAGGGAGGAAGATCACTTTTCTGGAAGATGGCCAATATGGTTTCAACCACCTTAAGTTGTCACAGCTTGTTCTTTTTAAACATACAGCACATAATTTATAAAATACTGCAGATTGGATAAAGTTCTGCTAGTTTTTTCCTTCGCCATGTCAAAGTGGCTTCCTTTCGCAATATGCGTCTGTTTCTTCCCCATAAAATGTTGCTACACATTTTGTTCTCAATTGGTGTTACAAAAGCGATTAGTAGTGTTTGTTATTTTGACTGTTTCATGACGATGTTAGTAAGGCGCTTGCATCAAACTGGAGGTCAAAGCAACTTCATGGTGGGTGTAGGAACCTCATCTATGCAGGACCAATCTTCTTATTTTTATAAAACTGTCTGTATGGGTACACACTTTGGAAATCTTTGAATTGATCTGATATTCTTGAGTGGTCACAAAAGTTTGGCCAAAGCACCTGTAGTTGACGATATTCATTGCTCCTATTCTCATTTAATTGCTGATGTTCCAGTTTGATGTTAGCTTTTCAAAAACAATATGATCTTATGGATGAATTTGTAGGTGTTCCGTGCATCTTTGGGGTCTTGACCTGTGATGACATGGATCAGGTTATCAATCATTCTGGGAATTTGATGGATTTTGGGTTTTGTGCTTGAGATATTGTGTTCTTCAGCATTAGATTCACCTATGAACAACTTTTCTGCAATCTGCAGGCTTTGAACCGAGCTGGTGGAAAATCTGGGAACAAGGGATCTGAGGCTGCTTTAACTGCTGTAATTTGTTGTTAATTATTCTCTTAGTTGAGCGGCCATGTTTGTTTGCATGAAGTGTTGCTTTCTACTCTCTTTTCCGTTCTGACTTTGCTTCTCTTGCTCCTATTATTTACTGTACATTGGTTTTCCCCCCAATTTTTAATACGTGGAAAAAGAATAAAGTGCAAACTGTCCTCTTCATCCCATGATCCTTCGGTTTGGCTGGTTTTGTCTTTGAACATGATAAACTGAGTTCATCAGAAACTGTAGGAGTATTTAATCATGCTGGTACTGCATATAGCATATCCTGCAAAGGCAGGTTGGCATTTTCATGGGCTCCCTCAAACAAAGTTTAAGCTTAATACCTCTGGTCTCTTATACCAACTCTCAGTGTGCCTGAAAGAATGCTAGACAGAGTTTCTTAATATTAGGAAGTAGAGTTCTCCACTCAATTAAGTACATGCTAGTACCCATGGAGATCTCCTTGAACATAAAACTCACACTACCCCTAGACTGACTTTATAGGGAGACATGGCTAAGCAAAGCCCCCTGAACATCTCTATCCAGGAAGTCCAATTATACTTTCAATAAGATCCTGATTTGCTGCAGCCTCCATAGGCTTGAAGATTCCTTGAACATTCTAATTGAATTTGTCCTCGAAGAAGGTGTCCCCAGCGACATTTTGCCCGAGATTTCGAACTTCACTGTCATTAGGGGCTCTATCTTCAATCTTTTCGGGAGATTTCACATCTCTTAATTTGACAGACAATTTACTTAATCTGCACAGATTGTGGCCGTCATCTTTGACCGTGTTCTCTTATTGCCATTGGGCACAACGTTGTATGAGAAATCTTGTGGACTGGTGTTTGATTATGATTTAATGATGTTCTCCTAGTTCTGGGAAGCTTGAGAAAAACCATCATATCATGGGTTTTTTTTGTGCGACCACCTTCCTACGGACTGTTAGGGAATTGTCTTGTGCATCAATAACTGTTCAGTATGATCTGCCTGTCTGAAAAAAAGGAACTATGAGGAAAGGTAACCATAGCCTAATTTAAACAAACTATTGATAGCTCCATGTATTTTTCACTGGTTAATCTTGCTGTTCCTATTCCTGTACAGTGGGTTTATTTATATACACACACAATGCATCTGCATCATTGCCTGCTAGAGTTGGGTAGTTTGCCCCCTTGTCATGCAAGGACCGTGCCTCTGTTATCAGTCTTGGGTGAGGGTCGCCCAATCCTGCTTTTCTCCGAGACATAAGGAGGCTGAATGACCCTTACCAATGTGCTGGCCACCCTCTATGGACTTTTATGTTAACTTGGTTTCTCCTACGGATGATCCTATAAGTTCAGCAACATAAATCTTAGTCTCTGCCTTCGCCCTTTCGAATTTATTTGTTTACCTGCTTTGTGAACTGTTGTCCTTATTTTGCCAGTTTTTAATATATTTATGTGCCTGGCAGATTGAGATGGCATCTCTGTTCCAGCACCACCTGCACTAGCGGTTTGAAGGGCAGAGTTGGGTGTAAACTTTCCGAGTCGGCAGTTGCAGCATGTATTTCATTAACTTGTGCAATTCACCCACGAAGGATTTGAAGGGCTTCTGGATCATGAGTACAATGATGCAGTAGAAAGTGCTTACACGACTTGTTAACATAAATGTTTCTGTGCCTTTCGTCATTAGATCGTTGTAGCCATAAAATGATCTGGTGCCTAAGCAACGCGCTTTGTTTTGCCCAAATGAAGCTCGTCAGCATCAAACTCTGGTCGTGGACTGTAGTGCAATGAATACGTGGGAATAATTCTCTCTTTATTTAGCTGATCTTGCGTTGAAGAAAGCAGTTTTTGCCGTTTGATCCATGTAACTTGAGCAGTTGTTTATTAGGACGAGACAAGATTTGGTTTACTCTATTAATGAATAATTTGATGGACAGTAATATAATGCGCGCATTTTAGTGAATATCTAGTGCTGCATATCGAATCCTCATGCATGCGTGTGTATATATATGGTGTATTTTGACGTCACAGACACAATATACATACATATATATACGTGTATGTGTGTGCATGAAGGTTTTATTTTGCAATATCTAGATATAATTAGATGAAAGTTATACTCTATGATTTTGGTACTAATTTTTTTCTAAATAATATTTTATGCGTGCGTATATAGATTATATTTTGAACTATCTGCATGAAAATATGGTTAAAACTTGTAATTCATGATTTCCTATATTTTATAATATGAAGATTAGCAAATTAATAATAACTTACTCATTAAAACAAATAGCTTACCAAGGAAAACAATTACTGCAAAAGGTTTACATGAGGTGATACTGCACATATCATCGATATATGATGCTAGAGGATCATTTAAATACTTATACAATACGACAACCTCCATTAGATCAATCAATGATATTAGAGGATCAATGAAAAAAATTCATCATTAGAGAATTATAGCTCATCTTTTTCATGTAAATATCACAAAAACAATGAAATAATTATTGTTAAATAAATGAAAAGTACCCTGCATTATAAAAATTCTATAGTGTGTTTTTAAGGAGTCATATTACGTGATTGTGTATATTTCGTGAATAAATATTACTAAAAGCATAATTAGTGGCAACCCTTATGATCAAACTTCAATTTGGATATATCCCTGAACCAAGTTGAAAAGAACAAGGGCTCATTGATGCTTTTCGAAACAATATTAGGTCTGTGCCCTAAGAAACGGGGTGAATGAGAGAGGGAAAAGAAAAAAAATCCAATCACAAGGCACAAGAAACTTTCTATAGGGGCGTTACATTGAAAAAATAAAGTGGCTCGGTGTATTCAGACAAAAAGGGGGTTTATTTAACACTAAGACGTTGGCCCCAGACCCCGTTATACATTATTAAGACAAGACACACATTAAACTCTCACAAGACCACTATTGCTATTTCCAGGATGATTAGAACTATAAGGACTCGTTTATTTCAGATAAAATGTTTAACAATTAGAAAATGTTTTTTAAAATGTTATTTTTCAAGAAAATAATAATATTTTCTGATATTTAATTAAAATAGAAAAAAACAATTGAAAAATATTTTTGGTCATTTCAAAAAAAAAAAGTTTGATTTGATTTTCCTAAATATAAATAACACTATTTAGATTCTAGTAATTTCTGCATAAGCAATCGAGGAATCAAGTATAAGCATTGGTAGTTTGAGTCTAGTGTTGATGGACCTTGATCTAGGTGCTGAGGAACAGGGCATGGGCATCGGTCTTGAGCAAGAGCACAAGCACGAGTCTTATGTCCACATAAGCCAAAGTTCAGAACTTGATGCTCGTGCACGACTTCCTAGCACCCCACCTCGAGTCCATAGAAGACAGACTCGAGGCCCCTATATTGTGCTCGGATCCCACATGGCTAAGCTAGGGTCGATTAGGGCCAACGCCTAAGCACCCATGCTCGGGGTTGTTAAGGCTAAGGTCAAGTCTATTGAGGCCAAGCCCAAGTCCTAGCGATCATGGGCTTGAGCATTGGGGACTTAGGCCTTGCCTTGGACCTAGGCACAAGCATCGATCTTGGGCCTCAACCTTGATGAATCTGAGCCTGGGCAAAGGGGTTTTGAGCTCAAGTACTAGAGACCCAAGCACTAGCACCCCGGTCCTAGGTTGGCCTTGATGGATTCGAGCATGGGCCTTGTTGTCCTAGGCTTCGGCCTCGGGTGTGGGGCATTTATGCACGGGTAAAGGGGTTGTGAACTCGACCTCGATGAACCCGGTTTAGGCCTTTGTGAACTCGGGCTTGGCCTCAATAGACTCGGATGCGAGTGTTGGAGACCCAAGCATGGGCATCGAGGTCTCAGGCCTTGACCTCAATGAACCTAGGCTCGAGTGTGGGAGATATGAACCAGAGCACCAAGGACTCGAACATGGCCTTTGCAGAATTAGGCCCAAGTGCTAGAGATCTAGGCATGGGTATCGGGGTCCTACACTCGGCCTTTGTAGAGTCGAGCTCGAGTGCTAGGGCATCAAGCATGGGCAACAGGGCCTTAAGCCCTTGTCCTTAATTGTCTCGGGTCTTGGCATTGATCTTGCACCCTTTATACATTTTGACCATATGCTTTGAGTTTATCTGCTATAGACATACTTTGTGAGCTTATAGATGCCGGTCTAGCCGATTTTTAAGTGTGCATCCTATTACTAATTAATCTCTTTGAGATTGGAGATGACATTGTCAAAAAAAAAAAAAAATCTTAAGGAATTCCTCTTCTTGCGAAAGGATTGTTAAGATGTATGTGTGAGTTTTGTTAGAAAATTCTCGCATTGGATAATTGGTGTGGTATGGAGTAATTGATATATCTAACTTAGTTTATGACTCATTGGCTTAAGCTTTTTAGTGAAAGTTGGTCTAACCGGATGTGTTGATGGGCTTGAACATGGGCTTCCTCTTGGAGATCTCTTAGGTTAGAATTGCAATAGTTTTCTAATTAGCCAAATCCGACGGAGGTAATGAAGGGATTCCATTGCACCAATTTAATAGATTTTAAGATTTGATACACTTTTTGAAAGTTTTAGGATTTGATTGAACTTTCAAGATAAGTTTTAGAATTTTTAGTGCTCCTATCCAAAAAAAAAAAAACATCATGTTCTATATATAGTTAAGCAAAATAGCAAATGAATTACGAAAAGAAATCTCACCAAATTATATTTTTCAATATAAAATATGACGTGTAGTGAAAGGTTGAAAAACATTAGATATATATCTATATAAATAACTTAACACAATGGTTGGAGTGTCACTAGCCATACTCCCGAATGAACACCAGCTCCCTGCTTATTTAACAATGGCGCATCCTTTGTGCGTGCTGATAGTTGCAGGTTAGACTTTTAGTTTCTATGTTTTGTTTTTTTTTAGATCTTTTGGGATTTATTTTGCTTGGAAGTTTTTTATATTCCTCTCATGTTTGATTATGACAAATGAATGAAATTTTCTTTCAATAAATAAAGAAAGAAAACATTGCCGCATCCTCCACTTTTTACCACCATCCCTTCTTAGGGCCTGAAACTACGGCTGCACATGACAATGTTTCTTGGTTAGGGAAGAGTTTTTTTTTTTTTAAAATAGTTCTTTTCTATTTCTATTATGGGGAATAATTTCTTAGTAAAAGAACACGTTTGGTATCTACACAAAATTTCTACTATTGGAATAGAAAAAGAATAGAAATGCGTTTGGTAATGAAACGGTTTTTTTTTTTTTTTTTTTTTTTTTTTTTTTTTTTTTGTATTTATTCGTTTTTTATTCTTGCTCACGGATTGACGACGGCCGACTGCTGGCCGCCGCTGCTGCACGACTGCCGACCGCCTGTTCGTCACCGCCGACTGCGGCCAATGGGCTGTGGGCCGGTGGTCGTGTAGCGGCGACGAGCGACGGTGGCTTAGGGCGGTTGGAGATGGCCGCGACAAGAGAGAGGAACAAAAGAAAAATAAAAAAGAAAATTGGCTTATTTCTAGAAATTGTTCTCAAGAACAAGAATCAACTTTTTTTTGTTTCTCGTTTTTGCTCCAAATTTATTCTCGGGCTAACTTTCTCTTTTGGGTAACAGAAAAATAATTTGGTGTTACCAAATGGATTTCTGTTCTTTTTTTGTTCCGGAGAACAAAAGAACAGAAATTCAGAGGAACAGAAACGTTGTCATGTACAGCCTACATAGTGCGAGTCAAGTTTCTTGCTGAATTAGCGAGCAAACTTCCGTGAACTGAAGCTCTCTATGCGTAGGGAGGGAAGGAGGGAGTCGCCAACGTCTCGATATGGGACTCTCGAACTGAGAATTGCTCTGATGTAGAAGGAGCGAGAAAATCAAGAGACGTGGTAACGTATTTATATACATGACAGAAGAGGTCTCTTAAAATTCCTTCCGAGAGTAGGCTTGCTAGGCAGATAAGGGAAGGACTCTTGTTAGAATTCAGGCATGTTTTGCTTTGAGAAGGTCTTCATCAACTGTGGATATAATAGATTTATTACGTGATATAGGGCATGTCATTGCAATGTACATTCTCCTTAAATTTTTCAAATATATGAAATAGTCTTTTAAGATAATTAATTTAATCACAACCAAAATCGCCCATTTTAGATTTTTGAATTGCAAGCTTCATTTTACGGTAAAGTTAACCCAAGTGACTTTCCATAAAAAGGAAACAAAACAAAGGTTTCTTGAAAGAGAAAATAGTTGCGTGACAATTTTTAATCAATTGTGAAAATAACAATAAAACCAAATGACATATAATTATAAATTGTTATAGGGTCAATTCCTTTAAGAATTTATGGTTTATAATAAGTTGTTATTCTCACAGTAACTCTTGAACTGTTATGCGAGCAAAATCCTTTTTGAAGGGACTAGAACTTCCCTAAAAAAAATAATAAAAAAATCGGTCAACCAACTTGATTTGTAAAGAATTAGCTATTAACGTGGCATTGGAAAAATCCATGGACCCGTCTTTAGCGGCAGCATGCAAACTTTCCATATGAGTTAACCGTGAGGAAAATTATCAAAAAAGTTATAAACATGTCGTAATTATGTCAATTCAGTCATATATATATATATATATATGTTAATTTAGTCTTAAACGTTTTACAATTGTGTCATCAGTTCATCTGGTCAAATTTGGCTGGCTAGCATTGACATGGACATTGGTCGGTCAGCTGACAATGATGTGGATAACTATTAATAATATTTTATTTTTATTTTTCGTTTTTTATTAATTTTCTTTTTTCTTTCCTTTTTTTCCTTTTCCTTTTATCTTCTTCATTCTTTTTCCCCATTTCCCCCTCAGTGGCCAATGAGGCTTCAACAAGACTCGTCAGCCATTGGGCGGGGGCCAGTATTGTCGGTAGTAGTTGGCGAAGGTAGCGGCCCTTGCTCATTCTCTTCAGATTTGGGCAAGGCCTAGGGGTTGTAGGTGAGGCTAGCCTCGCCATGTGCTAAGGTGATCTTGCTTGCGGTTGGTGAGGAGATGGCCGCCTTTGTGAGGGCTCGGGTGATGGCCTTAATTGCATCTAATGAGTAGAAACCTGACATGATGCCATCTCGATCGGTTGATTTAACTGTATGTTTGCCTATTTATGGCTTTATCTTTAGACATTAACATGATGCAATGCCACCTGCTCCTTGTCCTTTTTTTTTTTTTGACGATCCTCGTCCTTTACTTGACGGCAGTGTCTCCTTTTGCTGGCAGCTCTCTCCAATTGCACCCATATTTTCTCCCTTTTACATTTATCGTCAATAAATATTTTGTGAGAATAAAATTTATGAGTTTTTTTTGCCATGTTGTTAGTAGGCTTAACCAAATGCCTATTTTGGACTTGAGCAAGTCCTTAAGAGGCTCCAGGAGAAAACAGGAGGAAGAACCCTCTAGAGGTGAAATTTCTCGCTGTCTTAAGTGTTCATACTCACCTGAAAAGCAAAATCTGGGTGGAAACTTGGGGTGCAAGGCGTCCAGACACTAGGACATTAAAAATAAGGAACATAGTCTAGCAAGACTCTCAGTAAACCAGACTACCTTGGAGGTGGAAACATCTTTGGAAGATAGGATGCTAACAAGGTTAACATTAACCTAACCTTGTTAGCAAATGACTATCAATTAGGATAAATGTTTTGCGAGAATAAAATTTATAGGCTTTTCTGCCAAGTTGTCAAGAGGCATAATCAAACGCACTGCTGATCCAATAATTAATAATTACTGTTAATAAATGACTTACAAGCATTGTCAATCATTCTACATCACGGAAAGAGTTCAATAGTTTTGAAAGTTAACTTTTCTGATTTCTTGATTTTCATCTAACTTTAAAGACTTTAGTAGACCTTGGCGTGTGTGACACACCATCATATTTTTCTCTTTTAAAATGACATATATTTTAAAGTAATATTAAATATCTCCCGAGTTTGAATTAAATTTTCGGAAATGTAAAAGCCGAATCTTACGGAAATTGTTTCCGTATTGACGCCGCTCAAGATAACAACAACAAAGAAAAAGGAAAGTCCAAAGTGAGCTTTCTTCTTTGACTTGGTCAACACGAGTGCAAGAAAGAAATAAAAGGTATGGATGTCTTCCCCGAGGGAAGGCGGTTTGATATTGCCATATTGGAGTCAGACTTGATTTCATGTCTCTGCGCATACGTTGGAATATGGGTCAGGGACGCATTTTCATGCCTTCTGGATCGCGAGCTATTTTGGTCGTAATCCAAGACTTCTTCCATAAATTACATCCCAATGAAACTGAAAAGTGTTTTCGTAAAAAGTTTATGGTAAAATTAGTTAATTCCTTTATGACATTGAGAGATTATTTTGCGAGACGTTATGGAGTTAAATATTGCGTGAGTTATTAGATGTGATTGGGGATTGGAAAAGAATGAAAATGTACAAGTGATTCAAGTGTGATTATAATTTCCGTTGTATTACTTAATTTTTAATAGAATTCGTTGCTACTGACGTCACTACAATCAAATCATGTAAATTTGGTATCCGATTTATTTTTTTCTATCTATTATATTATTCAATCATATGCTTTCGTAATAAGTAGCCCAAAATTTATTAAATTCTTGATTTAAAATCAAATGACTATTTGTTGCACCATATTTGATGTTTCCTTAAGTAAAAAAGTGAAGGTCTAATTTTCTTATTATTTTAGAACATATTTGGTTCTTGGAAAAGAAAAAAAAATTATTTAATGAGAATGGAAATATAAGAAATCATATTTTCATTTTAGGCAAAAAAAATGAAAAATGAAAAAAAATTACATCATATGAGCTTTAATAAAAGCTTGCTTCTTTATCTTTATTCAGAAATTGTTTGTGATCGTCTCCTTGTTTCGTGGGTTTTCTTTTTTTTTTTCCTTAGACGACAATGACGATGTAAATTTCCACAATTCTTACGAATTAAATATTTATATGCTTGATTTTTGTTCTATATACCAAATTTCGCTTGGATGAATATTTATTGGTAATAGAAGAATAGCTCTCTACAAGTAAATATTTTGTGATAGTAAAATGTCCCATGCTGACAACTCTAAGTCTCTTTCTTTCGAATTCGGAATCCAACTTTTCTAATTTCTCCTTTTCACATGGACTAGGACTTTTTCCCCACTTTTTGTCGAAGACTGAGACTTTTTTTGTCCGCAATTTAAGACTAAGAAGGTTAGAAAAGCACACCCCGGCGGGTGGTGCACTATGATCCTTTTTTGATCCCCTTTTTAAAATACTATATGTCCCAAAGTAGCCCATAATATATTAAATTGGTAATTTATAAGTAAGGGACTATTTTCATATATATTCATAATTCCGCAAGTGTTGCACTATACAACATTATATTTAACATTGCCTTCAGATATCGATGCAACTCTGTACGTGCTTATCGTAGCTTTATGCAATCTCCTTTCGATTAAAAGTTCTCTCTACTAACTCTTCTTGAGTGGTTGGATAAGATAGATGAATTGGAGACCTGAGGAGAGCTCACGGAGCAAGCTCTTTCTACTACCAGTCACTGGAGGGGCTTTAATCATCAAGCTCGAGAATATGTTGTTTTTAAGATCATTTAGCTCACAAAGCAAGCTCTTTCTACCATCAGTCGATGGAGGGGCTTTAACCATCAAGCCCGAGAATATGTTGTTTTTAAGATTAATTCCATAAAAATCCAAAAACAGTACACTTGTAATTAATTTTTTAACTATCAAAAAACCACAAACTAAAATACTTGCAAAAAATTTACTCAAAACTATCAAAAAGTCCCAAATCGATATATTTGTGACAAATTTACTCTTTATTAATTTTCATTAAATTTAATTGATATTATAAAAAAAAAACCACAAATTGGTATACTGGAAATAGACGGAGAGCAAAACCCTAAACTGGTATACTCATCACTTGCCACATTCACCGAACTCAATAATTTGATAGTGAAATTTAACGAAATCTAATAAATGTTAAATTTATGATAAATGTATAAATTTGAGATTTTTCATAATATTAGCATGTTGTGATATCACGTTCCCAAAAAAAGGCTTAGTGGAACTACTGAGAGGGAAAAATATAGCCATTCTTTAGTACTCACTAATCTTGCTATCATGCTTTATTGGGAAAAGTGCTAAAAAAGTCATAAACTTTTTGTATTTATGCCAATTTAATCCTAAACCTTTTTTTTTTTTTTTGCGCCAATTAAGTCCTTAACATTTTTACGTTGTGCCAATTCAGTCATTTCTGGCCAATTTTGGCCGGATTTTGCTAACTGGAGGCCGACCGGCTGACGTGGCATGATCGGTGCTGACGTGGACAACTTTTAATAATATTTTAATATTTTTGAATTTTTTTCTTTTTCTTTTTTTCTTCTCCTCCTTCTTCCTCCAACTGGCGAGGTAAAGGTCGACCTTGCTGACCACCTCGCCAGTGGCCGCGAGGTCGAGCCCCGCTAGCTTGGCGCGAGGCCGGCTCGAGGCCACCCTCGAGGCCTAGGCGACCTCGTGCCGGGCTGGCGGGGCTCGCCCTCGCCGACCATGGGCGAGGCTCGACCCTCGCCCGCTCGGCGCGAGGCCGCCCGGCCTCAAGGGCGGCCACTAGAGAGGTGGCCGGCGAGGTCGACCTTGACCTCGCCGATCGGCTGGAGGAAGAAGGAGGAAAAGGAAATTAAGAAAAAATAAAAAATAAAATAAAATAAAAAATTCAAAAATATTAAAATATTATTAAAAATTATCTACGTCAGTGCCGATCATGCCACGTTAGCCGGCCGGCATCTAGTCAGCAAAATCCAGCCAAAATTGATCGAAAAGGACTAAATTGGCACAACGTAAAAATGTTTAGGACTAAATTGGCACCCAAAAAAGGTTTAGAACTAAATTGGCACAAATACAAAAGATTATGACTTTTTTAGCACTTTTCCCTAAGCCTCTGCTGCTAGTCTCGGTTCATTCTCGCTCTCGTCACCTATAAATCGAAACTACTCCTCACTGTACGCTGGTCTAATTAACTGAGAGTAGTTACTCTTTCCATTCTATCCCATCCACTCTCAATCTCCACCATTAACCCCACAATGCACCGCCACCTGCTCCTCCTCTTCACGGCGTCCACGGCCCTCCTTCTCCTCCTGACGGTGTTGTCTCTCTCCACCGGCGACTCTCTCTCCAACTGCAGCCAAACTTTCAGCTGCGACCGCCTCGTAAACATCTCTGACCCCTTCACTGGCGGCAACCGCCCCGCCCACTGCGGTCTGCCAGAGTTTCGCCTCAGCTGCGACAGCCACTACCCCCAGCGCACCGCCGGCATCCTCACATACCGCGTTCGGGCACTCAACCAGACTCACCGATCGTTCAATCTCTTAAGAACCGATCTTTACCTCGTCACCACCTGCTTGCCGCGATACGCCAGTGCCTACGCTAGCGACGGCGAAGACCTCACCTTGTCTTATGAGTGTTTGAACTTGACGAACATCAATCCCGATAATCAGTTAAGGTGCAATAGGACCAGGACGGACAACTATTACTTGATCGGTGCCGTCCCCACTGACCCGACTCGTAATGGGAGCAAGTGTAAAGTGAGCGTCACGGTCCCAATTCAGCCGTTCGTGGCGAACATGTCCACCGCCTTCCCGTCTACGCCCGGGCTCCCAGAATCTCTGATGAAGGGTTTTGAAATGAATTACACGAATCCGTACGAGGATCAGTGCGTAATGTGTGGTGGGATTGGGGGGGAGTGTGGGTTCGACTCTGCTCAGGGGAAGCCCATTTGTATTTGTGGTGACCAAATTTGTCCCACGTCCCCCACCAAGCCCATTCCGACCACAGGTACTTCAATTGACCCACTTTCTGTTCGTTCAAATGAATCGGATGACATGCTGCGGAATTGCCGATCTGAAACTGAGTTATTTTTTTATCATGCATGCTAGTTTCCCCCTTGCACCTTTCAAGGAACAGCCCCATAGCAGAGAAGATTTTTGATAAGGCTCGAGACTAGAACAGATAGCTCCCTTGTTATAGGTAGATGGAAAAGGATGTGGCATTCCAATCCAATCGAAGGGGAGATGAACTCACTTGAAATAGATCAGTATCACTTTATGGACAGTTTACGGATGATTTCCAACACAGAAAGGATTTCATGTCTTGAATATGATTTGAAAATGAGGACAAGGTTTTCACTCTTAGGGTTTTTACTATTAGCAATTCCTACATACACTCAATTTGCACCAGATTCTTTTTAGGTTGATAGAATAACAATTTTGGGCTACTTCGAGACTAATGTATTGTTGTGAGCTACAAATTTTTGAAGGAGTGAATCCCATGATGATTTATGATTATTTATTATTCAATTTTCAGTGATCCAGAATAGACTATTATTATCAATAGATTAAAAACTGTCACTCAACCATTTCTCTTTCTATAATTGTTGTCAACCTTGGAAATAATGGATCTTTCCATTTTCAAGGATTCAACAAGTGGAGAAAACTTATTATAGGTAAACATCTCTCTAACATTGTTGGGTTTGTATCTCTCACTTTGGTAAATCACTAAAATCTTTTAAGGGATTGAAAATGACAGGTGGAGCGTGTGCTATTGGTGCTTCAATATTTGCAATTGCCATCATTTTCACATGGAAGGTTCTACTCTTCAAGAACAAGAAAGATGGCGAAGTGGAACAATTGATAGGAATCCTTGGATCTCTTGCTCCAAGAAGATACCGATATACTGATTTGAAAAAAATGACAAAATCATTTTCAGAGAAACTTGGTCAAGGAGGATTCGGTGCAGTGTATAAAGGAAAGACCAGAGATGGTTGTCTTGTGGCAGTGAAAATTTTGACAGAGTTGAAAAGTAGCCCAAAAGAATTTATCAATGAAGTTGTGAGCATTAGTACAACTTCTCACATTAATGTAATCGCTCTCTTAGGTTTTTGTTACGAAGGGAAGAAGAGAGCTCTAATATTTGAGTACATGCCTAATGGCTCGTTGGATAAGTTCATATATTCAAGAAGAGCTTTAAATACAAATAGTTCCTTGGAATGGAAGATAATATATCAAATTGCAATTGGCATCGCTCGTGGGCTAGAGTATCTATACCGAGGCTGCAATACCAGAATCTTGCATTTCGATATAAAACCTCAGAACATCTTGCTCGATAGAGATTTTACCCCCAAGATTTCAGATTTTGGCCTTGCTAAACTTTGTCATGGACGAGAGAGTGCTATATCAACTCTCAGCATGAGAGGAACAGTCGGATTTATTGCACCAGAAGTTTTTTGCCGAAACATGGGGAGAGTCTCTCACAAGTCCGATGTTTACAGTTATGGAATGTTGGTTCTTGATATAGTAGGCATAAAAAATTATGACATCAAAGTTTCCAATGGTAGTGAAATGTACTTTCCAGAATGGATTTATAGGAATTTAGAGCTTGGCAAAGATTTGAAATTGCCAATGAATGTGACAGAGGAGGAGGAAGTGCTTGCGAGGAAGATGATCATTGTGAGTTTGTGGTGCATTCAAACCTTTCCATTTGATCGACCATCAATTGTGAAGGTAATAGAAATGTTGGAAGGAAGCTTTGAATCATTGCAAATGCCGCCGAAGCCCATCTTGTATGCTCCATCGCAAGAATTGTTACAACACCGGGAAATGTCAATGTCAAATTCTAACGGGAGCCACGAGGAGGACAGGATATTGGAGAATTTAGAGGAAAACAACTGATGATAAAGTTGTAGGGCATGATATAACTCCTTGAGATAATTGTCATGCCTTAATTTAGGTCGAATGTCTTTCATAGAGTTGTGATGAAAGTAGAGAGGGTGGTTTTGTTATAATTGTTTGCATATCGTATTCTTGCAAACATTCACGTCGATATCAATATTTAAGATAATATAACAAATATAGTTTTATATCTATACGACGTGATGACATCTTGCTAGCTTAACCGTAAAATTAGCGTGAATGGGACCATATTTTCTACATGTGTGATACATCAAAAGTATCTAATTTGTAAACAATCAGCCGAGGAAGATGATAGGAAGAGATGCACGCTCTTATAATTGATAATCCTACAGGAATAACAGATTCACTACGAAAATTCCATAACTAAAAGAACCAACCCCCAGTCATATTTTTCAAACAATGCCGAGTCTTTGCCATTGAAATTTCTTGACTAATATACTGTCACCTTTTGACCATGCATTTTGGCTTTTTTTTACAAGTATTAAGCACTTAAAAACATTGCATTCTGCTGAAAGGGCTGCCTACAATAAGAAATTAAGATCCATAGACACAACTGACTATATTTGGGCAAATATGCTGTTCAAAATGGGGAAAAAAAAATCTAAAACCTATTGGCCATTTTAGTTTTAAATCTTTTGATGATTTGCTAGTTTAGTTCTTTTGGCCAATGTCGGTCGGAAACTACTAATGTGGACGATGGCAGTCCTACATGACATGGCTAGATCTAAATTGGCTCATGAGTCTTGTAGGGTGTTTTATGGCTCTCAATGCTTTTGTCATAAGCAAGAAAACAGTATGGTTCATATAAAGTTAAGCAAAGAAAGCAAATGAATTATGAAAATAAATCTCATCGAATCATATCTTTACGTATGCAATATGATGTACGGTTGAAGACTGAAAAGCTCAATTTTTTAAATGACGCCCGCGTGTGTATGTATGTTCCATCCTTCAGATTTTCCCTCCTCTGGGAGTCTCGGGATGAAAGTACTTTTTCGTGCCCCAGAGAATTCCCCGGATCAAACTGGCTATCAACATAGGCCAAAGGGGTCAAACCCAACTGGAGTAGCCTTGCAGAGGTCGTTCCACCCTCCTCTCCATTTGCTTGCCCCGGCAGAGGAAAGCCCAGAATCTCAGAAACACATTGTTGCCTTCCCGAACAAATTTCGGCTCATGAGATGAAGAGACAATATTGCTGAAGGGAAAAAACCAGAGCAAATACTCAGGCTCACGGTCACAGCCCCTCTCCTTCGATGATGATTCCAAATCCTATCAAATCATCCTCGAGAGACAATCACTGTACGTCCTTGCCAGCGGTTGCCGCCCTGGACTCCAGCAAATCCCATTGAAGAATCGAGCGTGGACGCTGAGGACGGTTATGAGAATATGTTCTGGACACTCCTCTGAATCCATCATCTTTAACCCTGTTGAGAAACCACTATCGGCAAATTTCAGGATGCATGGTGGATCTGACACTGATGAAGATACGGGATCCGCAGCTTCAAAACCATGTGCAGCAGGGTGAAACAAGAGGCAATCCCATATTTAAACACGAAGAGTATCTTTCATACTTCATGATCCTCCATATCATAAGTGGCCAAAGAGATTGCAAGAATTCTATGCTTAATTAGGGCATGTTTGATAACCATTCTGTTCTCGAAAATAATTTTTACTTAAAAATGATTTTTTTATTTATTTCGTTATCAGAAAAAATATCTTAATTTTTGAAGGTGCTTGGTAGCTATCCAAAATCTCTATTCTCGGGATAGAAATGTGTTTGACATGATTCTTATTTTTTTTTTTTAATTTTAATTTTTATAATATTTTTTATTTTTCTCTTTTTTATTTTTTTATTTTTATTTTTCTCTTCTTCTTCCTCTTTCTTTGTGGTCGTGACCAGCGATTGGCTGGGCGAGGTTTGGTGAGCTCGCTGGAGGCTCGCCTAGCCACCACAAGCTTCAGCCTTGCCAAATTTGGGTGAGCCTAAGCCTCGCCAATGGCCAAGCTGATGGTTTTATTAGTGATGGGCTTAAGGCCCGTCCGCCCATGCTGGGCCCAAAGGCCCGGCCCACAGGAATAAGGCCCGTGGATGGGGGAACATATAAAAGGGATGAGAGAGAGGGAGAACATACCTTTTCACACAATTGAACGTACGTGAATTCTCTCCCTCTCCTCCCAAGAAGAAGAACAAAGGCAAAAGGCAACTTCATCTTCCCATCACGGCGAATTGTCGTCATCGGATCGAACATGACTGAATTTTCTTCCTCTTCTCGGCGTCGGTGTCTAATCTGTGGCTAACAAGGTACGCTCGAATCCATGGTGTGCTTTTCGATCGGTGATACGTGACTTTTCCCAGGCTTGTCTTCCGCGTTCGTTTTAGGGGTTCGATTTAGTATTGAATCCGGTTTTTGGGGATTCGTTAATCCCAACACTGGTATCAGAGCCCTAGTTCACGTTTTTCCCGACCTGTTTGATGTTTTTGATTGATTTTTCGCGAAAGTGTTTCGGCCGTACGGATCGGGGCGAGAAATCCCGACACCCGAGCGTTGTTCGCCCATTTTTTCGTGTTTTCGTAAGTCGAAATCAAATTCTGATGGCATAGGGAGAAATGGGTCGTCGAGACGAGTCTGGCGACATGTCGTACGCCGCCGGGAGACGCCGCACGCGCCCACACGCGCGGCCAGAAGGCGCTGTGCGTGGGCACGACGCGCCTAGACGCGCTGGTTCATCCAGCGCGTGCGGCACATGCGTCGGTTGGTGAACTGGCGCCTGCGCGCCGCCGGCCGGCGAACCGGCACGCGTCGGTCGACGGACCAACGCGTGCTGACGTCACCCAACGGTAAATAACCGCCGGGATGCGTCATCGATGACGTCGGGCCGCCGACGTCCGTTGGCCAGGCGATCCACCGGTCGACGACCCGGCCGGCGACCCGACTGCGGACACTGGCACGCACGCGTGCGGCACATGCCGGCTAACGCTCGCGTGACGTCGGCCGCGCCGCGCGCGCGGCACATGCGGTCGGTTCGTCCGACCGGCCCGACCGGGCGACCGGTCCGACCCAACCGGCCCGGCCCGACCCAGCGACCGACCCGGTTGACCGTTGACCTCGCTTGACCGTTGACCTAGGGTTGACCGTTGACCGACGACCGTTGACCGTTGACCAAAAAAAAAAAAAGAGGATTTCTTTTTTTTTTTTTTTTTTTTTTTTTTCAATTGAGTCAATGTGGATTATATATAATCCTTTATTTGTTCTGCATTTGTTGCAGGAACAATGCCTCCCCTTCAGTTACGCATGCCTATTCGCGTAATTACCGATAAATAAAAGGAAATGCTTTCTAAGTTGATAGCTGAACTGACTGATTATCGATGGGAGAATGGTGAATTAATTGATCATATTCTTGAAGTCAACGGGAAGATACAACAGGTCCTATGGAATGGTCGTCTCATGCCACAGTCAGAGATGGTGCGATTTTTCATTAACACTCTTCCACCTGAATGGCAAGATGTGTTGAATCGCATATGGGATGTCAACGGAGCTGCTTCATATAAGAAAATTGTAATGGATTTTGTAAAAGAATATTACTGCATTATTACAAGGGAAAAGATCCAGAATTTGAACAAAAGAGGATCTTTCCCGGTTCGTGTCTTTGGCTTGGTGTTAGATGTATTGGCTGTTTTCTTTTGTTAAGTGTGCTTTGTGGACATCTTATGTAATGTTTACTACCTAATTGTTGTTGATGTAGCAACCTATTTGTTAGTTGTATTAATTGAAAGCATTATTATTTTGTATGTCAATTATCTGTTGCTTTCTGTTATTGCTGGTTGCTGTGGGTAGTTATAGAAGTTTTTGTAGCTTCATAAAATTGATTTTGCATATGACAATCATATTAATGATAGTTTTAAGTTAGGATTTTTGGAAGATGATTGGAAATGTAGTGACCTTTTGATTCTAAAACCTTACTTGAAATCATTCATTAATATGATGGGTCTGTGCAAAAGGGATGCATAAATGATAGGCATTAATAACTCGTGCATATATGTCTGATGTGTTCAGATCAATGGCCTCAGCCACAAAGAGCATAGTTGCCGAGCTGAACAAATGTGAAAAGCTCAATGGTGACAACTATGAAATTTGGCAAATGAAAATCCAGTATGTGCTGGAAGAGCAAGAAGCACTTGAGGCTCTTCACCTCACCATGGTAGAACCTGAAGAAGGAAGCACTGCACAGCATAAGAGAGACAAGGAAGCATTTGCTGCGTGGAAAAGAAAGAACTCTCTTGTTCGCATCACGTTGCTGGGCAGCATAGAAAATGACGTCATGCGAGAGTTTAGGCGTTTTGACAATGCCAAAGATATGTGGGAAGCATTGGCGGCAAGATTTGGTCATACTTCGTTGACCAGACTGAGGCAGCTCACTATTAGGTTTGACTCTTATAAGAAGCCTCATGGTTAGACCATGAAGCAACATCTTAGAAAGATGTCAAACATGATAAATGAGCTGAAAGATGCTGGCCATGTCCTAACAGATGAGCAGCAAGTGTAAGCAGTGATTCGTTCCTTGCCTCAGAGTTGGGAGCATATGAAGGTGCACCTGACTTATAATGAAAATATCAAAACCTTTGAGGATGCAATGCGTCATCTTGAGCTGGAAGAGGACCGCTGTTGGCGCTAAGCCGGATCTTTGAACTCTATCATGCTAGTTCTAGCTCAAATGGAGCTTCGTGCTCCAAGCGCAAGCGCCCTAACTAGTTTGATAAAGGGAAAGGCAAGGAAGCAGGTCCTTTAGGGAAGAAACCCAAGTTTAACCAACATGAAAGAGGAAAGCGTCCTCGCATGAAAAAGCTTGCAAGGGTGAAATGCTACAACTGTGACAAGAAGGGTCACTATGCTTACGACTGTCGTGAGCCAAAGAAGGTATGCACCCCTTGTATTTTTCAGAACTTTGCTTTTGTGTCGAGTTACGTATTCTTGACTCGAGTCTAATCCTTTGTGGACTGTGGATTCGGGAGCGACAGACCATGTAGCGAAGGATAGAGGATCCTTTGTGGAATTCCGACGAGTACCTACCGGAACTAAGTGGATCTATGTGGGAAACAACTCCGAGCTGAAGTGAAAGGAATTGGCACATGCCAACGAATATGCGTGGTGGACGCACTTTGTTCCTACATGATGTGTTGTATGCTTCGGAGATTCGTCGGAATTTAGTGTCTGTTTTAGTGTTGGTTAAATTAGGTTTTAATATGAACTTCTATAATAGAGGTGTGGATTTGTTTTTGAATACAAATTACTATGGTTGTGGTTATTTTCTAGATGGTTTCATTGTGTTAGATATTGAATATGTTAATGCAAATGTTTGTTATTCCCTTCTCACGTCTCCTAATACATATAATAATGATGTGAATGTATGGCATGCTAGACTTGGTCACATTGGCCAACAGTGTATGAATAGACTAGCCAAAGAGGGCTTGTTGGGCAATATTGAAAAAGTCGATTTACCCATATGTAAGCATTGCCTAGAAGGGAAAACGACAAGGAAACCATTTGGAAAAGGTAAAAGAGCTGAATTTCCTCTGCATTTAATCCATTCTAATGTCTGTGGTCCAATGAATGGGAGAGGAAGGCATGAGGCTGTTTATTTCATCACTTTTATAGATGATTATACTCGATTCGGATATGTCTATTTGATTTCTCACAAATCTGAAGCAATAAGTTGTTTCAAAAGATTTATGAACCTGGTAGAGAATCAATTAGACAAGAAAATAAAAGCATTAAGATCTGATCGAGGTCGAGAATATTTATCTGATGAGTTCAGAAAATTATGTGATGAAAGAGGAATAGAAAGACAGTTATCTATTCCATATACTCCTCAACAAAATGGTGTTGCGGAGAGAAGAAACAGAACCCTATTGGAAATGGTTAGGTCCATGATGGCGCATGCTAACTTATCTATTACCTTTTGGAGTGATGCGTTGTTAACTGCTGCGTATATACTTAACCGTGTGCCTTCCAAATCAGTTACTTCCACTCCATATGAGTTATGGACAGATAGAAAACCAGACTTAAGTTTTCTTAAGCCATGGGGTTGTGCTGCCTATACACATGAGTCCTCTCACAAGTTTGGGAAATTGGGTCCCAGAGAAAAGAAGAGTATTTTCATAAGATACTTGGAACACTCAAAAGGGTATGTGTTCATAGGTGAGCAGGAAAGTGGAAGTATAACTGAATTTGAATCACGAGATGTCACATTCTTAGAGGATGAATTTCCTAAGAATGGCGAAATAGGGGTAGATTACTCCCTATTTGAAACCTTGGATCAAGATAATGATCTTAGTGGAGTTCGTCCAAGTGGGAGTAATATGAGAAGTGATGAATTGAATTCAACTCATTCTCAATTGCAACCACATAATGAAACGACATCATCATTATCTAATCCAAGTGGAAGTATAATGGGGAATGATGTGCAAAGTGTACAATCTCCCATACGGCGAACAAGTCGCCAAAGTATTCCCCGTCGACGTTTTGACATTGAAGGGGAAACTTTTATGGTTGCTCCACAAGATGAGGATGAGCCAAGAAATATTAATGAGGCTCGAATTGCCCTAGTAAGGAAAAATGGATTCATGTAATGGAAGAGGAAATGGAGTCAATGAAATCAAACCAAGTCTGGGAACTGGTTGATCTTCCAAAAGGACGCAGAGCTATTGGGAACAAGTGGGTTCTCAAAATAAAGCGAAAGGCTGATGGCTCGATAGAAAAGCATAAGGCTCGCCTTGTGGCGAAGGGGTATAATCAACAGGAAGGAATTGATTATGAAGATACGTTTTCTCCTGTAGTGAGATTTATCTCGATTCGCATAATTCTGGCAATAGTAGCTGGTATGGATCTTGAATTACATCAGATGGATGTAAAAACTGCTTTCCTCAATGGAGAGTTAGAGGAAGAAATATACATGGAACAACCTACTGGTTTCATAGTGAAAGGCCAAGAAGAAAAAGTATGTCGACTTTTGAGATCGATATATGGCCTTAAGCAGTCATCGAGATAATGGTATATACGTTTTCATAATGTCATAATGGCATATGATTTTACAATGATTGATGAGGATCATTGTGTATATATCAAAAGATCCAAGGATCAATTTGTGATCATATCATTATATGTTGATAATATACTGATTGTCGAAAGTAATATGGAGTTTGTTAATACTGTCAAGAGTTGGTTGTCTTCCAACTTTGAGATGAAGGATATGGGTGAGGCTGCATACATTCTTGGAGTTAAGATTTCAAGAGATCGTTCGAAGAGATCGTTGTCTCTTTCGCAAGAAACATATATAAATAAAGTTCTTGAACGATTTCGTATGCAAGATTGTAAACCCATAGACACTCCTATTGTGAAAGGTGAAGGATTGAGCCATAGACTGTGTCCAAGGACTCCACAAGAGAAGGAACAAATGAAACATGTTCCTTATGCTAGTGCAGTTGGGAGCTTGATGTACGCTATGATGTGTACAAGACCCGACATATGTTTTGCAGTTGGAATGGTGAATAGATACCAATCCAATCTAGGTCTAGCCGTTAAGAGAATACTGAGGTATCTGAAGGGAACTGCTGATTTCAAGTTGAATTACCAAGGAAAGGATCTACGACTTGAAGGCTATTCAGATGCTGATTGGGGAGGAGATTTAGATGAAAGAAAATTTACATCAGGATTTGCTTTCTTACTGAACAATGGCGCCATATCATGGAGTAGTAAGAAGCAAACGTGTATAGCCTTATCCACGATGGAAGCTGAGTTCGTGGCATTATCAGCAGCAGTACAAAAAGGAGTTTGACTTAAGAGATTTTTGGATCATTTAGGTGTTATTGAGAAAGCTGCACATCCTTTATTGGTTAACTGTGATAGCCAAGCAGCTATAGCGTACACTAAAGATCCAAAATATCATGGCAAGACCAAACATATAGATACCAAGTATAACTTTGTCAAAGATATGGTTGTACGAAAGGATGTGAACTTACGGTACATATCTACGCATAGAATGGTAGCAGATCCTATGACAAAGCCAACACCTAGAGATGTGTTTTGTGGTCATGTAAAATCTCTAGGATTGCGTAGAGTCGATGTCTTGGATTGTAATTTCCCGAGTTGTTCACATGTATGAACTAGTGTTGTTTCATTATTAATGCCTATGAATCTTTGTTTGATCTTTATGCATCTTAATGTTCAGTGCATTATATTATGTTGAGAAAGTATGTCAGACAGATAAGAGATTAGCCCACTCACACGGTAATCGCCTCTATTTACTATGTGATAAATAGAGATGAGACCGTTTTTAAGCTTATTATCTAGGTGATAATCGAGAGCTCAAGCTTAAAATATGTATGTCGCCTTAACTGAGTGTTAAGATGAGGATATAATCCTTACGATGTCCGAAAGTAAGATAACCCACATATTTTACTTTATCTGTCTAAGATGCCAGATGTGAGTTTTAATGAATTTTTTGTGAATGAGTAAATACGTGAACTCAAGTTAGACATTGGGTATGTCTGAACTATCATCTGTATGGTATTGATGGTGTAGACATACGCTCCATGTGGAAGGAGTTAATACCGTAATACATATTTCATACTACGTATGCATGAGACGACCTATAAGAGTGGCAAAAGTTTGATCTCAACTTTCATGCCGTATGAGACTCTTGAGGAAAGGAGTTCCTCAATTAAGTGCCCTCATGACTCTTACTTATTCTCAAAATTTCTATTTAGTGTTTGCTATCTTAGAATGTTGCCAATGGTCATGAGTTGATTCGATCTAATGGGACATTTCTAGAAAAGCAAGTTGAACTGAAATAGAGAGTTTGAAGGAAAGAGGAAGATCGGATTTGGAGAATTACATTGTGGTTTTGTATTCACTGGTCAACCAATTATGACTGTCTTTGGGATAATCATAATTGTGAATACAATATATATATATATATATATATATATATATATATATCATTGTTTAAAAGAGATCAAGAGAGATATAAATGTGATAGATCGATCTAGGGTACTGCATACTAAATTTACTCGGAAAGTGATGCCCATTATGAGCTGCTATATATTCTTAACAGATGTATAGCAACGAGCTCTCAAAGTATGCTGGTCGCACGGATTATTCACCGGTATGAATGTTGAAGAGAGGTAAAGAGAATCTTGTTCGGCCCACCATGTGCGAGTGGGAGATGATGGTTTTATTAGTGATGGGCTTAAGGCCCGTCCGCCCATGCTGGGCCCAAAGGCCCGGCCCACAGGAATAAGGCCGTGGATGGGGGAACATATAAAAGGGATGAGAGAGAGGGAGAACATACCTTTTCACACAATTGAACGTACGTGAATTCTCTCCCTCTCCTCCCAAGAAGAAGAACAAAGGCAAAAGGCAACTTCATCTTCCCATCACGGCGAATTGTCGTCATCGGATCGAACATGACTGAAGTTTCTTCCTCTTCTCGGCGTCGGTGTCTAATCTGTGGCTAACGAGGTACGCTCGAATCCGTGGTGTGCTTTTCGATCGGTGATACGTGACTTTTCCCGAGCTTGTCTTCCGCGTTCATTTTAGGGGTTCGATTTAGTATCGAATCCGGTTTTTGGGGATCCGTTAATCCCAACACAAGCGATCCTCCCCAGGCCATTAGCGAGGCTCAATCTCACTCAAGCAGTTCGAGGTTAGCCTCGTCCTAGCTTGGTGAGGCCCAACCTCTTGCCGACTAGGGAGGCTTCGGTCGACAGAGTGAGGTTGAGCCTCGCTGGTGGCCTGGTGATGCCTAGCCTCTTGCCGACTAGCGAGGCTCGAGTCGACGAGCCTTGGCTCGGCGTTGCCAACCCCCAGCAACGCTCTAGCGAGGTCATCGACCCTCGTCTGGCCGTGGGCAACGACAAGCGAAAGGGAAGAAGAAGAAGAGGAAAGAGAAGAGAAAAGAACATCAATTAGACTTGATTCTATAAATTATTCTTGTGAACATGAAATAATTTTTTTACTTCTTAATTATGTTCCAAATCTATATCCAATAATTAAAAAAATGGATTTTTATTCTCGGAAACAAAAAATTTATCAAACATATTTATGTTTTTTTTTTGGGAAATAAAATAACGGAATCAATTATTTTCATGAGTGTTATCAAATAAGGCCATAGATGCCAAAGCCCTTAGCATCAGAGTTTGCCATTATTTTATTCTTTCATCAGTCGTTAGTAAATTCATCGAAAGCCGTCAAGATCGGTGGACGTCTCTTTCTGAAGAGGACAAGACAGCCTTTCCAGTCCTACAAGAGTTCAATCAAGTGATTCGAATCCTCCATCAATTTTTCATCGACAAGCCAAAAAATTTGAAAAAAAAAAAACAGTTTTTTCTTACAAAAGAAGAAATCTTGACAAACACTCCAAAGAAATGCTGAAGCTCTCAAATGCAAGTCTTAAGTCATTGTTCCTATCGTCCATTCCAAAGTAGATATCTATATTAGTCAAAAGATCTTTTCAAAATCGAAAGAAATAAGTGCATTTAAAGTCCTAAAAGTTATTATAAAAGTTCAATTGAATTCCAAAACTTTCAAAAGAAGCAATTTAGTCCTAAAAATTATTATGAAAGTGTAATTGAGTTTTAAAACTTTTAAAAAGTATAATTCAATCATAAAAATTATCACGAAGTGTAATTGAGTCTTAAAACTTTCAAAAAGTACAATAAAATCTTAAAACTTATTAAGTCGGTGCAATCAAGTCTTTCCATTAACTCCATCTAACTCGATAAGAAAAATAGAGACAAGTTTTAGAACTTGATTACATCAACTTAACTAGTTTTAGGACTTGATCGTACCAACTTGACAAGATTTATGACTTGACTGCAATTTTTAAAAGTTTTAAAACTCAATTGTACTCTCATAATAAATTTTAAAATAAAGTTTTAAAACTCAATTACACTTTCATGACAAGTTTTAGGATTTCAAGTGCACTTATTCTAAATACACTTGTTCCAAATTGAAATAGAAGAGTTGTTGATGCCACACTTGGCAGACTCTAGTTAGTAATCCATAATGCGATAGTAGAATTGTGTCTTTGAAGTAAAGCAACGAAGGATTACTTGCATGACAAAAGAGGGAATTCGACAAGGCTGGTTTAAAGCCTGGCTTGCAAATCAAGTCTAGCTCAAGGATTCCTCTTGCACATGCTGCAGCAAAGAAGAGATGACATTTCTGGAAAGTTTAGTTCTCAAATCTTCCGGATGAAGAGAAGGAAGATATATAGACTTCTTTGTCAAAAGATATTCCCAAAAAAAAAAAAAAAAAAAACAAAGACATATGTTTCATCTGTGATCGCAACGCTTTGCAAAAAAATTGCCCTCGAGCCAAGAAAAAGGAACGCATATGTTGCAAACCATTGAGAAGAAGACCGGAGTATTTTTCCAAGAAGATGATCTTGAATCAATTTATACTTCTGGTCAATGACCCAGATCCATATGATAGCTTTATTTCTTTTCCCAAGATAGAAAAACACCAAATATTGAAAGTTTTTGTCAGACCTCTCATGCTCCCAAACCATGCATTCCCATTCATATCTTTCCTTCCAAACATGGCACGCCCATTCAGTTATTGCCCTTATAGACATAGCGCAAAACTCATATCTTTGATCTTAAAATTCTTCCACAAGAAATTTGGTAAATCCCAAAGCCCTCACAAATCGGGAAAAAATGTCAGAAAAGTTCTAAATCTTTTAATAGTGTCAATTTAGTTATAAGTCTTTCAATTTAGTGTTAATTCAGTCTTTCCGACTAACTTTGGGAGGATATTGTCGACTTGGACACTGACTGGCGTACATGGCACTATCGGCACTAACATAGATAAATTTTAATAATATTTTAATAATTTTCGATTATTTATTATTTATTTATATCTTTCTTTTTTCCTTTCTTTTTCTATTCCGGTATCGGCCACTGGTCACAGGCAATGATGGCCAAGTGGGTCGGTCTTGCCTAGGTAAGTGTTGGTACCTACATCCACATAGAGAGATAGGAGTAAATAATCAATTATAATCAAAGAATCATAGTTACAACTCTAATATTTCCTATACTTAAGCTTTGTTTATTTCATGAAAAATAAATAAGTTGAAGATCATTTCTCTAAAAATAATAATTTATATCATTTACAAAAGTGAATGAATAAAAAATATTTGCATTGTCCAAAAAAATATTTAAACATGTATTGTTGTCATAAAAAATTTTCATCAACTAATCACTTTAAAACAACTGACAATTTTCAACAAAATATTTTCTAAATTCATATTACATTCAAAATTCAAAGTACTTATAAATAAACAAATCAATTGGACGGAAAACTCACGACATGAATTACTCGTTTAAGCTCAAAGCAAAAACTTTTCCACACACTCGGGGAAGCCCACGAACTTTTTCATTTTCTTCTTATTTACTTTGGCCCCACACGCACGACTAATCCATTGGCCAAACCGAGATGTCCATCTTCTCCAACAAAAAGAAACAAATCCTTTGCCCCTTGAGGGGAAAAAAAGAACAACAAATCAGCAACTTCTTTATTTCAAACCACTATCACTCTCAATTGGGATTAAGGAAAGGTTCCCTCGAAGGCCTAATTATTTCTACCGAATGAATCAGTCAACATCCTTCCTTCAAATCAATCATGAATTCGAGACATTTTTCACAAATAGAAATTACTACTCCTCACTGATCTAGTTAGTCATGTCCACTCTTAACTCTCACCCTCACCTTCCACCACCCACCGATGCACCACCACTTGCTCCTCCTCCTCACGGCGGCAACTGCCCTCCTTCTCCTCCTCCCGACGGCGTCGTCTCTCTTTGCCGGTGACTCTCTCTCCAATTGCAGTTGAACCTTCAGCTGCGGCTTGTTTGTAGACATCTCCCACCCCTTCACTAGCGATGACTAAGGGTGTACATGATCCGGGTAGGCGATTCCTTGTATAGGACTGGGAATCATCTATTAAGGACCGGTTTCTAAAAATTGTAATAAGGAATTGTCTGTTAATTGTATGGATCCATCCAAAAATCAGACCAGACCAAAAATCGCATGTTAGTTGCATGGATCCACCCGGAAACTAGATCACCGGTTTGGTCTGGTTCCCCGGTGGATCAATAGAACCGATCTCACCAAAAGCCATTAGTTATACGACTTTTTTCCCTATTACTCTTAAATGCGATCCACCCATTAATTGATAGGGTAGCTATCTTCCACATTTACGTGCAATCTTTCTAAAACATCTATACCAAAATTTGACGTGAGTTCTACTCTGGAGACTGAATCTGATCTTGACATTTGGTTACTCAAGCTCTTGGTGGCCACGGCATCTCCATACATCACTAGTATGACCGCGAAGCTAGAGGAAGAGAAACTCGCAGAAAACTTCTACCGCAAGTTCTTGGCAAAAGTAATAGGTGGACCTTTCAGTATTACAATTCAGCTTCTGCATATTCACAAACACGTAGCACCCGAACTTCAATCCGAGTCATTGATAGAAAATCCTAGCCTAAAATCCTCACGCTAGGTACCGTGAAACATTTTCGAAATTTTTTTAATATTAAAAATTAATATATTATTATAATATAATTGGTCCAGTCCGGGTGGACGTGTGGACGGATCTGTCTATGGAACCGGGAATTGGACTGGTACCTACCGGTTTTCATAAATTGCAATCGAGAACCGGACCACTTCCTTTAAGAACCACCGGTTCCAGATACTTCCGGTCTAGTTGTGGGTAGTCCAGGCGGGTCCCAGTTCGTTTGCACACCTCTAGCGGCGACCGCCTCCCCCACTACGGCTTGTTGGAGTCCGTCTCAACTGTTTCAACTCCCCCAAGCTCACCGCTGACTCCCTCACTTACCGCGTCCTCGCACTCGACCAGACTCGTCGATCGCTCACTCTTTTGAGAACCGTTCTTTACCACACCGCCTGCTTGTCGCAATACGTCAACACCACTCTCAACTCCCCCATCTTCACCATCGCTAGTGACGACGAAGACCTCACCTTGTTTTATGAGTGTTGGATCTTGACGACTTTCCTCAAGCTCGAGAATCTGCTAGACTGAGAGATCGATGGGACCGAGACGGCCAACTATTACTCGATTGATACTGTCCCCGCTGACCCGATTCCTGACGTGAGCAAGTGTAATGTGAGCGTCACGATCCGAATCCTGCAGTCCACGGTAATCATGCTCACCGCAGATGGGCCGAGGTTCACAGAGGCTCTGATCATGGGTTTTGAGGTGAATTACGCGAAGCCGTACGAGGATCAGTGCGTGATGTGTAGTGGGATTGGTGGGGAATGTGGGTTTGACTCTGATCAGGGGAAGCCCATTTGTACTTGTGGTGACAGAATTTGGCCCACGTCCACCGCAGGTACTTCAATTGACAACTTTCTGTTCGTTCAAATGAATCGGATGACATGCTGCGGAATTGCTGATCTGAAACTGATTTATCTTCTTATCATGCATGCTAGTTTACCCCTTCCACCTTCTACTCTAGTCAAGGAACAGCTCCATAGCAGAGTTTTTTTATAATGTTCGAGGCTAGAACAGATAGCTCCCTTTTCATAGGTAGATCGAAAAGGATGTGGCATACCAATCCAATGGAAGGGAGAGGAAGTTACTCGAAATGGATTAGTATCATTTTATAGATACTTTACGGATGATTTCCTACACGGAAAGGACTTCATGTCTTGAATCTGACTTGAAAATGCGGACAAGGTTTTCGCTCTTTGGGTGTTTGCTATTGGCAATTCTTGCATACGCTCAATTTGCACTAGATTTTTGTAAGGGCTTTAATAACATAACAGTCTTTAGGCTACTACAAGATTAATAACTTGTTATGTGTTACAAAATTTTGAGGGAGTATATCCTATAATAATTTATAATTATTTGTAATTTGGTTTTTTGTAATTCAGAACAGACTATTATTCTCACAGTAGATTGAAGGCTGTCACTTAATCATTTCTTTTTCCGTAATTGTAGTTAACCCCGGAAATAATGGATCTTTCCATTTCCAAGGATTCAACAGGTGGAGAAAACTTATCATAGGTAAATATCTCCTTGACATCGTTGGATTCGTATCTCCTACTTTGGTAAATCGCTGAAATCTTTTAAAGGATTGAAAATGACAAGCGTAGCGTTTGCTATTGGTGCTTCAATATTTGCAATTGCCATCATTTTCAAGTGCTGAACACTTGAAGTGTCAAAACTTAGTACGGAGGGACACTTAAGTGTCAAAAGTTAGAAAAGTAACGCTTAAGTATCAAAATTTGAGCAAAATGAATCACTTAAATGTCAATCCGACCATAATACTTACATGGCAATTTTCCGATGAGATAAGTGTAAAACATTGTCGTTTTGCACGCTGATATGGTTAGAAAATGTAAAAACGACGTTGTTTTGTTTTTGACGTGGTAAAAATTAATATAAATTAATTAAATTAAATTTAAAAGTAAATTTATTTCAAAAATTTAAAAATACAAGTACAAATATATATATATATTAAAAGGGGAGGGGAGGGAGGCAGTTGAGGGCTAAGTCCTTGCCGTCGCCGCCTCCCCACCGCTGCCGGGAAGGACCGGCGACGGAGGGGGGAGGGTCAACCAGGGTCGTCGACCCCTCGGCCAACCGGCGGCGAGGGCCCGTGAGCCCTCACCGGATCTAGGCGAGGGCCAATGAGGGCTCACCCAAGTCTGGGGTGAGGGTCGGGGCAAGGGCTCGCAGTCCTCGCCCAGATTTGACCAGGGCTCGCGAGCCCTCGCCGTCGATTGGCCGGGGGCCAGCGACCCTGGCTGACCCTCCCCCTCCGTCACCAGCCCTTCCTGGCGACAGCGGAGGCGGCGAGGGCCCGTAAGCCCTTGTCGGATCTGGGCGAGAGCTTGTAAGCCCTCGCCGGATGCGGGTGAGGGCCAAGACCCTTGCCTCGAGATCCGGGCAAGGGCTTGTGGGCCCTCGCTGCCAATCAGCCATGGGTCGGCGACCCCGGCCGACCCTTCCCCCTTCGTCGTCGGTCCTTCCCGGCGGCGGCGAGAGTTCAACCCTCGGCCTATCTCCCCCGTTAAAAAATATTTTTATTTTAAATAAATTTAGTTTTAAATTAAATTTAATTAATTTTTATATTAATTTTTTATCCCATTAGCATCAAAACGACATCGTTTTTGCATTGTCTAGTCACGTTAGCATGCAAAACGACACCATTTTGTACTTTTCGCTACCACGTCAGCATTTTGACCAGATTTTAGCCGGATTGGCACTTAAGTAATCAATTTTGTTCCAATTTTGGCACTTAAGTGTCACTTTCCTAACTTTTGACACTTAAGTGTTCCTCCGTGCCAAATTTTGGCACTTGGAGTGTACTTCTCCTTATCATTTTCACATGCAAGGTTCTACCCTTCAAGAACAACAAAGATCGCAAAGTTGAGCAATTGATGGGGATCCTTGGATCTCTTGTTCTAGGAACATACCAATATACCCAATTGAAGAAAATGACAAAATCGTTTTCGAAGAAGCTTGGTCAAAGGAGAATTTGGTGCAATGTATGAAGGGAAGACCAAGGATGTTGTCACGGCTATGAAAATTCCGATGCAGTTGAAAAGTAGCTCGGAGGAATTTATCAACGAAATTATGAGCATTAGGAGAACTTCTCACATTAGTGTAATTAATCTCTTAGGCTTTTGTTACGAGGGGAAGAAGAGAGCTCCTATATTCGAGTACATGCCTAATGGTTCATTGGATAAGTTCATATATTCTGGAAGAGCTTTAAATACGAGTAGTTCCTTAGAACAAAAGATACTATATTAAATTGCAATTGGCATTGCTCATGGACTAGAGTATTTGCACCAAGACTGCAATACCAGAATCTTGCATTTTGATATAAAACCTTAGAAAATCTTGCTCGATAGAGATTTTATCTCCAATATTTTGGATTCCGGATGTATCAACTCTTGGCATGAGAGCAATGGTTGGATTTATTGCACTAGAAGTTGTTTTCCGAAATTTGGGGAGAGTCTCTCACAAATCTAATATTCACAGTTATAGAATGTTGGTTCTTGATATGGTAGGTATAAGAAATTCTGACATTAAAGTTTCCAACGGTAGTAAAATTTACTTATCATGATGGATTTATAGGAACTTAGAGCCAAACAAAGATTTGAAATTGTTGATGAATGTGACAGAGGAGGATGAAGTGTTGGCAAGGAAGATGATTGTGGTGAGTTTGTGGTGCATTCAAACTAGTCCATCTAATCGACCACTAATTATGAAGGTGATAGAAATGTTGGAAGGAAGCTTCAAATCATTGCAAATGTTGCTGAAGCCCATCTTGTATTCTCCATTACCATCATGGTCACAACATTGGAAAATGATGATGTCAAATTCTAATGGGGACCACGAGGAGGACAGAATACTAGAGAATTTAGGGGAAAGCAACAACTTATGATAAAGTAGTAGTGCATGGTATAACTTCTCAAGGGAATTGTCTTGCCTTTCTTTAGATTGAATATGTTGTTCTTAGAGTTGCAATGAAAGTCGAGAGGGCATTTTGTTATAATTCTCAACATATTGTTATTCTTGCAAATGTTCATGTTAACATCAATATCTTGAATATAGAAAATAAATATTGTCTTCGATCCATGTAACGCGGTGATAACTTACTAATTTAACAGTGAAATTAGTGTGAATGGGACCATATTTGATAGATGTTTGACTTGTCGAAAGCATCTAATTCGGAAACAGTCAGCTGGAGAAGATAATGGGAAGATCGTGCACGGTCTCATAATTGATAATCCTACGGGAATAACAAGTTCATTTCGAAAATTCTTGACTAATATTATGTGCGGCTCTTCACGCTTAATGAAGCCCACGAACTTTTTCATTTTCCTCTTCTATACTTGGGCCCCACACGCCCGACTAATCTATTGGCCAAACCGACATGTTTGTCTTCTCCATCAAAAGGAAACAAATCCTTTGCCCATAGAGAGAGAGAGAGGACGGAAAAATAAATAAAAAATCAGCGACTTCTTTTATTTCAAACCACTTCTCACTCTCAATTTGGACGAAGGAAAGTTCCCTGAAGGCCTAATTATTTCTACCTCACGAATCAGTCGACATCCTTCCTTCAAATTTATCTCGAATTCCAGACATATTTTACGCAAATGAAAATTACCACTCCTCACTGATCTAGTTAATCACATCCACTCTCCCTCTCACCCTCCAGCCCCACCACCACCCACCGATGCACCGCCACCTGCTCCTCCTCCTCACGGCGGTGACCGCCTTCCTTCCGACGGCGTCGTCTCTCTCCGCCGGCCACTCTCTCTCCAACTGCAACAGAAACTTCAGCTGCGGCTACCTCGCAAACGTCTCCTACCCCTTCACCGGCGGCGACCGCCCCGCCTACTGCGGCCCGCCGGAGTTCCGCCTCACCTGCAACGGCCACTCCCCTGAGCTCACCGCCGACTCCCTCACATACCACGTCCAGGCACTCAACCAGACTCGCCGATCGCTCACTCCCTCAAGAGCCGATCTTGACATCGGCGACGCCTGCTCGCACCAATACGCCAACACCACTCTCAACTCCACCATCTTCACCTTCGCTAGCGACAACAGAGACCTCACCTTGTTTTTTGAGTGTTCGAGCTTAACGAACATCAATTCCGAGAATCTGTTCAGTTGCAGGATCAACGGGACCGAGACGGACAACTATTACTTGATCGGTGCTGTCCCCACTGACCCGATTCTTAACGGGAGCAAGTGTAATGTGAGCATCACGGTCCCAATTCTGCCGTCCTCGGCGATCACGCTCAGCACAGACCGGTGGAGGCTCAGAGAGGCTGTGCAGAGGGGTTTTGAGGTGAATTACACGAATCCGTACGAGGATCAGTGTGTGATGTGTGGTGGTATTGGTGGGGAGTGTGGGTTTGACTCTGATCAGGGGAAGCCCATTTGTATTTGTGGTGACCAAATTTGTTCCACATCCCCCAGCAAGCCCATTCCGACCGCAGGTACTTCAATTGACCCACTTTTTGTTCGTTCAAATGAATCAGATGACAAGCTGCGGAATTGCTGGTCTGAAACTGAGTTATTTTCTTATCATGCTAGTTTCCCCTTACACCTTTTAATTTAGTCAAGGAACAGCCCCACAGCAGAGAAGCTCTTTTAAAAAGCTTGAGGTCGGAAAAGATAGCTCCCTTTTTTTAGGTAGATGCAAAAGGATGTGGCACTCCAATCCAATCGAAGGGGAGAGGAAGTTACTTGAAATAGATTAGCATCACTTTATGGATAGTTTATGGATGATTTCCTTCACAAAAAGTACTTCAGGTCTCGAATATGATTTGAAAACGCGAACAAGCTTTTCACTCTTTGGGTGTTTGCTGTCGGCAATTTCTACATACACTCAATTTGCACCAAATTCCTATAAAATTGTAGTCAACCCTGGAAATAATAGATTTTCTTTTTCCAGGATCCAACAGGTGGAGAAAACTTATCTTAGGTAAACATCTCTTTGACATCACTAGATTTGTATCTCTTGCTTTGGTAAATTACTGATATCTTCAAGGGATTGAAAACAACAGGTGGAGCATGTGCTATTGGTGCTTTAATAACTGCAACTGCCATTTTCACGTGGAAGGTTCTACTCTTCAAGAACAAGAAAGATCGTGAAGTTGAGCAATTGATAGGGATCCTTGGATCTCTTCTTCCAAGAAGATACCAATATACCGATTTAAAGAAAATGACAAAATCATTTTCAGAGAAGCTTGGTCAAGGAGGATTTGGTGCAGTATATAAAGGGAAGACCAGAGATGGTTGTCTTGTGGCGGTGAAAATTCTGACAGAGTTGAAAAGTAGCCCAAAAGAATTTATCAATGAAGTTGTGAGCACTAGTAGAACTTCTCACATTAATATAATCACTCTCTTAGGCTTTTGTTATGAGGGGAAGAAAAGAGCTCTAATATTCGAGTACATGCCTAATGGTTCGTTGGATAAGTTCATATATTCTGAAAGAGCTTTAAATATGAGTAGTTCCTTGGAATGGAAGATACTATATCAAATTGCAATTGGCATTGCTCGTGGGCTAGAGTATCTACATCAAGACTGTAATACTAGAATATTGCATTTGGATATAAAACCTCAGAACATCTTGCTTGATAGAGATTTTACCCCCAAGATTTCAGATTTTGGCCTTGCTAAACTTTGTCACGGGCGAGAGAGTGCTGTATCAATTACTGGCATGAGAGGAACGATTGGGTTTATTGCCCCAGAAGTTGCTTGTCGAAACTTAGGGAGAGTCTCTCACAAGTCGGATGTTTATAGTTACGGAATGTTGGTTCTTGATATGGTAGGCTTTAGAAATTCTAACATCAAAGTTTCCAATAGCAGTGAAATGTACTTTCCATAATGGATTTATAGGAACTTAGAGCCCGGCAAAGATCTAAAATTGCCGATGAATGTGACAGAGGAGGAGGAAGTGCTAGCTAGGAAGATGATCATTGTGAGTTTGTGGTGCATTCAAACCTATCCATCTGATCGACCTCGAATAGCGAAGGTGATAGAAATGTTGGAAGGAAGCTTTGAATCATTGCAAATGCCGCTGAAGCCCATCTTGTATACTCCATCGCGAGAATTGTCGCAACAATGTGAAATGACGATGTCAAATTCCAATGGGAGCCACGAGGAGGATGGAATACTAAAGAATTTGGAAGAAAGCAATAACTGATGGTAAAGTGGTAGTGCATGATATAACTCCTCGAGGTAATTATCATGCCTTTCTTTAGATTAAATATGTTGTTATTAGAGTTGCAATGAAAGTAGAGAGCACGGTTTTGTTATTATGTCTGCGTATTGTTATTCTTGCAAACATCGATGTCGACACCAACATTTAGAATAATGTAATAAATATAGTTTTAGATCCTACTAGTTTAACTGTAAAATTAGTGTGAATGGGACCATATTTGCTAGATGTTTGACTCATCCATAGCATCCAATTCGTAAAGAGTCAGCAAGGGAAAATGATAGGAAGAGAGTGCATGCTCTCCTAATTGATAATCCTATGGGAGTAATAGGTTCATTACGAAATTCCATAATTAAAAGAACCAACTCCTGATAATATTTTCTGAAACAGTACTAAGTCTTTGCCATCAAACTTTCTTGAATAACATAGCGTCACCTTTTGACTATGCATTTTGGCTTTTTTACAAGCATTAAGCACCTAAAAACATTATGGCTGCTGAAAGGGCTGCATACACAATCACCGATTCTATTTGGTTGAATATGGTACTCAAAATAGGGAAATTTGTCCAAAAAATCATAAATCTATTATATGGAGGCCAATCCAATTATAAATATTTTAATTTGATCAATTTAGCCTTAAATCTTTTAACAATATACCAATGGAGTTCTTTTGGCCAATATTGATTGAAATTCACTGACGTGGACACTAGTAGTCTTACATGGCCGGTGTTAAACCTGTCAAATGGGTGGGTCAAATAAAATTTGGGTTGAGTTGAAAAAGGTCCGACTTAAATTGACCTATTTAACCCATATTAATCCATTTTTATGTAATGTAATTTTAACTACTCAAACCCAACCCAACCCATTTTAGTAAAACATATTCATATCCATACCAAAACATTTAACCTACTTAAAACTCTTCATAAGAATATGTTTCTTGGATAGATTATTTTATCAAATTTTAAAAAATAAATTATCTAAATAAAATTTGTTAGTAAATAAAAGAAAAACAGAAAAAACCTAAAGATTGAAATGCACATAAAGAAGTAGAAAAATATGCATATATCGTTGTTGACGGTCTTAATAAATTTTTGAAGTTGAAATGGCCTTTTCTAATCTCATGATTCACTTAAGTGGGAAAAAAAAATTCCAAAATACAAATATAAAAACATGAAAATTAAAAAATCTAATTTCCTAAAAATAGGAAAAAGGAAATTTTAAAACACAAGAAGACAAAGCCATGCTCGGCTCTGCTATCTCCTTGCGGAGAACGCAAGGTGTCGTCTTCTTTCTCTACCAACGTATGCACGCCTCTTCTTTCGCGTGGTCAATGGTGCCGCACTGCCACCCTCATCGGGCCGTCGCCTTTTCCAACCCGAGTTCAAGGACCTTCGGAAAACCAATCTCAGCGCCAAAGCCGAAGCAGGTGGAGATCCTCAGCCTCATATTCGAACCTCAAATTGGAGGTTGCGCTCTATCTTCGCTGATTTGGAGGTCCAAGACCTGTATTCCGAGGTCGCGGATCTTTTGTCGGTATCAGATCTAAGAAATTATGAATCTTGGAGAGAGATGGTGATCCAAAAGTGAGAACAGAGGATGGTCGCGGTGCCCAAAGACGAGCAATTGCAGTGACAAGCGATGGAGGAAGGTGATGGTGCGCGAGTGATGGGGACGATGACGATCCTCAAGGGATGAGCAACGGGGGCGAGTCGTGCCCTTGCTCAGGGATTCGCTGATTACATTTTTGGGTTTGAGTTGATAAGTTGAATATGGGCCAATCGTAGACTCATAAACTTGGGCTCTAACGTCTCAAATCCATCAGGACCTGTTTTTAAATTTGAAGTGAGCCATATCCAACATGGGTCCATTCACCTTTGCTCGCGGTCGGCAAAGGTGTTGCGGCCCTTGCCAGCTGCCGACGAGGGCCTGGCGACCCTCCCCCAATGGCCAGCTAGTGTCTATAAACCCCTGTTGGCCGCTAGGAAAAGAAATGAAGAAGAAAAAAGAAAAGAAAAATAAAAAAAATTGAAAAAGTTACAATACCAATAAAAATCGTTTAAATTATTGTTGACTATGTCATGTACAACAGTCGGCGTCCACGTTAGCGAATTATGGACAAAATTGACCAAATTGACTTAATCAGCAAAATATGAAAAGATTTATAACTCAATTAATATTTATGACTTAATTAATAAAAATTGAAAATTTTATAACTAAATAGATAAAAGTGTAATAGATTCAAATTTTTTGGACAATTTTCCCCCGCTAATGGAGATGAAGTTGCAAGCGTGGAAGGATCCAACTTCAATAGTGGCCTCGGGTCTAAAAGGCGGCATGGTGAAGGAGTAGCACCAGTAGGTGTGGCGGTGGCTGCAGGGGTGTCGTTAGAGGTAGGTTTTCGGCGAGTGGAGGCAAAGGTGTTGGCTGAGTAAGGAGGTGAGTCATGGCTAGTTGTGGGGGGTGGAATGAGATCAAAATGTTATTTATAAGAATGAAAATAATTTCCAAGTGAGATCCAAATATAAAAAAAAAAGTCTTTAATTACATGTTATCAAATAAAGAAAAACTAACAATTTTTCTGGAAAATGATTTTCCTTTATCATGGGGTTTTCCCAAAAAAGATATGTACCATAGATTTTTTTTTTTTCAAATGGATATTACGCCTTGAGAAAGAAGAAACCCTAATATTATTGAAACTACATTATAGTGGTGAACATGGAAATCGAGAATTACACTAGAAATGCAATGAAATATTGCAAATTCCAATTACAAAAATTTAAAGGAAATTTTAGAATCACTTAGCATGTGCGTGCTCGATATTTCATCCATCCTCAGTAAACTTGGAGATTAGAACGTAGCATATGATTCTTTGTCTAGGATGAGCACATACGATAAACATGATGATAGTAACTCAAGTAGGCTGTATATATGAGCTGGATGGATAGTTGGTTTGGATGTTGTGGAAATTTTTGACTCAGGATGTCATCCGTTCGAATCTTGCTAATTGCGTGTAAGTTGTTATGTGTCAGGGCCACCTATGCAGGCTAAACCCTGATCTGAATTGGCTCATGGGCCTTGTATGGTATTTTATGGCTTTCAATGCTGGTTTCCATGTTAAGATTGAAAAGCTCAATCTTTTTTTTTTTTTTTTTTTTTTTTTTGTGGATCGTCTGATTTTCCCTTTCTGGGAGAGTCTCGGGATGAAGTACATTTTTTCGCCCCAAAGAATTCCCCGGATCAACTGGTTATCAGCATGGGCCAAAGGGGCCAAAACCCAACTGGAGGGGCCGAAATGGAAGCGCCAAAACAATTAGATTGCGCATGGTAAAATTTCTTGGCTGGGGAAGATTTTTTTTCCAGAAATATTTCTTTTCTATTTCTATTCCGGGGAACAGTTTCTAAGCAAAGGAACCCGTTTGATAACTGCACAAAATTTCTACTCTTGGAATAGAAAAAGAATAGAAAAAGAATAAACGCAACAATTCTTTTTTGTATTTATTTGTTTTTTATTTGTTCTTTTTATTTTTTTTATTCTTTTTTGTATTTATTTGTATTTATTCTTTTTTGTATTTATTTGTTTTTTATTCTTTTTTTGTATTTATTTATTTTTTTGTATTTATTTTTTTTTTATTTGTTTTTTTGTATTTATTTTTTGTATTTATTTATTTATTTATTTATTTTATTTATTTGTTTTTTTATTCTTGCTCACGGTTAGGCGGCGGTGGCGGCGGCGGCCAACGGTCGGTAGTGGCTCCGGACGGTTGGAGGTGGCCACGGCAAGAGAGAAATAAAACAAAACAAAAAAGAAAATTTGCTTATTTCTAGAAATTGTTCCTGGAACAAGAAGCAATTTCTTTTTGTTTCTCGTTTCTATTCCCGAGCTAACTTTTCTATTCCGGGGAGTAGAAATCAACTTAGCGTTACCAAACGGGTTTCTGTTCTTTTTTTTATTTCGGGGAACAAAAGAACAAAAATTCTTAGGAACAAGAACATTCTCATGCAGACTGTTAGCCTCGCAGAGGTTCTTCTCAATTGGCAGACAGAAATTTCTCTTGCCCAAAATATTGTTCTCAAGCCCCACGGCGATATACTCAAACCGAGTCCAAGCTATGCATTGCACAATCAGCGGATGCAAAAATAAGATCATATAGTCAACCAAACAGCAATAGCCACTAATAAGCTACTTCAAACTCTACAACATATGCTAAAAAGCTTAGAAACCCGGGCCATCCGTCTGCTCCTGAGACGGAAAAACTGAAGAGACGAATTAAATCTCTCCCAGAAAAGTAGCTCGTTCCACCCTCCTGCTCCGTTGAAGCATCATTTTTTTTCCTTCCTGGAGACAGCCAAGAACCAGTAGTTCTCCTCATAAATGGTCCTCCATTTGTTGGCCCTGACAAAGGATAGCCAAGAATCTCGAAAACACATTGTCACCCTCCCAAACAAATTTCGACACATGAGAAGAAAACGCAATATTGCAGAAGAGAGAAAACCAAAACAAAGGCTCAGGCCCACGGCCACAGCCCCTCTACTTCGCTGATGATTCCGAATCCTATCAAATCATCCTTGAGAGACCATCTCTGTAAGTCCTTGCAAGCCGTTGCTGCCGCCCCTGACTTAGCAAATCCCATTGACGAATCGAGTTTGGAAGCTGACGATAGTTATGAGAAGATGTTCCGGACAGCTCCTCTGAGTACACCATCCTTAACCCTGTTGAGAAACCACTATCGGCAAATTTCAGGATGCATGGTGGATCTGACACTGATGAAGATATGGGATCCACAACTTCTAAGCCAGGTGCAACAGGGTGAAATAAGAGGCAATCCCATAACTCAACATCACTAAGAATATTTTTATACTAAATGATCTCCCATATCATAAGTGGCCAGAAAGATTGCAAGACTTCTATGTTTAATTAACCACCAAAGCCTCGGCATCAGAATTCAGCATTATTATGTTCGACGTGCGGACCCCTCAAGTGCCATAACAGCGGAAAAGACACTTAAGTGCCGCCATAACTTACGAAAAAGGTACACTTAAGTGCCAAAATCGGAGAAAAGGGATCACTTGAGCCGCCAATCCGCCAAAGTCCGCCAAAAGGCCGACGTGGCTTTTTTTCCGGCTGGAGCGAGCCCAAAACGACGCCGTTTGCTCACCGATGTGGCCAAATAATGCAAAAAAAAAGCGTCGTTTTGGGATGATGTGGTAAAAAAATAAAAATAAAAATTAATTAAATTAAATTTAAAATTAAATTTAGTTAAAATATTTAAAAATAATAATTTTAAAATTACATTTAGTTAAAATATTAAAAAATAATTATTTTAAAATTAGAAAAATTAAAAAAATTTAAAAAAAATATAAATTTTTTAAAAAAACTAAAAAAAAAAATTTTAAAATTTTAAAAATTTTAAAAAATTTAAAAAAATTTAAAAAATTTAAAAAATTTTAAAAAATATAAAAAATTTTAAAAAACTAAAAAATTTTTTTTTAAAAAATTTAAAAAAATTTAAAAAATTTTTTAAAAATATTTTAAAAAATATAACATTTTTAAAAAAAAATTTAAAAAATTTTTAAAAAATTTTAAAAAAAATTTAAAAAAATTAAAAAGGGGGGTTGTGGGCGAGCCCAAAACAACGCCGTTTTGCTTGCCGACATGGTCAAATAATACAAAAACGGCATCGTTTTGGGCTAACGTGGTAAAAAATAAAAATAAAAATTAATTAAATTAAATTAAAAATTAAATTTAGTTAAAATATTTAAATAATAATTTTAAAATTAAATTTAGTTAAAATATTAAAAAATAATTATTTTAAAATTAGAAAAATTTTGAAAAACATTTAAAAAATTAAAAAAATTAAAAAAAATTTAAAAAAATTAAAAAATTAAATTTTTCATTAAGTTTTTTTTTATCACGTTAGCCCAAAATGACGCCGTTTTTGTATTATTTGACCATGTCAGCAAGCAAAACGGCGTTGTTTTGGGCTCGCCCACACCCCTCCTTTTTTTAAAAATTTTAAAATTTTAAAAATTTTAAAATTTTTAATTTTTTTTTTAATTTTTTTTTTTTAAATTTTTTAAATTTTTCTAATTTTAAAATAATTATTTTTTAATATTTTAACTAAATTTAATTTTAAAATTATTATTTTTAAATATATAACTAAATTTAATTTTTAATTTAATTTAATTAATTTTTCATTAATTTCTTTTACCACGTTAGCCCAAAACGACGCTGTTTTTTGTATTATTTGACCATGTCAAGAAAGCAAAACGGCGTTGTTTTGGGCTCGCCCACACCCCCTTTTTTAATTTTTTAATTTTTTTTAGTTTTTTTAAATTTTTTAAATTTTTCCTAATTTTTTTAAAATTTTTCTAAATTTTTTTTTTTTATTTTTCTAAATTTTTTTTTAATTTTTCTAAAGTTTTTTTTTTTTTTTTAAAATTTTTTTAAAATTTTTTGAAAATTTTTTTTAAAATTTTTTAGTTTTTCTAATTTTAAAATAATTATTTTTTAATATTTTAACTAAATTTAATTTTAAAATTATTATTTTTAAATATTTTAACTAAATTTAATTTTTAATTTAATTTAATTAATTTTTCATTAATTTTTTTACCACGTCACCCCCAAAACGACGCCGTTTTTGTATTATTTGGCCATGTCGCAAAGCAAAACTGCGTTGTTTTGGGCTCGCCTGCCGGAAAAATGCCACGTCGGCATTTTGGCCTGACTTTGGTCGGAGTGGCACTTAAGTGATCCGTTTTTCTTCGAAAGTGGCACTTAAGTGTACCTTTCGTAAGTTATGGCACTTAAGTGTCCCTTTGTGCCAAGTTATGGCACTTGAAGCGTTCTTATCCCTATTATGTTCTTTCAACATTTGTTAGTAAATTCATTGGAAGCCGTCGAGATTGGTGGACATCTCTTCCTAAATAGGACAAGACAGCCTTCATGGTCCTTCAAGAATTCAATCGAGTGATCTGAATTGCCCATCAATTTTTTTTAATTGACAATCCAGAAATTCGGAGAATTAGAAGAGTTTTTCAAAAGAAAATGTTATTCCTACAACAGAAAGATCTAGACAAACACTCCAAAGAAATGCTGAATCTCTTCTCAGCAGAAGCAGACGTGAGTCTCAAGCCAATCCCCATCATCCATTTTGAAGTAGATAGTTACATCAATTGAAGGATCTTTTCAAAATTGAAAGAGATAGGTGTACTGTAAGTCCTAACGTCTAATTGAATACCATAACTTCCAAAAAGTATAATCCAATTCCTAAAAATTGTCACAAAAGTACAATTGAATTCTAACATTTTTAAAAAATGCAATCAAATCCTAAAACTTATTAAGTTAGTGCAATCGAGTCATTTTATTAACTCTTTCTATTAACTCCATCCAACAGAAAATGCCAACAAGTTGTAGAACTTGATTGCACTAATTTGATAAGATTTAGGACTTGATTGTGTTTTCTGAAAGTTTTAGGACTCAATTGCATTTTAATGTTAAATTTTAGTACTTTTAAAGCACTTATCCAAATTGAAATAGAAGAGCTGTTGATGCCACACTTAGATAATTTTAGTTAGCAATCCATATTGCATAGTAGAATTGGGTCTTTGAAGAAAAGCAATAAAAGATTACTTGTATGACAAAAGAGAGAATTCGATAAGGCTTGTTGAAAGCCCGGCTTGCAAATCAGGTGCTCGCAGAAGGATTCCTCTTGTACATGCAGCAGCAAGAAGAAACGGCATTTCAGGAAAGTCTAGTTCAGATATCCCCGATGAAGAAAGGAAAACATAGATTTCTTCGTGAAAGGAGATTCCCAAAGAAAAAAAAAACAAAAGATAGATGTTTCATCTGTGTGATCGCCAAGGACATTTTGCAAAAAAAAAAAAAAAAAAAAAATGCCCTCAAGCCAAGGAAAAGGAACGCATATGTTGCAAACCATTGAGAAGAAGACCGGAGTATTTTTCCAAGAAGATGATCTTGAATCAATTTTCTCTTTAAAGAATGAATCCTCAAACAAAATCGTATGTGCCATTCAAACATTCCAAGAAACCAATGATGCCGACTGGTCAATGATCCAGATCATTTATCCTTCTTTCCCCAAGATCCAAAAACTCCTAACATCCAAAGTTTTTGTTAAACCTCTCATGCTCCTAGACATACATTGCCATTCATATCTTTCATTCCAAACATGACTAGCCCGTTTAAGTTATTGCCCTCATAGACACTGGGGCAAGTGCTCATACCTTTGATCTTAAATGGGTTCCCAAATCTATCTTGCAACTGACAGGTCTAAACTCATTTAACCCCTATTAAAGTCAGCACGACAAGGGGGAATACGATTAAACCCCATCTACTTTCATCGGTGTTCTCATAATAAATACTATAAACAACCGCATTGCCCCTTTAATGGCCACAGAGGATAAACTTGTAATGTATATAGCTCAAGGTAGGAACAATTTACAGTTACAATATATTAATTGCCATGTTTATATGTAGTGTTCCCCTATTTAGAATGGGTGATGTTGGGCATATACCATTTTAAGCTCTTTGCATTTTGCACCTAGTGTGTTGCCCCTCGAATCTCATTGGTCAGTTAAAACCTTCTATTATGACGATCAAGGGGTACTCGAACAAGTTTTTCCCCACAATGGCCAGCATCGTGATCCCTCACTTATTGCCCGTTTGGTTCAGCTTTAGGGAAATGCCATTGGGAGAATGCAAATACCTTTGAGGTAAATGGGTTTTCCAAAATGCTAGACTGTTTGATAAACTGTAACTGAAAAGTGCTTTAGGGAAATGTAAGACTGTTTGGTAAACATATATTTGAAAAACCATTTGGTGTGACCAAATTAAGTTTTTTAGTTTTAGTATTTTTAAAATTACAAAAAAGAAACAATGGCTATATAACCTTTACACTTTCATGTTGAGAGTAATGTAAAAGATACATATTAATAAATTTATTTAAAAATTATATTAAAAGAATTTGATTATAGATTACATGTAAAGCTCAATTTTTGGCTAAGGGTTCTTTTAAGTTTGTTTTCAACTTTGAGTATTTTTTTTTTAATTATTATAGTATAAATCATCTTCGTTAATTAATGATCATTCTAGTATATTAATAAAAAGTTGGGCTATTGATTGTCAAAAAATAAAAATGATATAGCAAAAAAAAGGTGAACTTATTTGGTGAATGATAAAGCGATTGTGGATGCTATTTTTTTTTTTTTTTTTTTTGAGTAAGCACCACATATAAAAAGGGAGGTCCTCATTAAGAAAAATAAAACCAAATTCCTCTCATACAAATTTGACTAAAAAGAGTCATTTCATGATAGTAAACATGGTTATATATGTCCAGAAAAAAGAAATACGTTATACTTAGTATTACAAACCTCAACAACTTTGTAAACTTATGTCTATTTCATCACGTAAACGTGCCATGTCCGGAGATGTATACGAATTTGAAGCACCGACCTTGTAAACTTATGTCTATTTCCCATAGAGGCGAGCTATTTCAATAAATAATGAGTCTGTTGCTCGCATCAATCAAACATACTTTTGACGACTACAAGTTCAGTGTATAATGATTTCGGTTTCTGATGATGCTCACTGACTTTTTCAACTCCAGTGGAAAGATTGTTTCAATTTCTCTACCAAGATGCTTTTGTACAAGATTCGCCATGCTAATAGATAAAATCAATTGCTAAAATATGCATATGCACGGACATGTGATATGTCCTACGCAAGTGATACACACTTCCTAAGAGCTAATAGGAAAAAAATGTCTCTTTTTCCCTTTAAGAGAAAGCATTACCCAAAAGCAAAGTCTTAGCATGCATTTACAGCACAACACCTCATTTATCCCAAGTAGTTGATGATGCATTTCCAGCAAATGAACCCAAACAAGTAAACCTTAATGCTGATGCATGCTTGTGATGGATAAGATCAGATATCATGAATATATGCTTCACTGTTTCTGTTTATCAATTTCAATCAGCTGCAAAGAAGGAAGTAGAATCCATGAATGTTACATTAGCCTGATATTCAAATCCTGATGAAGTTCTCAAAAAAATAGTGTTTCAATCTCAGATATTTGCACGTATATAAATCCTAATATGACCAGATGCACATGAGGATCATATATATCTGCTATACACCACTGATCAGATGCCCTATCATTTACAGCAACCATGTGCATTAACTTTTATATACCGCTAATAAAAATCATGACACCAGACTTCTGGTGTACGAGATTCAAAGTGATACAATCAGGCAGGCAAACTGTACATGAAAGCCAACTCGGCAGAACAATTTTACTCATCTCTCAGTAGAGTACAAGAAGAATGTGCAAAAATTAATATATCACATTCACATATTCTAATGAAGCATTTTCACCAACATTACCAACTCCTGGCCAAAATTGCCTGGAAGAAGGACCTGCAGAATGTAAAGACATCCTCATGATTCATGTCATCTAGAGGAAAGGTTCACAAAACTAAGATTCACGGAATCACTCCAATCTGAGAATAATCAAGTCGTTAACTTCATCAATTTCTGTTGCAGCTCAGACAAATTGCCATTTCCTCCTTTGGTTACCTGCATATATAACCCCAATATAAAATAGGAGCTTCATCAATTAGTGGGTTAAAAGGAAATTTCTAATGAAACCCTAAAAGTATTGGCATTATATGCATTCGTTGAGGGATAATTATTGAGGCTTAGGGATACCTCGGCTTTGATGGAGTGAAGAATCCTTTCGTTCACTTGGGTTGAATTGCAGCTGAACATGTTTACTCCTTCTTCGGACAACGCTTTGAATGCTCTTGATAAGGGGAGCCCTTGTTGCGAGGCGGTGTTTATGAGAATTCCAACAACAACAATCAAAAAAAGCAACCCCAAATCAATAACCGAGCTGAAAAACCCAAAACCCTGGTCGTCGATTCCCACCCCCAGCACACCCTAGAGTCACTAGCCTAAAAATGGAGTAAGAACAGGACATACATCTTGGAGAGCTTGTTCGGGGCGCCACCCAGTGACCTTGGCGATGCGGAGGAGGGCGAGCTCGGACTCGAATTCCTTCAGCTGGGTCAGAAGGTCGGTCGCAGGAGCAAGAAGCAGAGCCGTCGCCGTTGCAGGAGCAGGAAGTAGAGCCGAAGCCGTCGCCGTCGCAGGAGTAGGAAGCGGAGCCGTCGCCGATCCACGAGAGGAGGACCTCCGATCACAGCAATGGGTGAGAGATGATCCAGATGGAGTGGTGCTCGGATTGCTCGGATCTCGGATCTCACTCGCTTGTGTGACGAACTTCGGCCTTGATGGAGTGGTGCTCGGATTCAAATCGGGATGGAGTGGTGCGAGTTGCAGGGAGGGAGAGACGAGAAGAGAGCCGCGTCGATGGAGAACGCTGCAGAGAGAGACGACGAGAAGAGAGCCGCGTGATGGAGAAAGAGAGGAAAACGTGAAAGAGCTGGGGTTTCGTTTAGTATGGGGGTAAAAGTGGACTTCTAATAAAATTTTAAGGGTAAAATAGGCAATCGGCAAAAATTCATTAATCCCCTATACCAGCATCCCAAATGCCAGCATTTGGGGAACTGAGGCTCCAAATGCTGAACCAAACATCAATTTTTTTTTTTTCCAGGGGACTTTGGGGGCTAAAAGCCCATTGGAAAAGATGAACCAAACAGGGCCTTAGCCTCGCCTAGATTTAGGCAAGGCCAGCCTTGTCGGCTGTGGGCTAAGATGGCCTCGTTTGTGGTTGGTGAGGACATGGCAGCCCTCACCAGTGATGGGCCTGGGTTATGGCCTTGGTTGCATCTAAGGAGCAAAAATCTAACATGATGCCATCTTGATCAATTGATTTAACTGCATGTTTATTTATGGCTTTATCTTTGGACACTAACATAATGCAATGCCACCTCCTCCTCCTCCACTTGACGGTGGTCTCCTTCTGCCGGTAGTTCTCTCTCCAACTGCACCCGTACCTTTTACATTCATCGTCGATAAATGTTTTGTGAGAATAAAATTTATGGGCATTTTCTTTCAGTATGATCTGCCCGTCTGAAAAAAGAACTATGAGGAAAGGTAACGATAGCCTACGATAGCCTAATTTAAACAAACTATTCATAGCTCCATATATTTTTCACTGGTTAATCTCGCTGTTCCTTTTCCTGTACACTGGGTTTATTTATATACACACACGATGCATCTGTGTCACCGCCAGCTAGAGTTGGGTAGTTTGCCCCGTTATCATGCAAGGGCCGTGCCTCCGTCATCGATCTTGGGCGAGGGCCGCCCAATCCTGCTTTTCTCTGAGGCATAAGGAGGGTGAATGACCCTGACCAATGTGCTGGCCACCCTCTCTGGACTTATATGTTAACTTCGTTTCTCCTACGGATGATCCGATGAGTTCAGCAACATAAATCTTAGTCTCTGCCTTCTCCCTTTCGAATTTATTACCTGATTTGTGAAGTGTTGTCCTTATTTTGCCAGTTTTTAATATATTTATGTGCCTGGCAGATTGAGATGGCATCTCTGTTCCAGCACCACCTGCACTAGTGGTTTGAAGGGCAGAATTGGGCGTAAACTTTCTAAGTCGGCAGTTGCAGCATGTATTTCAATGAACGCGCTCGGACCTTTGGTTTTGCCTAAATGAATCTCATCAGCATCAAATTCTGGTTGTGGACTGTAGTCCAATGAACCCGTGGAAATAATTCTCTCTTTATTTAGCTGATCTTGCGTTGAAGAAAGGAGTTTTTGCTGTTTGATCCATTTAACTTGAGCAGGTGTTTATTAGGACGAGACAAGATTTGGTTTACTCAACTAATGAATAATTTGATGGACTATATTATGATGCCCGCACTTTAGTGAATATCTAGTTCTGCATGTCGAATCCTCATGCGTGTGTGTATATGGTGTATTTTGACGTCACACACACACACACACACACACACACACACACACACACGTGTTTGTGTGTGTATGAAGGTTGTATTTTGCAATATCTAGATATAATTAGACGAAAGTTATACTCCGTGATTTTGGTACTAAATCTTTTAAAATAATTTTTTATGTGTGTGTATATATAGAAATTTTTTTGAAATATCTGCATGAAAATAAGGTTAAACGTTGTAATTCATGATTGCGTATATTTTATAATATGAAGATTAGCAAATTAATAATAACTTACTCATTAATACAAGTAGCTTGCTAGGGAAAACAATTACTGCAAAAGTTTTCCATGACATGATACCGCACATTTCCTCCATATATGGTGCTAGAGGATCATTTAAATACTTAAACAATACGACACCCTCCACTGGATAAATAAATGATATTAGTGCATCAATGAAAAAAAAATCATCATTAGAGAATTATATCTCATCTTTTACATGTAAATATCACAAAAAAAGGAAATAATCATTGTTAAATAAATGAAAAGAACCCATCATTACAAAAATTCTATAGTGTGTTTTTAAAGAGTCATATTACGTGATTGTGCATATTTCGTGAATAAATATTATTAAAAGCATAATTGGTGGCAACCCTTGTTATCAAACTTCAATTTGGATACATCCATGAACTAAGTTGAAAAGAACAAAGTCTCACTGATGCTTTTCGAAACAATATTAGGTCTGTGCACTAGGAAACAGCGTGAATGAGAGAGGGAAAATATATATATTTGAAAAATCCAATCACAAGGTACAATAAACTTTCTATAGGGGTATTACATCGAAAAAATAAAGCGGCTCGGTGTATCCAGAAACAAAAAGGGGGGTTAATTTAACACTAGGACGCTGGCCTAGACCTAATTATATATTATTAAGACAAGACACAGAATGAGCTCTCACAAGACCACTATTGCTATTTCCTGGATGATTAGAGCTATAAGGACTCGTTTATTTCAGAGAAAATGTTCCACGTTTATAAAATGATTTTTAAAAATTCATTTTTCAAGAAAATAATAATATTTTCCGATATTTAATTAAAATATGAAAAAGAACTGAAAAATATTTTTCGTCATTTGAAAATGAAGGTTTGATTTGATTTTCCTAAATATAAATAACACTATTTAGACTCTAGTGAATTGTGCACAAACAATCAAGGAATCAAGTATGAGCATCGGCATTCTAACTCTAGACTTGATGGACCTTGATCTAGGTGTCGGGGAACAGGGCATGGACATTGGTCTTGAGCAAGAGCACAAGCATGGGTCTTGTGTCCACATAAGCCAAAGTTGAGAACCTAATGATCGTGCACGACTTCCTAGCGACCCACCTTGAGTCCATAGAAGACAAGATCAAGGCCCTTATGTCTATGCTTGGATCCCACACGGTTGAGCTAGGCATCAAGGCCAAGGCCTAAGCACCCATGCTTGGGGTTGTCAAGGTTGAGCTCAAGTCCATCGAGGTTGAGCTCACATAAGCCAAAGTTGAGAACCTAATGCTCGTGCACGACTTCCTAGTGGCCCACCTTGAGTCCATGGAAGATAGGCTCAAGGTCCCTATGTTTGTGCCCATATCCCACATAGCTGAGCTAGGATCAAGGCCAAGGCATAAGCACCCATGCTTGGGGTTGTCAAGGTTTCCATTGAGGTTGAGCCCAAGTCCTAATGATCACGTGCTTGAGCATCAGGGACATCGGCCTCACCTTGATGGACCCAGGCACAGGCACTAATCTGAGGCTCAACATTGATGAATCTAAGTTCAGGCACTAGGTTCTCGAGCCTAGGTTTTGGAGATCCAAGCATCGGCACTCAGGTCCTAGGTCTGCCTTGATGGATTTGAGCATGGTCCTTGTTGTCCTAGGCCTCAGCCTTAGGTGTGGGGGATTTAGGCATTGAGTAAAGGGGTGGTGAAGTCGACCTCGATGAACTTGGGTTAGGCCTCTATGAAATCGGGCTTGGCCTCAATAGACTTGGACAAGAGTGTTGGAGACCCAAGCATGGCCATCGAGGTCTCAGGCCTCGATCTCAATGAACCTAGGCTCAAGCATGGGAGATCTAAGCCAGAGTGCCAAGGACTCGACCATGGCCTTTGTGGACTTAGGCCCAAGAGCCGGGGATCTAGGCATGGGTATTGGGGGTCCTACACTTGGCCTTTGTAGACCCAGGCCCAAGTGCTAGGGCATCAAGCATGGGCAATGGGGCCTCAAGCCTGTCCTCAATGGTCTCGGGTCTTGGCATTGATCTCGAACCCTTTATACATTTTGGCCATATGCTTTGAGTTTATATGCTATAGACATAATAAAATGATTATGGTCTAGCCAATTTTTTAGTGCGCATGCTATTGCTAATCAATCTCCTTGAGATTGGAAATGACATTGTCAAAAAAATCTTGAGGAGTTCTTCTCCTTGCGAAAGGATTATTAGGATGTATGTGTAAGTTGTGTTAGAGAATTCTCATATCGGATAATTGATGTGGTGTGGAGTAATTGATATATCTAACTTAGTCTATAACTCAAGCTTTTAAGTGAAAATAGGTCTAACTTTATATGTTGACAGGCTCGAACGTGGGCTTCCTCTTGGTGATCTCTAAGGATGAAGGTATTGAGCGTCCGCTGCGTGCTCCTAACAAAACTGTTGAATTTGAGGGGTTCTTATTATGAGTTTGACAAAGGTTGAATTTGAATTAGAGTTTGAGATAATGAGGAAATCCTTAGGTAGATATTTGAAGAAGGTGATGGTCCAATGGTTTTTCAATTAGCCAAATCTTATGGAGGTAATGAAATGATTCCATTGCACCAATTTAATAAGTTTTAAGATTTGATACATTATTTGAAAGTTTTAGGACTTGAATGCACTTTCAAGATAAGTTTTAGAATTTTCAGTGCATCTATCCAAAAAAATAAAATAAAATAATGGTTTATATATAGTTAAGGAAAAAAGCAAATGAATTATGAAAAGAAATCTCACTAAATTATATTTTTCAATATAAAATATGGTTTATATATAGTAAAGGTTGAAAAATGCTAGTTAGATATTTGTATAAATAACTTAAACACAATGGTTGGAGTGTTACTAGCCATACTCCTTACTCAACACCAACTCCTTGCTTATTTAAAAATGACGCATGCTTTGGAGCGTGCTTATAGTTGCAGATTATACTCTTTTAGTTTCTGTGTTTTGTTTGTTTTGTATATCTTTTGAGATTTGTTTTGTTTGAAAGCTTTCTATATTCCTTTCATGTTTGATTATGACATATTAATGAAATTTTCTTTCAATTAAAAAAAAAAAAAAAACAATGGCGCATCCTCCACTTTTTACCACCATCCCTTTCTAGGATCTGAAACTACACAACCCGAGTCAAGTTTCTTGCTGAATTTTTTTTTTTTTGGTCATAAGTTTCTTGCTGAATTAAAGAGCAAACTTCCATGAACGGAAGCTCTCTATGCGTGGAGAGAGAGAGGAGAGAGAGAGAGGGAGAGGGAGAGGAGCGCCAACGTCTCGATAGCGGACTCTCGATTTGAGAATCGCTCTGATGTAGAAGGGACAATGAGAAAACCAAGAGACGTGGCGACATATTTATATACATGACTGAAGAGGTCTCTTGAAATTCCTTCCAGAAGTACGCTTGCTAGGCAGATAAGGGGAGGACTTTTGTTAGAATTCGGGCATGTTTTGCTTTGAGAAGGTCTTCATCAACTGTGGATATAATAGATTTATTACGTGATATTGGGCATGTTATTACAATGTACATCCTCCTTAAAATTTTCAAATATATGAAATAGTCTTTTAAGATAATTAGTTTAATCACAACCCAAATAGCCCATTTCAGATTTTTGAATCACAAGCTTAATCTAAAAGGGGAGGTGAGGGGTTTGAATCTCCACTTTCTTAGGGAGGGTAGGGGTGGTGATGATTTAATTTTAGATGTGGGTTTCGACTTCCACGTCCTACATGATGGCAAGACAAAAGTTTGAGAATGAGATATATAATAGGAATAGAGTAGGATTGACAAAAAAAACACATGTGACTTTCCAAAAAAAAAGAGGAAAAAAACAAAAGTTTTTTGAAAAAGAAATGATTGAATGACGGTCTTTAATTTATTGTGAGAATAACATTATGCTCTGGAAAAAAATCAAATAACCTATAATTATAAATTGATGTGGGGTTCACTCCTTTAATAATTTGTGGTTCACAACAAACTATTACTCTTACAATAACCCAACATCTCTTATGCTAGTAAAGCCCTTTTTGAAGGGACTAGAACTTACTGACCAAAAAAAAAATGGGACTAGAACTTCCCACCAAAAAGAATTAGTCAAGCTTCTTGATTTGTAAAGAATTAGCTACTAACATGGCGTTGGAAATCCATGGGACCATCTTTAATGATAGCTTGCAAACTTTCCATAGAGGTAACCGTTACATAAATTATCAAAAAAGTTATAAATCTATTATAATTGTGTAAATTCCATCCGGTCGAATTTGGTTGGCCAACGGTGACGTGGATGCTGGCCAGCCAGCTGATGCTAACATAGACAATTATTAATAATATTGTGTTCTTTTTATTTTTTTCCCTTTTCTTTTTCTTTTCTTCCTTTTTGTTCTCCCACAATGGTCGGCGAGGGTCGTGATCCCTTTCTCGGCTTGGCCCAGATTTGGGTGAGGCTAGCCTTGTCATGGCCTTGCCAGTTGCGAGCTGAGGTGGGACATGGCCACCTTCGCCAGGGCCTAGGTGATGGCCCTGATTGCATATAAGGAGCAGAAACCTGACATGATGCCATCTTGATCAAATGATTTAATTGTATGCTTGTCTATTTATGGCTTTATCTTTGAACATTAACATAATGCAAGGCCACCTCTTCCTCCTCCTCCGTTTGACGGTGGCATCTCCTTTTGCCGGCAACTCTCTCTAACTACACCCATACCTTTAATATTTATCGTCGATAAATGTTTTGCCTGAAAAAATCTATGGACATTTCTGCCATGTTGTCACTAGGCTTAATCAAACGCCTGATTATCAACGAATGGTGATCCAACGACTAACAATGATTGTTAATAAATGACTTACGCCTTGCCGGCATTGTCAGTCATTCAACAGCACAGAAGGAGTTCAATAATTTTGAAAGCTAAATTTTCTGATTTCTCTTATTCTCATCTAACTTTAGAGACTTCGAAAGTAGACCTTGGCGTATTTGACACACCATATGCATCCCAAAGTCGTGTTAAAATATCTCCAGTTTGAATTAAATTTTCGGGTACGTAAAGGTTCAAAGCGGAATATCAAATATTGTTCAAAGCCGAAACTTACGGAAATTGTTTCCGTGTTGACGCCGGTCAAGATGATGACAACAAACAAAAAGGAAAAGTCCAAAGTGAGCTTTCTTCTTTGACTTGGTCAACACGGGTGCAAGGCATAAATAAAAGACAAGGATGTCTTTCCTAGGGGAAGTCAGATTGATATTGCCATATTGGAGTAGGCTCAATTTCATATCTCTGCATGTATATTGGAGCATAGGTCTGGGACATATTTTCATGCCTTTGTTGAGATCGTGAGCTATTTTGGTCGTAATCCAAGGCGGGAGCTTCTTCCATGAATTACATCCCAATGGAAAGAGTGTTTTAGCAAAAAAATTATGATAAAATTCGTCAATTCATTTATGAGATTGAGAGATTATTACAATAAATAATAAGGCTAAACATTATGTGAGTTTTTAGATATAACTAGGATTTGAGAAAGACTGAGAATATTTGAGTGACTTGAGTGTGGTTGTAATCTTCATTGTATTGATTAATTTAAAGTGGAATTCATTGTTACTCTTCACATGTACATAGGTCACTATGATCAAATTACATAAATTTGGTATCCGATCTATTACATTAGATGAGCTTTAATGAAAGCTTTTTTCTTTATTTTTATTTGCGATTGTCTCCTTGTTTCATGGGTTTTTTTTTTCCCTTTAGATGACAACAATGACGTAAACTTCCACAATTCTCATTAACTAAATATATCAGTGCCAAATGGAGAGCAAAATCCTAAACTGATGTATCTATTAGTTGTCACATGTGATCAAACTCAATAACTTGACGGTGAATTTTAACGGAAACTAATAAACATTAAATTTATCACTGGTGTATGAAATTGATATTTTTCATGATATTAGCCATTCTTTTTAAAGAGTGTTGCGACGTCTCCTTCCCAGAAAAAAGCTTAGTGGAACTCTTCATTGGACGCTCGTCTAGTTAACTGAGAGTAGTAATTCTTTCTATTCTCTCCCATCCACTCTCAATCTCCACCCCCCCTCCCCCCAATGCGCCGCCACCTGCTCCTCCTCTTCACGGCGGTCACCGCCCTCCTTCTCCTCCCGACGGTGTTGTCTCTCTCTGCTGGCGACTCTCTCTCCAACTGCAGCCAAACCTTCAGCTGCGGCCTCCTCGTAAACATCTCCTACCCCTTCACTGGTGGCAACCGCCCCACCCACTGCGGTCCGCCGGAGTTTCACCTCAGCTGCAACGGCCACTACCCCCAGCTCACCGCCGGCACCCTCACATTCCGTGTCGAGGCACTCAACCAGACTCGCCGATTGCTCAAACTCTTAACAACCGATCTTTACGACGGCACCACCTGCTTGCCGCCATTCGCCAACACTACTCTCAACTCCACTATCTTCACCTTCGGTAGCGACGGCGAAGACCTCACCTTGTTTTATGAATGTTCAGACTTGACTAACATCAATCCCGATAATCAGTTCAGTTGCAAGATCAATGGGACCAAGACGGACAACTATTACTTAATCGGTGCTGTCCCCACTGACCCGATTCTTGACGGGAGCAAGTGTGAAGTGAGCGTCACGGTCCCAATCCAGTGGTCCTTGGCGTTTATGCTTACCCATTCCCCGTCGACGTTCTGGCTCATGAGGATAGTTTACTGATGATTTCCAACACGGAAAGGACTACATGTCTTGAATATGATTTGAAGATGCAGACAAGGTTTTCACTCTGTGGGTGTTTGCTATCGGCAATTCCTGCATGTACTCAATTTATACCAAATTCTTGTAAGGTTGATAACATAACAGTTTTTGGGCTACTACAAGAATAATATATTATTGTGAGCTATAAATTTTTATAGGAGTGAATATCATAACAATTTATAATTATTTATTATTTTATTTTTTGTGATATAAAACAGACTGTTATTCTCACAATAGATTAAAGATCGTCACTCAATCATTTCTTTTTCTATAATTGTAGTCAACCCTGGAAAATCTGAATCTTTCCATTTCCATGGATTCAACAGGTGGAGAAAACTTATCATAGGTAAACATCTCTTTGACATAGTTAGATTTGTATCTCTTGCTTTGGTAAATCAATGATATCTTTTAAGGGATTGAAAATGATAGGTGGAGTGTCTGCCATTGGTGCTTCAATATTTGCAATTGCCATCATTCTCACATGGAAGGTTCTACTCTTCAAGAACAAGAAAGATGGTGAAGTTGAGCAATTGATGGGAATCATTGGATCTCTTGCTCCAAGAAGATACCAATATATTGAATTGAAGAAAATGACAAAATCATTTTCAGAAAAACTTGGTCAAGGAGGATTTGGTGCAGTGTATAAGGGAAAGACTAGAGATGGTTGTCTTGTGGCAGTGAAAATCTTGACGGAGTTGAAAAGTAGCCCAAAAGAATTTATCAATGAAGTTGTCAGCATTAGTAGAACTTCTCACATTAATGTCATCACTCTCTTAGGCTTTTGTTATGAAGGGAAGAAGAGAGCTCTAATATTTGAGTACATGCCTAATGGTTCGTTGGATAAGTTCATATATTCAGGAAAAGCTTTAAATATGAGAAGTTCCTTGGAATGGAAGATACTATATCAAATTGCAATTGGCATTGCTCGTGGGCTAGAGTATCTGCATCGAGGCTGCAATACCAAAATCTTGCATTTCGATATAAAACCTCATAACATCTTGCTCGATAGAGATTTTACCCCCAAGATTTCGGATTTTGGCCTTGCTAAACTATGTCATGGACGAGAGAGTGCTGTATCAACTCTCGACATGAGAGGAACGATTGGATTTATTGCACCAGAAATTGTTTGTCGAAACTTAGGGAGAGTCTCTCACAAGTCTGATATTTATAGTTACGGAATGTTGGTTTTTGATATGGTTGGCATAAAAAATTCTAACATCAATGTTTCCAACAGCAGTGAAATGTACTTTCCAGAATGGATTTATAGGAATGTAGAGCTCAGCAAATATATGAAATTGCCGATGAATGTGACAGAGGAGGAGGAAGTGCTGGTGAGGAAGATGATCATTGTGAGTTTGTGGTGCATTCAAACTAGTCCATTTGATCGACCACCAATTGTGAAGGTGATAGAAATGTTAGAAGGAAGCATTGAATCACTACAAATGCCACCAAAGCCCAACTTGTTTTCTCCATCGCAAGAATTGTTGCAACACTGGGAAATGTCAATGTCAAACTCTAATGGGAGTCACAAGGAGGACATGATACCAGAGAATTTAGAGGAAAACAACAACTGATGATAAAGTTGTAGTGCATGATATAACTCCTCAGGGTAATTTTCATGCCTTAATTTAGGTTGAATATGTCGTTCATATATTTGTGATGATAGTAGAGAGGATGGTTTTGTTATAATTGTCTGCATATTGTATTCTTGCAAACATTCATGTTGAAAACAATATTTAGAATTATATAACAAATATAGTTTTATACTTATGTGATCCGATGACATCTTGCTAGCTTAACCATAAAATTAGTGTGAATGGGACCATATTTTCTAGGTGTGTGACACGTCAAAAGCATTTATTCGTAAATAATTAGCTAAGGGAGATGATAGGAAGAGATGCATGCTCTCACAGTTGATAATCCCATAGGAATAACTAGGGGTGTGCATGGTCCGGCGGGCGGTTCCCGACCTAGAATTGAGAACCGCCCACTAAGGACCGGTTCCGAAAAATTGGAACCGGGATCCACCCATTTGTTGCATGGATCCACCCAAGAATCGGACCGCCGATTCGGTCCAAGTCCCGGATGGATCCATGGAACCAATCTTGGCGGCGGAATTGATGCTTGGGGAGGAATCGAAATGGCTGCAGGGATCGCGTGGAGGGGCGGCGGAGCAGCGACGGAGGGGCAGCGACTGGTTCGAGACCTGTTGGCGTCGGTCGTTGCGGCTGTAGGGGCTACAATGGCGTCGGATTGTTGGCGGAGGGGGCCCGGAGCAGAAGCAACGGCGGTGGTGCTCGGACAGAAAGTAGCAGAAGCGAAGGTGATCGCGATGAAGGGCGAGGGGGCGAAGGGCGCTCGTAGCTGCTGGCGCGGTAGTTGGCACAGAGGTGAGCTGCGGCGTCGCGGGTCACTGCTGGGCGGAGCAAAGGCGTGGGAGGTGGCGGGGGCGCGGGGGCGGGCGGACAGCAGCGGCGGTGGCGTCGATGCTCGAGGAGGAATCGAAATGGCGACAAGAGGAACCGAGGAAGAGAGAGAGAGAGAGAGAGAGAGAGAGAGAGAGAGAGAGAACCGAAGACAAAGAGACGGTGAGACGAGATCTAGGGTTTGTTTTAGTAATTTTTTTTTCTTTTAATATTAAAAATTAATTGGTCCGGTGCAGGTGGGCGGGCGGGCGGATCCGCCCATGGAATCGGGAACCGGATCGGTAACCACCGATTCTGATAAATTGGAATCGGGAACCGGATCGGTTCCCTCAAGAACCGTCGGTTCCAAGCGGTTCCAGTCCGGTTCCGGGCAATCTGGGCAAATCCCGGTTCTTTTACACACCCCTAGGAATAACAGGTTCATTACAAAAATTCCATAATTAAAAGAAACAACCACCTAATAATATTTTTTGAAACAATATTGAGACTTTGCCATTAAATCCCTAAACTATCACAAATGGGGGAAAAGTGTTAGAAAAGTCCTAAATATATTGCATTAGTATCAATTTAGTATCAATCTTTTAATAGTGCCAATTTAGTCCTAAATATTTTGATTTAGTGTCAATTCATTCTTTCTGGCTAACTTTGTTGGGATATTGCTGACATGGACACCAACAGGCTTACATAGCATCGTTGGTACTAATGTGAATAATTTTTAATAATATTTTAATATTTTTTCAATTATTTATTATTTGTTATTTATTTATGTCTTTCTTTTCTTTTTCCTTTCTTCTTCCTTTTCCGATGTCGGGTACTAGTGATGGCCAAGCGGGCTAGCCTTGCCTAGGTGAGTGTCAATACCTACATTTACAGAGAGAGGTAACAATAAATAATCTATTATAATTGGAGAATCGGAGTTACGGCTCTAATGTTTCCCACACTCAAGCTTTGTTTATTTCGTGGAAAATAAATAATTTGGAAACCATTTCTCTAAGAATGATCACTCGTATAGCTTACAAAAATGAATTAATAAATTATTTTTTGTATTGTTCAAAAAAATATTTAAACATGTATTGTTGTTATAAATGTATTTTTCATTGACTAATAATTTCGATTGAAAGAAGCGTTCATTTTCAGGATTTTTTTTTAATTTATATTACACTCAAATTTAAAGTATTTATAGATAAACAAATCAATTGGATGTAAAACTCACGACATGAATCACTTGTTTAAGCTCAAAGCAAAAGCTTTTCCACAAGCTTAGGGAGGCCAACGAACTTTTTCATTTTCCTCTTATATGCTTTGGCCCCAGACGCACGACTAATCCATTGGTCAAACCGAGATGTTCATCTTCTCCAACAAAAAGAAACAAATCCTTTGCCCATTGAGAGGGAAAAAAAACAAAATCAGCAACTTTATTTCAAACCACTTCTCATTCTCAATTTGGATTAAGGAAATGTTCCCTCGAAGGCCCAATTATTTCTACCGTACGAATTGGTCGACATCCCTTCTCCAAATCTATCTTGAATTCGAGACATATTTTTTCACAAATAGAAATTACTATTCCTCCTTGATCTAGTTAGTCACGCCCACTGTAATTCTCACCTTCCACCACCACCACCTTCACCCACCGATGCACCGCCACCTGCACCTCCTCCTCTGGCGGCCACCGCCCTCCTCCTCGTCCTCCTCCCGATGGCGTCGTCTCTCTCCGCTGGCAGCTCTCTCTCCAACTGCAACCGAACCTTCAACTGTGGCCTGCTCGTAGAAGTCTTCTACCCCTTCACTGGCAGCGACCGGCCCGCCAAAGTTCCTCCTCAGCTGCGACGGCTGCTACCCTGAGCTCACTGCCAACTCCCTCACTTACCACGTCCTCGCACTCGACAAGACTCGTCAATCGCTCACTCTCTTGAGAACCGATCTTAACAACACCATCGCCCGCTTGCAGCAATACGCCGATACCACTCTCAACTCCAACATCTTCACCTTCGCTAGCGACAACGGAGGGCTCACCTTGTTTTATAAGTGTTCGAACTCGACGAACATCAATCCCGATAATCTGTTCAGTTGCGAGATCAATGGGACCGAGACGGACAACTATCACTTGATCGGTGCTGTCCCCACTGACCCGATTCTTAACGGAAGCGGGTGTAATGTGAGCGTCACGGTCCCAATCCTGCGGTCCGCGGTGACCATGCTCACCGCATACGGGTCGACGCTCAGAGAGGCTCTGATGGGGGGTTTCGAGGTGAATTACACGAATCCGTACGTGGATAAGTGCGTGATGTGTGGTGGGATTGGCGGGGAGTGTGGGTTTGACTTGATAAGGGGAAGCCCATTTGTATTTGTGCTGACCAAATTTGTCCCACATTCACCTAAGGTACTTCTGGAACGCGTTTGGTAACTATTTTGTTTTTGAAATATAATTTTTAATCAGAAATGATTTTTTTTTTATTCTATCTTCGGAAACAATTTCTAAGCAAAAGAATGTGTTTGATAATTGTACAAAATTTCTATTCCTGGAATAGAAATGCGTTCGGTAGGATTTTTAATTTTTTTTTTGTTTCTTTTAATTTTTTAATACTTTTATTATATTTTTCTTACTTTTCTCTTTTTTCTTTTTCCTTTTCTTTTCTTCTCCCTTCCTCACTATGGCCGATCACTAGCGATGGGTTGGGGGAAGTCCGGCGAGCTCGTCAGAGCCTCGCTAGGCCAAGGAGAGGGTCGGTGAGCTCGCCTAGCTATCGTGAGGCTCGACCTTGCTTAGGCGGCGCGAGGTTGACCTCACCCTACCTTGGCGAGCCCGAGCCTCCCACTAGCCGGCAGTCGAGCCTTGTCGTGGCTTAGCGTTGCGCGGGCCGATGATGCTCCAACAAGGTTGCTAGCCCTTGTCAGCCATCGTTGGCCATGGCTGAGGTTGGCGACCAACCTAGCAAAAGAAGAAGAAAAGGAAAGAGAAGAAAAAAAAAATAGACTTGATTCTAGAAATTGTTCCCGGAAGCAATAAGTAAATTTTTTCTACTTCTTGATTTTGTTCCAAATCTATTCTCAAAAACAAAAAATAGATTTTTGTTTCCAGAAACAAAAAATAGATTTTTGTTTCCAGAAACAAAAATTTTACCAAAAGGGTTTTATTCTTTTTTTGTTCCATGAAACAAAAGAATAGAATCAATTATTCTGGGGATGGTTATCAAACAGGGCCAATTGACCCACTTTCTGTTCGTTCAAGTGAATCCGATGACATGCTGCGGAATTGCTTATCTAAAACTAAGTTCTTATTTTTAATCATGCATGCTGGTTTCCCCCTTGCACTTTTTACTTTGGTCAAGGAACAGCCCCATAGCAGAGGAGTTTTTTCAAAAAGCTCGAGGTTAGAACAGATAGCTCCATTGTTATAGATAGATGGAAAAGGTCGTGCCATTCCAATCCAATAGAAGGGAGAGGAAGTTACTTGAAGTAGATTGGTATCACTTTATGGAGAGTTTACGGATGATTTCCTACATAGAAAGGACTTCATGTCTTGAATATGATTTGAAAATGTAGAAAAGGTTTTCACAATTTGGGTGATTGCCATCGGCAATTCCTGCATAGACTCAATTTGCACCAGATTCCTTTTCTAGGATCCAACCGATGGAGAAAACTTATCATAGGTAAACATATCTGACATCGCTGAATTTGTATTGTTAGATGCAAATTATGCAATCCCTATATCACCATACCAAGAACAAGAACATGCATAATTGAGCAGAAGAATTAACGCACCTGTTTTGGGATCCATTGATCTTGAAGCGGAAGTAGAAACACAGTGTTCCTTGCGCAAGTCCTTCTCCTCTATTGCCCTCCGTATCACTGGCTCAATGAGATGGCCCCCTTACCCCTTAGCGTTAGGTTAACGCCCCTTATGTGAGGACACGTGTGAGAATTAGGGTTAGAGGAAAGACTTAGCGCTATTTATAGAGTTTCCAGCTAGGCCCCCTCATTACGGGCCAGGCTCAACTCGGCCCACACTAGCTAGCTCATATTAAACTAATTAAGAAACCTTCTATCTCATCTTAGACCAATCCTCGTAAAACGGAAACCGTTAAACGATAAATTATAATATCAATTAATGTAGTCCATATTAAGAAAACTTTTACATTCTCCCACTTGGACTATATTAATTGAAATCGTACTGTATGTGCGCGCATTGGTCTAGAGATAATTCTTAATAGTCAATCCTATCACATAAAGTTTCAAACACCGAATCATGGCGGTAACTGCATGTATACACACAGAGCCTTCCATGGTCATGAATGTTCTCAACTCTATTGATATGAATCCAATATGGTAATATGTCAAATGGACAACATCTCTCATAGAGAGATCCCATTTGTCAGTCACAATTCTCTTACCTTAAGTGTCACAAAAATTGTGCCACTAGAGAATGTCCTTATGGTTCCATGAACCCAACATATGTCTTGTCTTTATGGTTAACATTTCTTTATGTATATAACAAGACATATGGACAATGCTAATATCCGGATGCCCCTAGCCTTCACTCAAGATTTAAGCAATACCTTGAGACTTTTAACAATATATATATTCAACATAATAACAAACCATTCAAAAATATTTTATTGAATGCAAAATATTATATATATATATATATATATCATAATATTACTAAATTTATAACAAAAAACAGATGTAAACTTTATTCAAAGAAAAAATAAAAAACAGCTCCCACTAAATAATAGCATCCCAAGATGCTCCTAAGCCCATGCTAATGACATGTCGCTCAAATATACATGGACGTAGGCCTTTAGTTAGTGGATCTGCAACCATATCATCTGTAGGAATATAATCTACTGCAACGTCACCATTCTGTACTGATTCCTTTATAGTCAAAAACTTGACCTCCATGTGTTTAGACCCCTTGAGACTTCTGTTGTTATTAATAAATAACACTGCAAAGTTATTGTCACAATGCAGCTGTATGGGCCTATCCACAAAATCATAAACTGATAACTCCCTAATGAGGTTCCGGAGCCAAATAGCTTGAGTAGCAGCTGTAAAGCATGCTACAAACTCCGCTTGTATGGTAGAAGAAGATATGGACTTCTGTTTCTCGCTCTTCCATGATACTGCACCTCATGCCAACATAAATATGTATCCAATGGTTGACTTCTTATCATCTTGACAGCTAGCAAAATCTGCATCTGAATACCCTACTAGCTGCAAGTCTGAAACATGTCTGTAAATCAGCATATAATCTCTTGTTCTCTTTAAGTACCTTAAAACCTTCTTGGCAGCAACCCAGTGATCATGTCCTGGATTTGACCGATATCTCGCCTAGAAGCCCCGTTGCAAAAGCAATATCCGGCCTAGTGCAAACTTGAGCATACATAATACTACCAAGTGCACTAGCATAAGGTACATCCTTCATTTGAGCTTTCTCAAAATCTGAATTAGGGCATTGTAAAAGACTCAATTTATCACCCTTAATAACAGGAGCAATTCCTGGTTTGCAATGCTGCATATTGAATCTTTCTAAAATGCGATCAATATATGCCCTCTAAGACAAACTCAATGAACGGCGAGAGTGATCTCTATGGATCTCAATGCCAAGAACAAAAGACGCATCACCAAGGTCTTTCATGTCAAAAATTTTCGATAACATTCGCTTTGTCTCATACAATAAACCAATGTCAGTACTAGCAAGCAAGATATCATCTACATAAAGTATGAGAAAAATATATTTCCTCCCACTGACCTTGGTGTATATACACTGATCTACTTTGTTCTCAATAAAACCAAATGAAGTGACAATGCTATGAAACTTCAAATACCACTGTCTAGAAGCTTGTTTAAGGCCATAAATAGATTTTTTCAATCTACAAACAAGCTTACCGAGTCATCTGCTGCAAAACCTTCAGCCGCACCATGTAAACCTCCTCATTAAGGTCTCCATCTAGAAAAGCAGTCTTAACATCCATCTGGTGTAACTCCATATCAAAATGAGCTATTAATGCCAATATCACTCTAAAGGAATCTTTAGAAGAAACAGGAGAAAATGTTGCTTCATAATCTATTCCTTCTCTTTGAGTGAAACCCTTAGCTACCAGTCTGGCTTTAAATTTTTCAATCTTCCCTTTGGAATCCCTTTTAGTCTTGTATACCCATTTGCAGCCAATAGGTTTACAACCTTCAGGCAATTCAACAAGCTCCCAAACACCATTATGCTTCATAGATTGCATCTCATCTTTCATCGCATCTTGCCACAAATCTGATTGAAGAGATGAGATGGCATCCGTATAAGTCACCGGATCGACAACACAACCAATATCGTAATCATGCTCTCCTAGGTAGACAAGATAATCTGGTGGTATAGCAGAATGTCTTTCCCTAGTTGATCTTCTGAGTGGAGCTACTTCATCCTCAAGCTGAATCTGAGAAGCTTGTGGAATTTCTTCATGAACTGTCTCAACAGTAGGATCCTGGGCCACAACAGGCTCATTTTGTGGCGCAGGAGGCTCCACAATTGTCTGCACAGGATGAGACAATGATCCAGTAATCCCCACCATACTATCATCTTCAATCGTTCGTGAGCAACTACCATTTTCAGCTACGTCAAATTCTAGAAATTTTGCAGTCTGAGACTCCACAATTCTTGTATCTCCATTAGGGTTATAAAACCTATACCCCTTTGAATGATCTGGGTAAGATACAAAATAATATCGAGTAGTTTTGGAATCCAACTTACTCAATGTGGGATTGTATAACTTCACCTCTGTAGGACATCCCCAAACTCTAAAGTGATTCAAGCTAGGCTTACGTCTAGTCCATAACTCAAAAGGAGTCAATGGAACCGATTTAGTAGGAACACGATTTATAATATAAAGGGCTGTTTTCAAAGCTTCACCCCATAGAAAAACAGGTAAATTTGTCCTACTAATCATACTTCTCATCATGTCCATAAGAGTGCGATTTCGCCTTTCAGCCACACCATTTTGTTCAGGACTTCTGGGCATAGTAAACTGACCTATTATCCCAGAATCTTCTAAGTATTTAGCAAATGGCCCTTTAAGTTGTCCAGCATCACCGTGCCTACCAAAATACTTACCACCACGATCAGATCTGACAATCTTAATAACTTTTCCCAACTGTTTCTCCACTTCAGTCCGAAAAATCTTGAATTTATCAAGAGACTCGGACTTTTCTTTAATCAAGTATAAGTATCCATATCGGGAAAAGTCATCAATAATTGTGATGAAATAAAAATTTCTGCATAAGGTAGCCGTGTATGGTCCACTAATATCGGTGTAAATAACCTCTAACAAGTCAGAACTTCGTACGGCGGATTTCTTCTTTATTTTAGTCATCTTACCTCTACAACAGTCCACACAAGTCTCTAGATCACTTTTAAGAGTAGGCAGGATGTCAGCCTTTATTAGCCTTTCTACTCTTTCTTTGGAGATGTGACCAAGACGTTTATGCCATAATACATAAGACTGTTCCTTAGGTAGAGGTCTTTTGGAAACAACCTTTTCAGCTGAATAAGCAACGTACATGTCGTTGGGAGATAAGCTCAATCGATACAATCCATTGGATAAATTGCAACACCCAATCTTATTTGAATCATAAAACATGGAAATAGTATTACTCTTTATCTCAAAAGAGTATCCACACACGTCCAAACAAAACACTGAAACTAAATTCCACCTAAAAGAAGGTACGTAAAAGGTGTTCCTCAACATCATCCTAAAACCAGAATCTAAAATCAAAATGACATCTCCCACGAACTCGACGTCAACTCCAATGTTGTTTGCCACAGTAAGCTTTGATTCATCCTGATTTGGCGTCCTTCGATTTATGAACCCCTGTATGGTAAACGCAACATGATTAGTTGCACCACTATCTAGCCACCAAGAATTGGTTGGGGTTTCGAGATAGATTGGATTCACAAACAAACGCCAAAGAATTATTACCTTTAGGCTCATTCTTAGTTCTCTTGGACAACCAAGCTTTAAACTTATTGCAGCGTTTCTTCACATGTCCTCTCTCTCTACAAAAGTAGCAAAGAACACCATAGTTCTTAGTGAATGCTTTCTTAGGACCCAGAGTGTTAGAAGGACCTGCACCTTCAGAATTTCCTTTGTAGTTGGAAGGACCAGCAGCTTCAGAATTGCTTTTGTGGGTATAGTTCTTCAACTTCTTACCCTTGTCACTAGTTGAACTAGAAGCATAAAGAGCAATGTGCCCTTTATCTTTCTTCAACTTCTCTTCCTCTGCCACCAACCTTGCAATCAGGTCATTAACAGACCGGGTTTCATCTTGGGAACTATAATTGGTCTTAATAATCCCAAAGTCAGGAGGAATAGTATTTAGAGCTTGATGGACAATACAAGCAGTAGGAATTTTAACATTAAAAGCCTGAAACTTTGTCTGCAAATCAACCATCCTTAGAACATAATCTCTAACTCCACCAGAACCATCATACTTCATGGTAAAATGTGTTTGCAGATGTGTCCCTATTTCAGCATTGGGCGACACACGGTTTCTGGCCATGAAAACTTCCATCATTTGCCTAGCATTGCAGTCTGCAGGCAAACCACTTTTCAAGTGTTCCTGAATGAAACGCTTCATGGACAGCAAGCAAATTCTATTGCTCTTTTCCCATGCAGCAAAATTTGCTTTCTGAGCCTCTGTACTCTCGGCGATCGGATCCGCCGGCCGATCGCCAGTAAGAGCCATATGAACATCTGCCATCTCCATGGCAAACATAAAATCCTCTCTCCATTTCTTAAAATTTGAACTAGCAAGAACCTCAATAGTGACGAAGTTACCATTTACAGAAAAAGTGACTGAAATACAAGCAATATATATAATTAGCATCATGTGAGCATTATGTAACTTGACTCACAAGTACACATCAAGAGAGTTACATGCAAAATCACATAATCACCTTTGGGCAGAATACATGACAAGCAGTTGTACACTCCCCACATGATAGTGGTTATAAGAATATATTCCAATCTTCATGAATTCATCACCTTTGGGCATATGAACCACTAGGATCAGTCACTTCTCCACCACATAATCATGTATCCCTTCATGAACTAATACATAATCACCCCATTTGGGAGTATGATTACACATTAGACCAGGAGACATCCCAATCAATAAACGAGACCAAAATTTCTCAAACCCAATTAAGTGTGCCACTTTGGCGGTCACAACTCAATTGAATTATTGAAACTCTCCTCTACTAGGGATATAAAATTCACATCTCACATAAACCATACATATGTGATTTTAATTTTAGTGACAGGGCAAGATAAATCACCAAAATCACATATCATGCTAATTACATTGCTTCATAAAAATAAACTTTATTGTAAAATATTGATGAACAACACTCACAAAGATCATGTATTTCCAAAATCACAGAAAAAATACAAGCAAAATACGCAAAAAAATACACTAAAAAGCACGTATTTAGGGTTCCGTATGTATTTTCACATCCATAAAATCATCAAAAATATAAAATAAACATACCACGACATAGGAAATTACCATACGAGTCGAATGCCACCAGCCACGCGCGGATTGGAGTCCCCACGCGCCTGCACGCATCGCCTGAGTGCGCGGCGCGTGGAGCCCACGCGTGGGCGTCAAAAGCCGTCATTGACCGGTCCGACCGGTGGCGGTCCGACCGGTTCCCGGTCCAGCCGCCCGGTCCGACCAGTTGACCGGTTTGGTCAACGGTTGATCGGGTCGGGTCGGGTCAACGGGTTGGGTCCTGGGTCGGGTCGGGTTGGTCGCCATCCAGGTCGGGTCGATCGCCATAGCTGACGTCAACGTGACGTCAGTGGGTCGGGTCTTAGCGTGACGTCAGCGGGTCGGGTCTTAGCGTGACGTCAGCGGGTCGGCGCACGGATTGAATCCGAATCCGAATCTGGGTCCGGGTCGCTGACGTCAGCGTGACGTCAGCACCCGCGTGCGCCGCACGAGCGTCCAGCGCCCTGCGCATGGGAGTGCGTGAGGGTGCGTGAATGCGCGTGAGCGCGCGTCTTCGACGCCTGGTGGCGCGTGGCTGCGCGTGGGGGCGCATGGGGCCTCCCCCAGCGACACGCCACCCACGGTCTTGCTCGTCTCGTCGAGCCCAGTCAGAATATGTGATTTAATTTTACTTTTACTGTCTTTAAAAATCTCGAAAATCATAAATTAGGGCAAAATTCAATGCGTTCAAGTTCTAGAGTTATGGAGGCTCTGATACCACATGTTAGATGCAAATTATGCAATCCCTATATCACCATACCAAGAACAAAAACATGCATAATTGAGCAGAAGAATTAACGCACCTGTTTTGGGATCCATCGATCTTGAAGCGGAAGCAGAAACACAGTGTTCCTTGCGCAAGTCCTTCTCCTCTATTGCCCTCCGTATCACTGGCTCAATGAGACGGCCCCCTTACCCCTTAGCGTTAGGTTAACGCCCCTTATGTGAGGATACGTGTGAGAATTAGGGTTAGAGGAGAGACTTAGCGCTATTTATGAGTTTAGCCAGCCTCATTACGGCCGTGCTCAACTCTACCCACACTGTATTGCCAACTCATATTAAACTAATTAAGAAACCTTCTATCTCACCTTAGACCAATCCCCGTAAAACGGAAACCGTTAAACGGTAAATTATAATATCAATTAATGTAGTCCTTATTAAGAAAACTTTTACATGTATCTCTTGCTTCGGTAAATCGCCAATATCTTTTAGGGGATTGAAAATGATAGGTGGAGCATATGTTATTGATGCGTCAATATCTGCAATTGCCATCATTTTCACATGGAAGGTTCTACTCTTCAAGAACAAGAAAGATCTTGAAGTTGAGCAATTGATGAAAATCCTTGGATCTCTTGCTCCAAGAATATACTATATATCACTTTGAAGAAAATGACAAAATCATTTTCAAATATGGGTCAATAGGCATTAATGTCTCAAATCCATCCTGACCCGTTTTTAAAATTTTAAGTGACCCATATTTATTATGGGTCAATTGCCCACATCTAGCAAGGGCGTTATAGCCATTGCCAATCGCCGGCGAAGGCTTGGCAATCCTTGCCCAGTGGCCTATTAGGGCCCGGCAACTCTTGTTGGCTACTAGTAATTAAAAAAAAAATAATAATAAAAGGAAATAAAATAAAATAAAAAATATTAAAATATTATTAAAAATGATCAATGTCAACGAATTATAGCCAAAATTGGTTAGCCAGACTTAATTGGCAAAACATGAAAATGTTTAGTTTTGAATTGGCAAAATTAAAAAGATTTAGAATTCAATTAGTACAAGCGCATTAAGTTCATGATTTTTTAAATAATTTTTCTGTGTTGGTGTTGATGAAGCTACAAGTGTGGAGGGATCCAGCTTTGCTGCTTCTTCATTGTCTTTTTTTTTTTTTTTCACTTCAAAGTTGCTTTACTCTAAACCCAGGCTTGGGAGGCCGCTTGGGCTTCAGAGCGAAAAGGCAACATGATGAAGGAGAAGCACCGGGAGGTGAGGCGGTGGTAGTGGGCTGGGGGGAAGGGATTGGGCTGAGTGGAAAGGCGAGTCATGGCTAGCCGAGGAGTGGAATGAGATTGAAATTTTATTCATAATATTAAAAATCATTTTCCAAATAAGATCCAAACATTTTTTGTCACATGCCAATAAAAGAAAACTAACAATTTTCCTAAAAAATAATTTCTCGGAAAGTGTTTTCCTTTTTCATGGAGTTTTCTCCCAAAGAAATGCACTCCGCATTTTTTTATTCAAATGGATATTACGCCTTGAGAAAGAAGAAACAAAATATAATTGAAATTACATTATAGTCGTGAACATGGAAATCAAGAATTACACTAGAAATGCAATGAAATTTTGCAAATTCCAAGTACAGAAATCTAAAGGAAATTTCAGATGGGCTTCAACATGTGCGTGCTTGATGTTTCTTCCATGTTCAGTAAACTTGGAGATTAGAGGGAAGCATATGATTCTTTGTCTGAGAGGAATACATATGATGACTATGATAATAGTAACCCAAGTAGGATTCATTTATAAGTTGGATGGATGGTTGGGACGTTGTGGAAATTTTTAACTCGGGATCAAGAGGTCCTCTATTTGAATCTCACTAACCATGTGAAAGTTGCTTTGCAAAAGGGCCATTTTACAGGCCAAAGCCTGATCCAAATTGGTTCATCGGCCTTGTAGGCTGTTTTATGGCTCTCAACGCGGTTGTCCTTGTGTTATAAACAAGAAAACAGTATGTGTCACATATACTTAAGCCAAAAAAGCAAATCAATTACGAAAAGAAATCTCATTGAATCATATCTTTATTTTTTCCTTCCTGCAGAGAGCCAAGAACTAGTAGTTCTCCAAAATGGTCCTCCAGCCCTGACAGAGGAAAAAGGCCCAGAATCTGGAAAACACATTGTTGCCCTCCGAAACAAATTTTGACACGAGAAGAAGAGACTATATTGCAGAAGGGAAAAAACCAGAGCAAAGGCTCAGGCTCACGGACGCAGCACCTCTCCTTCGATGATGATTCCAAATCCTATCAAATCATCCTTGAGAGCCCGTCACTGCAAGTCCTTGCCAGCCGTCGCCGCCCTGGACTCCAGCAAATCACATTGAAGAATCGAGTTTGGAAGCTGAGACAATCACGAGAAGATGTTCTGGACAGCTCCTCTAATTATATCATCCTTAACCTCGTTGAAAAACAACTATAAGCAAATTTCGGGATGCGTGGTGGATCTGACACCGATGAAGATATGAGATCTACAACTTCTAAACAATTTGCAGCAGGGTGAAATAAGAGGCAATCCCATAGTTCAACATCACGAAGAGTATCTTTTATACTTTGATATGATCTCCTATATCATATGTGGCCAGAAAGATTGCAAGCATTCTATGCTTTAATTTACCACCAAAGCCTAAGCATCAGAATTCGCCATTATTTATATCCTTTCAACATTTGTTAGTAAATTCATTGGAAGCCGTCGAGATTGGTGTTGGCCACTAGTCACAGGCGATGGCCGAGCAGGTTGGCCTTGCTTGGGTGAGTGTCGGTATCTACATCCACATAGAGAGGTAGTAGCAAATAATTCATTATAATCGGAGAATTGGAGTTACAGCTCTAATATTTTTCATACAGGCACGTTTGGTAACGAATCTATTCCTGGGAAGAAATTCTGATAAGAAATGATTATTTTTTATTATGTTCCCGGGAACTAATTCTGAGTAAAAGAACACATTTGGTAACTGTCCAAAATTTCTGATTCTGGAATAGAATTGCGTTTGGTACCATGCTCATTAATTCTCTTCCAAATTAATTTCTTTTAATTTTTAAATAAATTTTTTACTTTTTTCCTTTTTTTTTTTCTTTTCTTTTTATCCTTTTTCTCCTTCTTCTTCTTGTGGCTGGACGCGACTAGCGGCGATGGACAGAGGCGGTGGGTGGCGGCGGGCGGTGGGCGATGACGGACGGCGGTGGACGGCGGCAGGCCGGCAGCGGCGGATAGCGAGTGGCGACGAACGGCTGCAGGCCCGTGACTGGTGGGCGGCGGCGGGCGGTGGTGGACAGCGATCGCGAGATGGCGGAAAAAAGAATAAGAAGAGTTAGTTTTTTTATTCTAAAATTTGTTCTTAGAACAATAATCAACTTTTTTTTTTTTATTCTTGATTCTACTCCAAATTTGTTCCTAGGAACAAAATTTTATCAAACACGATTCTGTTTCCAAACTGTTCCCGAAAACAAAAAATCGAATCGATCACTGTTGGGATGGTTACCAAACGGGGCCTTAAGTTTCGTTTGTTTAATAGAAAATAAATAATTTGGAAACCATTTCTTTAAAAATGATTACTTGTGTCGTTTACAAAAACTAACGAATAAAAAAATATTTGCATTGTCAAAAATAAATGTAAACATATATTGTTGTTATAAAAATAATTTCCATCGATCAATCATTTCGATTGAAATAGACGATCATTTTCAAACAAATATTTTCTAAATTGAAATTACATCCAAAACCTAGAATATATATATATAAAAAAAATCAATTTGATGTAAAACTCACGATATGAATCACTAGTTTATGCTCAAAGAAAAACTTTTCCACAAGCTTAGGGAAGCCCACGAACTTTTTTCATTTTCCTCTTATATACTTTTGGCCCCACACGCACGACTAATCCATTGGCCAAACCGACATGTTCATCTTCTCCAACAAAAAGAAACAAATCCTTTGCCCATCGAGAAAAAAAAAAATCAGCAACTTCTTTATTTCAAACCACTTCTCACTCTCAATTTGGATTAGGGGAAGGTTCCCTCGAAGGCCTAATTATTTCTACCGTATGAATCGGTCGACATCCTTCCTTCAAATCTATTTTGAATTCGAGACATATTTTTCACAAATAAAAATTTCTAATCCTCACTGATCTAGTTAGTCACGTCCACTCTAACTCTCACCTTCCACCACCTACCGATGCACCACCACCTGCTCCTCCTCCTCATGGCGGCAACCGCTCTCCTTCTCCTCCTCCCGACGGCACCGTCTCTCTCCGCCAGCGACTTTCTCTCCACCTGCAACCGAACCTTCAGCTGCGGCCGCCTCGTAAACATCTCCTACCCCTTCACCGGCCTGTGCACTGTGGCCCGCCAGAGTTCCGCCTCAGCTGCGACGGCTACTACCCCGAGCTCACTGCCTGACTCCCTCGCATACAAAGTCTGGGCACTCGACCAGACTCGCCGATCGCTCGCTCTCTCAAGAGCCGATCTTTTTAACACCACCGCCTGCTTGCAGCAATACGCCAACACCACCCTCAACTCCACCATCTTCACCCTCGCTAGCGACCGCGAAGGCCTCACCTTGTTTTACGAGTGTTCGAAGTTGACGAACATCAATCCCGATAATCAGTTCAGTTGCGAGATCAATGGGACCAAGACGGACAACTATTACTTGATCGGTGCTGTCCCCACTGACCCGATTCTTAATTGGAGCAAGTGTGAAGTGAGCGTCACGGTCCCAATTCAGCCGTTCGCGGCGTACATGCTCACCGCAGATGAGTCGAGGCTCATAGAGGTTCTGCTATTGGGTTTTCAGGCGAATTACACGAATCCGTACAAGGTTCAGTGCGTGACGTGTGGTGGGATTGGTGGGGAGTGTGGGTTTGACTCCGATCGGGGGACGCCCATTTGCATTTGTGGATGACCAAATTTGTCCCACATCCCCCAGCAAGCCCATTCCGACTGCAGGCACTTCAACTGACCCCCTTTCTGTTCGTTCAAATCAATCGGATGACATGCTCCGGAATTGCCGATCTGAAACTGAGTTTTTTTCTTGTCATGCATGCTAGTTTCCCCCTTGCACCTTTTACTTTAGTCAAGGAACAGCCCCATAGCAGAGAAGCTTTTTGATGAAGCTCGAAGCTAGAACCGATAGCTCCCTTGTTATAGATAGATGGAAAAGGATGTGGCATTCCAACCCAACCCAATCCAATCGAAGGGGAGATGAAGTTACTTGAAATAGATCAATATCACTTTATGGATAGTTTACGGATGATTTCCAACACATAAAGGACTTCATGTCTTGAATATGATTTGAAACTGCAGACAAGGTTTTCACTCTTTGGGTGTTTGCTATAGGCAATTCTTGCATATGCTCAATTTACACCAGATTCCTGTAAGGTTGATAGTATAACAGTCTTTGGGTTATTACAAGGGTAATATCTTGTTGCGAGCTACAAATTTTTGAAGAAATTGATCTCATAACAATCTATAATTATTTATTATTTAGTTTTTTATGATCTAAAATAGACTGTTATTCTCACAGTAGATTAAAAATTGTCACTCAATCATTTCTCTCTTTATAATTTTGGTCAACCCTAGAAATAATAGATTTTTCCATGTCCATGGATCCAACAGGCAGAGAAAACTTATCATAGGTAAACTTCTCTTTGACATCGCTGGATTTGTATCTCTTGTTTTGGTAAATCGCTGATATCTTTTAAGGGATTGAAAATGATAGGTGGAGCATCTACTATTGGTGCTTCAATACCTACAATTGCCATCATTCTCACATGGAAGGTTCTACTCTTCAAGAGCAAGAAAGATGGCAAAGTTGAGCAATCGATAGGAACCCTTGATCTCTTGTTCCAAGAAGATACTGATATAGTGATTTGAAGAAAATGACAAAATCATTTTCAAAGAAACTTGGTCAAGGAGGATTCAATGTAGAGTATAAAGGAAAGACCAGAGATGGTCGTCTTGTGGCAATGGAAATTCTAGTAGAGTTGAAAAGTAGCCCAAAAGAATTTATCAATGAAGTTGCGAGCATTAGTAGAACTTCTCACATTAATGTAATCAGTCTCTTAGGTTTGTGTTATTAAGGGAAGAAGAGAGCTCTAATATTCGAGTGCCTAATGGTTTGTTGGATAAGTTCATATATTCTGGAAGAGCTTTAAACACGAGTAGTTCTTTGGAATGGAAGATACTATATCAAATTGCAATTGGCATTGCTCATGGGCAAGAGTATGTCCATTGAGGCTGCAATACCAAAATCTTGCATTTCAATATACAACTTCAGAACATTTTACTCGATAGAGATTTTATTCCCAAATTTCAAATTTCAGCCTTGCTAAACTTTGTCATGGACGAGAGAGTGCTATATCAACTCTCGGCATGAGAGGAACGGTTAGATTTATTGCACCAAAAGTTGTTTGACGAAACTTGGAGAGAGTCTCTCACATGTTTGATGTTTATAGTTACGGAACATTGGTTCTTGATATGGCAGGCATAAAAAATTCTGACATCGAAGTTTCCAATAACAGTGAAATATACTTTCCAAAATGGATTTATAGGAATTTAGAGTTGGGCAAAGATCTGAAATTGCCGATGAATGTGACAAAGGAGGAGGAAGTGCTGGCGAGGAAGATGGTCATTGTGAGTTTGTGGTGCATTCAAACCAGTCCATTTGATCAACCATCAATTATGAAGGGGATAGAAATGTTGGCAGGAAGCTTTGAATCACTACAAATGCCGCTGAAGCCCATCTTGTATTCTCCATTGCGAGAATTGTCGAAACGCTGGGAAATGTTGATGTCAAATTCTAATGGGAGCCACGAGGAGGATAGAATAATGGAGAATTTAGAGGAAAGCAACAACGGATGATAAAGTTGTAGTGCACGATATAACTCCTCGAGGTAATTGTCATGCCTTAATTTAGGTTGAATATGTTGTTCATAGAGTTGTGATGAAAGTAGAGAGGACGGTTTTGTTATAATTGTCCGCATATCATATTCTTGCAAACATTCACGTCGAGATCAATATTTAGAATAATATAACAAATATAGTTTTATATCCATGCGACACGGTGACATCTTGCTAGCTTAACCGTGAGATTAGTGTGAATGAGACCATATTTTCTAGATGTGTGACATGTCAAAAGCATCTAATTCATAAACAATTAGCTGGGAAAGATGATAAGAAGAGATGCACGCTCTCATAATGGATAATCCTATAGGAATAATAGGTTCATTACAAAAATTCCATAATTAAAAGAACCAACCCCAATAATATTTTCTTAAACAATACTGAGTCTGCCATCGAAATTTCTTGAATAATATACTGTTACCTTATGACCATGCATTTTGGCTTTTTTACAAGCATTAAGCACTTAAAAACATTGCAATATATTGAAAGGGCTGCCTACAATAAGAAATTAAGATCTGTAGACGCAATCGACTATATTTGGGCGAATATGCTGTTCAAAATAGGGAAAATATTCCAAAAAGTCCAAAATGATTGGCTATTTTAGTCTTAAATCTTTTGATAATTTGCAAATTTAGTTCTTTTGGCCAACGTTGATTGGAAATTACTAATGTGGATGTCGGTAGTTCTACGTGACATAGCCGGATCTAGATCGCGTCATGGGTCTTGTAGGGTGTTTTATGGCTCTCAATGCATGTGTCATAAACAAGAAAACAATATGGTTTGAATAAAGTTAAGCAAAAAAAGCAAACGAATTATCAAAATATATCTCATCGAATCATATCTTTACATATGCAATATGACCTACCGTTGAAGATTGAAAGCCTCAATTTTTTAAATGACGCCCGCATGTATATGTACATATATGTGTGCGTGTCTACATGTTCCATCCTTCATATTTTCCCTAATTGGGAGAGTCTTGGGATGAAAGTACTTTTACCTGCCCTAGAAAATTCCCCGGATCAAACTGGCTATTAGCGTAGGCCAAAGGGGCCAAACCCAACTGGAGTAGACGGAAATGGAAGTACTAAAACAATTAGCCTTGCAGAGGTTGTTCCACCTTCCTCCTAAATGGTCCTCCATTTGCTGGCCCTGGCAGAGGAAAGCCCAGAATCTCCAAAACACATTGTCGCCCTCCCGAACTAATTTTGGCACATAAGATGTAGAGACAATATTGCAGGAGCGAAAAAACCAGAGCAAATGCTCATGCTCACGGCCACAGCCCCTCTCCTTCGATGATGATTCCAAATCCTATCAAATCATCCTCGAGAGACAATCACTGTAAGTCCTGGCCAGCCGTTGCTGGCCGGGACTCGGCAAATCCCGTTCAAGAATTGAGCTTGGAAGCTGAGGACATTTATGAGAAGATGTTCCGGACAGCTCCTCTGAACCTGTCATCGTTAACCCTGTTGAGAAACCACTATCGGCAGACTTCAGGATGCATGCTGGATCTGACACTGATGAAGATACGGGATCCGCAACTTCCAAACCATGTGCAGCAGGGCGAAACAAGAGGCAATCCCATATTTCAACATCACGAAGAGTATCTTTCACACTAGATGATCTCCCATATCATAAGTGGCTGGAGAGATTGCAAGCGTTATGTGCTTAATTGGCCACCAAAGCCCTTAGAATCAGAGTTCGCCATTATTATATCTTTCAACAGTTGTTAGTAAATTCATTGGAAGCCGTCGAGATTGGTGGACATCTCTTTCTAAAGAGGACAAGACAGCCTTTCTGGTCCTGCAAGAGTTCAATCAAGTGATCTGAATTCTCCGTTAACTTTTCATCGACAAGCCAGAAAATTCGGGAAAAAAAAAAACAGTTTTTCCTTACAAGAGAAGAAATCTTGACAAACACTCCAAAGAAATGCTGAAACTCCCAGATGTGAGTCTTGAGTCAGCGTCCCTATCATCCATTCCAAAGTAGATAGCTATATTAGTGGAAAGATCTTTTCAAAATTGATAAGTGTATCGAAAGTTCTAAAACTCATTACAAAAAAGCAATTGAATCCAAAACATTTTAAAAGAGCAATTTCATCTTAAAAATTATCACAAAGTATAATTGAGTCTTCATAAAACTTATCACGAAGTGTAATTGAGTCCTAAATTTTTTAAAAAGTGTAATAAAATATTAAAACTTATCAAATTAGTGCAATCAATCATTTCCATTAACTCCATCTAACTTAACAATAAAAATGCCAATAAGTTTAAGAACTTGATTACATCAACTTGACTAGTTTAAGGACTTGATCACACTAACTTGACAAGATTTAGGACTTAATTGTAATTTTTGAAAGTTCTGAGACTCAATTGTACTTTCATGACAAGTTTTAGGATTTTCAGTGCACTTGTTCCAAATACTGTTGTTCCAAATTGAAATAAAAGAGTTGTTGATGCTACACTTGGCAAACTCCAGGTAGTAATCCATATTGTAATAGTAGAATTGTGTCTTTGAAGAAAAGCAATGAAGGATTATTAGCATGACAAGAGAGAATTTGATAAGGCCGGTTTAAAGCCGGGCTTGCAAATCAAGTGCTCGCTCAAGGATTCCTCTTGGACGTGCTGCAGCAAAGAAGAAACGGCATTTCTGGAAAGTTTAGTTCTCAAATCTCCCATATGAAGAGAAGGAAGACATAGACTTCTTTGTGAAAAGATATACCCAAGAAAAAAAAAACAAAAGATAGATGTTTCATCTGTGATTGCAAAGGACGCTTTGCAAAAAAGAAGAAGAAAAGAATGCCTTGAAGCCAAGAAAAAGGAATGCATATGTTGCAAACCCTTGAGACAAATACCAGAGCATTTTTCCAAGAAGATGATCTTGAATCAATTTTATACTTCTGGTCAATGATCCAAATGATAGCTTTGCTTCTTTTCCCAAATCCAAAAACACCAAACATCCAAAGTTTTTGTCAGACCTCTCATGATTCCAAACCATGCATTCCCATTCATATCTTTCCTTCCAAACATGACAAGTCCATTTCAGTTATTGCCCTCATAGACATTGGGGTAAATGCTCATATCTTTGATCTTAAAATTCTTCCACAAGAAATTCGGTAAATTCCAAAGCCATCACAAATCGGAAAAAAAGTGTGAGAAAAGTCCTAAACTTATTACATTTGTGTCAATTTAGTTAAAAATATTTTAATAGTGTTAATTTAGTCCTAAACTTTTTGATTTTAGTGCTAATTTAGTTTTTCCGACTAACGTTTGGCTGGATATTGCTCATGTGGACGCTAATTGGCTTACGTGGCACTGCTGGCACTAACATAAATAATTTTTAATAATATTTAAAAATTTCTTTGATTATTTAATATTTATTATTTATTTCCGTCTTTCTTTTTTCCTTTCTTCTTCCTATTCCGGTGCTGGCTATTGGCCATAGGCGATGGCCAAGTGGGTTGGCCTTGCCTGGGTGACTATCAATAGGGTGTACAAACAGATTAAGTATACCCGAGAGCTAGATCAGCCCACCCGGAAAACAAGGATGGAACCGATTCTCGTTGAAATTGATCTAGGAACTTGTTCCAAAAAATTTAGAATCAATTTGAACTGGTCTAGGAATTAAATCTAAATGAATACTCACCTGAGAATCAGATCGATCGGACCGGGTTAGGAATAGGTTTGGGAACCAGTTTTATAGGAAAGTCCAAAATCCTATCTTTTTTTCCCCCTGATTTCTAATCTTGGAATTGCATTTTTCCTCTCGCACGGTTCTTCTCCTTCGTCGTTCCTCTTCCTCGCTCGTTTCCCTCCCTTGATGGCTCACGGTCGCACCGTTCATTACTAGCTCATGGTCGCACCATTCATCACATAGATTTTTGCTTTGCCTTATGATCTTTGTTCGTGATAATTAGCCTTATGGATTCTTAATTTTGTTTAATCAAAAATTTCATTTACTTGTTGATTACATGTGCTTAATGTTTCGATATAAATTAGGAGGATTACGTTATTTTCTCACGTATTAATGTAAAATTCGAAGTCGTATAGAATATCAAGCAATTGCCAAATAAGTTCTAACGGAAACAGGGTTGACCTTGGAACCTGACCGGAAAAACAATATGGTTCCAAAATAGGAGCTACTGCAAATAGGGTTGGCTACAGAGTCTAAAAAAGGGGAACCGGTTATCATAAGGTCAAGTAATTGGTTTAGGTTTGAAACCTACCCATCCAGAACCTGATCATCCATGACTATTAATAACTACATTCACATGGAGAGATAATAGCAAATAATCCACTATAATTAGAAAATCGGAATTACGGCTCTAATATTTCTCACACTTAAGCTCCGCTTGTTTTGTGAGAAATAAATCATTTGAAAAGAATTTCTTTAAAAACATTCACTTGTATCTTTTACAAAAATGAACAAATAAAAACTATTTGCATTGTCCAAAAAAATAATTAAACATATATTATTGGCATAAAAATATTTTTCATCGACTAATCATTTCGATTGAAGTAAGCAATCATTTTAAGAAAATATTTTCTAAATTCAAACGACATCCAAAACTCAAAGTATTTATTAAATAAATAGATCAATTGGACGTAAAACTCACGACATGAATCACATGTTTAAGCTCCACGCAAAAGCTTTTCCACACGGTCGAACCAAGAAGTCACGTTCGTTTTTTAGTTCTTCAAGCCAAGAAAAAGGAACGCATATGTTGCAAACCATTGAGAAGAAGACCGGAGTACTTTTCCAAGGAGATGATCTTGAATCAATTTTATACTTCTGATCAATGACCCAGATCTAGATGATAGCTTTACTTCTTTTCCCAAGATCCAAAAACACCAAACATCCAAAGTTTTTGTCAGACCTCTCATGCTCCCAAACCATGCATTCTCGTTCGTATCTTTCCTTCCAAACATGGCAAGCCTATTTCAGTTATTGCCCTCATAAACATTGAGGCAAATGCTCATACCTTTGATATTAAAATTCTTCCACAAGAAATTTGGTAAATCCCAAAGTCATCACAAATCGGGGAAAATTGTCAAAAAAGTCATAAATCTATTACATTTGTATCAGTTTAGCCCTAAACCTTTTAATAGTGCCAATTATAGTCCTAAATCTTTGATTTAATGCCAATTCAGTCTTTCCAACTAACTTTGATAGAATATTGCTAACATGGAAGTCAACCAGCTTACATGGCAATCTTTGGCGTAGACATGAATAATTTTTAATAATATTTTAATTTTTATTTATTTATCATCTATTATTTATTTATGTCTTTCTTTTTTCCTTTGTTCTTCTTATTCTGGTGTCGGCCACTAGTCACAGGCGATGGCCGAGTAGGTTGGCCTTGCTTGGGTGAGTGTCGGTATCTGCATGTGAATGAATTATGTTAATTCATATAGACATGTCAAAAAATCAGAAGGCTTGTAGTATTCCGTTTACACAATTTGTGTATAATATGAAAGGCATATACTAAACCCTTTTAAGTTATATCATTGTAACGAGATTGATGTCAAAATCTTCTCTTTACGCTTTTTTTTTTTTTTTTCATTTATATTACTTCTTTTTGCCCCACAAAAACCTTACAAGATTTTCACTGGCCCCCAACCTCCCGACGATTTAGTTACATCGAAGGCTCAAGAAGCTAGATTCAGCCTAAATCATTTAGGAAATAAATTGCAAACTTGTACAAGGAATATGAGATTAATTTGTATAAAAGCATTGGATAGTTGGTAGAGCATCATAGAGAGAGAGAGAGAGAGAGAGAGAGAGAGAGAGAGAGAGAGAGAGAGAGAGAGAGAGGGGATTCGGAAGAACAAAACAAATTTAGAGAGAGCCAAGATTTAGAAGAACAAAACAAATTTGATGGGTCAATAGTGTTAAAACCACTCAGCAAAAAACTGATATTTTCACCTAGGAAGATCACTAAGAGAGTGCTCAAATCCGAACTCATCAACATATTTAGTTGGACCCACCTTTAGTCAAAAGCTTAAGCCAATAAGTTATATGTTAACTAGGGTATATTGTTATTCTATACCACAAGAACTATTCGATATAGGATTTTTTAACATAATTCATTCACATCCAAAACTCAAAATATTTATTAAATAAATAGATCAATTGGACGTAAAACTCACGACATGAATCACTTGTTTAAGCTCCACGCAAAAACTTTTCCACACGGTCGAACCAAGAAGTCACGTTCTTTTTTTAGTTCTTCAAACGGTGGGTCCAGCGAAATAATTGTGCGGCTCTTCACGCTTAGGGAAGCCCAAGAACTTCTTCATTTTCCTTTCATATACTTTGGCCCCACACGCCCGACTAATCCGTTGGTCAAACCGACATGTTCATCTTCTCCAACAAAAAGAAACAAAATCCTTTGCCCATAGAGAGAAAAAAAAAGAAAAACAAAAACAAATCAGCTACTTTATTTCAAACCACTTCTCACTCTCAATTTGGATTAAGGAAAGGTTCCCTTGAAGGCCTAGTTATTTCTACCGTGCCAATCGGTCGAGGTCCTTCCTTCAAATTTATCTCGAACTCGAGATATATTTTCCGTAAATGAAAATTACTTGCTCCTCATTGATCTACTTAGTCACCTCCACTCTCACTCTCACCCTCCACCACCGTCACCCACCGATGCGCCGCCACCTGCTCCTCCTCCTCCTACTCCTGACCGCGCCGTGTCTCTCTGCCGGCAACTCTTTCTTCAACTGCAGCCAAACCTTCAATTGCGGCCCCATCGTAAATGTCTCCTACCCCTTCACTGACGCCAACCGCCCCGCCCATTGTGGCCCACCGGAATTCCACCTCAGCTGCGACAACAACAAATCCTACCCCGAGCTCACCACCGACTCCCTCACATACAGCGTCCGGACACTCGACCAGACTCGCCGATTGCTCACTCTCGCAAGAACCGATGTTGACGACTATTTTGTCCGATGCTGCAGGCAGCAATATGCCAACACCACTCTCAACTCCACCATCTTCACCCTCGCTAGCGACAACAAGGTCCTCACCTTGTTTTGTGAGTGTTTGAACTTGACGAACATCAATCTCGACAATCGGTTCGATTGCCTGATCAATGGGACCTGGGTGGGAAGCTATTACTTGATCGGTGCTGTCCCTACTGACCCGAATCTTAACGGGACCAAGTGTAATGTGAGCGCCACGATTCCATTTATGGCGTCCCCAGAGATGAAGCTCTCCAAAAGGTGGCCTTTCCTGGACGCTAAGGGGGTGGGTTTTCGGGTGAATTACACGAATCCGTACGAGGATCAGTGCGTGATGTGTGGTGGGATTGGTGGAGAGTGTGGGTTTGACTCCGCTCAGGGGAAGCCCATTTGCATTTGTGGTGACCAAATTTGTCCCATATCCCGCAGCAAGCCCATTCCGATCGCAGGTACTTCAATTGACCCACTTTTTGTTCGTTCAAATGAATCGGATGGCATGCCGCGGAATTGCTGATTTGAAACTGAGATATTTTCTTATCATGCATGCTAGTTTTCCCCTTGCACCTTTTACTTTAGTCAAGGAACAGCCTGATAGCAGAGAAGCTTTTTTGAAAAGCTTGAGGTTAGAACAGATAGCTCCCTTTTTTAATGTAGATGGATTAGGATGATGGCATTTCAATCCAATCGAAGGGAGAGGAAGTTACTTGAAATAGATTAGTATCACTTTATGGATAGTTTACAGATAATTTCCTACACAAAAAAAGACTTCATGTCTTGAAATATGATTGTGCAAATGCGGATATTCACTACACGGGCAAGGTTTTCACTTTTTGGGTGTTTGCTATTTGGCAATTCCTAAAATTGTAGTCAATCCTGGAAATAATAGATTTTCCTTTTCCAGGATTCACTGGGAGGAGAAATGGGAGGAGAAAATTTATGATAGGTATATATCTCTTTGACATCACTGAATTTGTGTCCCTCACCTCAGTAAATCGTTAATAACTTTTAAGTGATTGAAAATGACAGGTGGAGCGTGTGCTGTTGGTGCTTCAATTTCTGTAATTGCCATCATTTTCACATGGAAGGTTCTTATCTTCAAGAACAAGAAAGATTGTGAAATTGAGCAATTGATGGGACTCCATAGATCTCTTGTTCCAAGGAGATACCGATATACCGATTTGAAGAAAATGACAAAATCATTTTCAAAGAAACTTGGTCAAGGAGGATTTGGTGTAGTGTATAAAGGAAAGATCAAAGATGATTGTCTTGTGGCAGTGAAAATTCTAATGGATTCCAAAAGTAACCCAGAAGAATTTATCAATGAAGTTGTGAGCATTAGTGGAACTTCTCACATTAATGTAATCACTCTTTTAGGTTTTTGTTACGAAGGGAAGAAAAGAGCTCTAATATTCGAGTACATGCCTAATGGTTCGTTGGATAAGTTCATATATTCTGAAAGAGCTTTAAATATGAGTAGTTCTTTAGAATGGAAGATGCTCTATCAAATTGCAATTGGCATTGCTCGTGGGTTAGAGTATCTATACCGAGGCTGCAATACCAGAATATTGCATTTTGATATAAAACCTCAAAACATCTTGCTTGATTGAGATTTTACCCCAAAGATTTCAGATTTCGGTCTTGCTAAACTTTGTCATGGGCGAGAGAGTGTTGTATCAATTCCTGGCGTGAGAGGAACGGTTGGGTTTATTGCCCCAGAAGTTGCTTGTCGAAACTTGGGGAGAGTCTCTCACAAATCTGACGTTTACAGTTATGGAATGTTAGTTCTTGATATGATAGGCATCAGAAATTTTGACATCAAAGTTTCCAACAGCAGTGAAATGTACTTTCCAGAATGGATTTATAGGAATTTGGAGCCCGGCAAAGATCTAAAATTGCCGATGAATGCGACAAAGGAGGAGGAAGTGCTGGTGAGGAAGATGGTCACTGTGAGTTTGTGGTGCATTCAAACTAGTCCATCTAATCGACCTCCAATTGTGAAGGTGATAGAAATGTTGGAAGGAAGCTTTGAATCACTGCAAATGCCGCCGAAGCCCATCTTGTATTCTCCATCGCGAAAAAAGTCGCAAAAATGGGAAATGACAATGTCGAATTCCAATGGGAGCCATGAGGAGGATGGAATACTAGAGAATTTGGAGGAAAGCAATAACTGATGGTAAAGTGGTAGTGCACAATATAACTCCTCGAGGTAATTGTCGTGCCTTTTTTTAGATTGAATATGTTGTTCTTAGAGTTGCAATGAAAGTAGAGAATACGGTTTTGTTATTATGTCTGTATATTGTTATTCTTGCAAACATCAATGTCAACACCAACATTTAGAATAATGTAATAAATAAGTTTTCGATCTTGCTAGTTTGACGGTAAAATTAGTATAAATGTGACAATATTTGCTAGATGTTCGACTCTTCCAAAGCACCTAATTCGTAAAGAGTAAGCAAGGGAAGACGAAAGGAAGAAAATGCACGCTCTCCTAATTGATAATCCTACATGAATAATAGGTTCATTACAAAATTTCCATAATTAAAACAACTAACTCCCGATAATATTTTCTGAAACAATTCTAAGTCTTTGCCATCAAAATTTCTCGAATAATATATTATCACCTTTTGACTATGCATTTTAGCTTTCTTACAAGCATTAAGCACTTAAAAACATTGCAGCTGCTGAAAAGGCTACCGACAATAAAAAATTAAGATCTATAGACACAACCATTGACTATATTTGGGTGAATATACTGTTCAAAATAGGAAAAATTGTCCAAAATGTGAAAAATTTATTGTACGGAGGCTAATTTAGTTATAAATATTTCAATTTGACCATAATAGTCTTAAATCTTTTGACAATTTGCTGATGTAGTTTTTCTAGCTAATCTTGTTTGAAAATCACTAACATGGACAACAGTAATCTTACGTGGCATGGTCAGATCAAAATCGGCTCATGGGCCTTGTAGGCTGTTTTGTGGCTTTCGCTAGTGTCCTGTGTTATAAACAAGATAACATTATAATTCATATAAAGTTACGCAAAAAAAGTAAATTAATTATGAAAAGAAATCTCATTGAATCATACTTTCTTCTTCTCATTTCTCTCTCTTCTTCTTCAAGCTTTGGCCAATCGCTAGCCTCGGAAATGACCGGTGACCGGCAAGACAAGGATTGGTGACCTCGTCGAACCTTGTCCAATAGATTGCTAGCATCCGGCGACGGTGGCGGTAGCAATTGATGGCAATGGCAGCGGAAGAAGAAGAGAGAAGGAAAAAGAAAAGAAAAAGAGAATAGAAAAGGGAGAAAAGAAATTTAGGTTTGCTTAATTATGAAATTATTTCAGGAAACAAAACTGTAATTTTTTTTTTTTAACTCTTTGATTCTGTTCCAAATTTATTCTCAGGAACAAAAGAATAGAATTTGTTACCGTTTATCAAACATGCCCTTACTTACCCCAGAGAATTCCTTGGATGAACTAGCTATCAACATAGGTCCAATAGGGCCAAACCCAACTAGAGTAGACGAAGGGCAAGTTTGGCAACTCATCAAACAGTATCAAATTCTATTCTTTTGTTTTCAAAAGTATATTTGGAGTAGAAATCTATATGGTAAATTTTTTATATCCGATAATAGATTTGGAACAGAATCAATTAGTACAAAAAAAAAGTTATTTCTTTGTTTCTGAGAACAATTCCAGAATCAAGCAAACATAAATTTCTCTTTTCTCTTCTTCTTTTCTTCTTTTTCTTCTTCCTTCTATCTTCTTCTTCCACCGCAATTGTTGTCAACAACCACCGTTGTGGCTGTCCACCAACGTCAGTCGCCAGCGACCAATTGGGCAAGGTCCGACGAGCTTGTCAGAGGCTTGCCCAGCCATTAGTGAGTCTCGTCCAACTACTGATGAGGCTTGGCCGACGAGGCACGGCCTCACTAGAGGCCGTGTCATTCCAGCGAAGTTGCCTACCCTCGTCTAGTAAGTTGTCAATCATTCCAAGGCTGGCAACTGACCAAAGCTGGAAAAAGAAGAGAAAGAAAAGAAAAAGGTAAAAAAAGTATTAAAAAATTAAAAGAAATCGGTTTGGATTAGAAGCTTTGAGGACATTGCCAAAAGTAATTTTATTTTGGAAATAAAATTTTTTGACAGTTACCAAACATCTTCAAATATTTAGAAATTGTTTTTGAGAACAAAATAAAAAATTAATAATTTTCGATAAGAAATTATTCGAGAACAGAATGATTACTAAACACATCTAAAAATGGGAGAACTAGAACAAATTAGCCTTGCAGAGGTTGTTCTCAATTGGTAGACAGAAATTTCTTTGGCCCAAAATAGTGTTCTCAAGTCCCGCAGCAATATACAGCCCCAATTTGACCATACAGAGCACACGGTCGACCAAACAGCAGTAGCCCCTAATGAGCTACTTGGAACTCTGCCCTAGATATGCTCCGTAGGATAGAACCCAGGGCCACCCGTCTCCTAACATTGAAAAAACTGAAGGGACAAATTCAATCTCTTCTAGAAAAGTAGCTTGTTCCAGCCTCCTCTTCCTTCGAAGCATTATTTTTTCCTTCCTAGACAGCCCAGAACTAGTAGTTCTCCTCCTAAATGGTCCTTTGTTGGTGTCCTAGGCATAGAGGAACCACACCAATCCATCTCGAACTTGATGATTAAACTCTACTGTAGTGACGATTCTGTAGGAGAGGTCCTGTGGAAAAATAACTCGATGCCAGGATGATAAAAAACCATTGGCTTTGGCCGAGGAAAGCCCAAAATCTCAAAAACACATTGTCACCCTTAGAAACAAATTTCGACACATGAAAAGAAGAAATAATAGTATTGCAAAAGGGAAAAAACCAGAGCAAAGGCTCAGGCTCACGGCCACAGCCTCTCCTTCAATGATGATAACAAATCTTATCAAATCATCCTTGAGAGACCATCATTGTAAGTCCTTGCCAGCCGTGCTGTGGACTCATCAAATCCCTCTAAAGACTCGAGTTTGGAAGCTGAGGACGGTTATAAGAAGTTGTTCTAGCAGCTCCTCTGAATCCATCATCCTTAATCCTATGGAAAAACCACCATCAACAAATTTCTGGAGGCATGGTGGATCTAACACTGATGAAGATACAAGATCCACAACTTCTAAGCCATGTGCAGCAGGGTGAAATAAGGAGTGCCAGACACCTGTAGTGTCAAAACTTGACACGAAGGGACACTTAAGTATCAAAAGTTAAAAAAAGTGACATTTAAGTGCCAAAATTGAAGCAAAATGGATCACTTAAGTGCCAACAGTGAGAAAATCCCGCCAAAATGCCGACGTGGCGATTTTCCGGCGAGGTAAGTGCAAAACAATGTCATTTTGCACGTTGACATGACTAGAGAAATACAAAAACGATATCGTTTTGTCTCTGACGTGATAAATAATTAATTAAATTAAATTTAAAACTAAATTTATTTAAAACATATAAAATTAAAAATTAATAAAAAAAAATTAAAAAAAAAGAGGAGGCACGCCACCGAGGGCTAAGCCTTTGCCATTGCCACCTCCCCGCCATCATCGGGAAGGGCCGGCAACGATGGGAGCAGCGTCAGCCGCAGTCACTGTTGGATAAATTCTCTTCAGGTATTTTGAAGATGACAAAACATTTTCCTCAGTCTAGTCTGAAGACTTACAGACTCTACTGACAAAGTCTGAAGATCAAAGTTTGAAGCTAGCAAGACTCACGTTACAAAGTCTACTCTCATGGACAGTCTCCAGACCGACTTTTATTCCGATATTATATGGATTTATTCCAATGGTTAGAGAATATCTTTCTACTGGATTCAGCATTAGAAAATCTTACTTTCGTATTCAAATCTGTATAGATTCTCTAAAGATTTCGCAACTTATATTTGGAATGATCTACTTATGGAAACCAAGATCCTGATTGTATGGGCGAGCAGGATTGATGGGTTATCAACACTTACCTAAAAGAGCTCGATATCTCTCTAATTGATTTTGTCCAACGGGTTGATTGGAAGAACTTCTTTGGAAGGTGCCAACGGTATAAAAGGCATGAAGAAGTATATAAGAGAGATGCTCCAGTTGTTAAAGGGTGTCGGATAAAAGAATTCCAAAGTCTGAATCTCCTTTTCTATTTTGCGATCATATTCGTTGAGTGTTATATGTAATCAAAAGAGAGATCATATTGTGTGAGATCTTGAGGAAGTGTAGTGTATACACTTTGTGGACTCAAGAGTGTGAAACTGTAATCACTCTTTTTATTCTTAATGAAATCCAGCCGAGAAGGGCTGTCCAGGTGCGAGGGAGAGTGGACGTAGGCTTAATTTAAGCCGAACCACTATAAATCTGAGTCTTGATTCTCTATCCCTAATCCTTTTATCTTTTATTACTTTCATTTGCTGCGATTGTTGGTTTTAATTCATTCGGATTAAATTTCTTTAATCACCTATTCACCCCCCTCTAGGTGCTAATTCTAGTCCTAACAATTGGTATCAGAGCCTTGTGTACTCATTCATAAGAAGTGTCTTTACTTCTGAGTAAAAGATCTATGGCTAGTATGTTATCTACAGGGTTGGTTGAAGGTCAAAGCAATACCAGACCTCCATACTTTGATGGAAAAGATTACAGCATATGGAAGAATAAGATGAAGGCATTCCTAAGATCGAAAGATCCTCCGGAATGGGAAGTGGTTGATAAAGGAATCATTCCGCCGCTGCATCGATTCAGAGAGAGAAAAAGAAACCGCTGATCCCACTCTTTTGACTCAAGAAGAAATCACCAAGAGACAGACTCTTGATGCCAAAGCTATTTACTCCTTATATTGTGCTTTATCTCCTACTGAGTATAACAGAATATCTTCTTGTGATACAGCAAAAGAAGTCTGGGATAGGCTCCACATTACCTATGAAGGAACTGATCGTGTGAAAGAAACGAGGATCAATATACTTTTGGGACAATATGAAGTCTTTAAGATGAGATCGGGAGAATCAATAACCGACATGTTTAGTCGCTTTACTGAAATTGTGAATGGTCTTGAATATCAAGGACATCCAATCTCAGGACATATGAAGGTCAACAAACTCCTACGAGGACTCTCTAAAGACTGGAATTACATAAAAACTTCAATAAGAGAGACGTAGAGAATTGCTCCACTCTCGTAGACGAACCTGGTTGGGACTCTTCAATCTTATGAAGTAGAACAAACCAACGAAGAGGAAGACTCAAAAGGTAAGAAATCTATTGCCTTAAAGTCTAATGACTATTACGATGCTACGAGAATCGAAGAAGATCTAGATGATGAAGAACGGCACTCATGATAAAGAGATTCGAAAGTTGAACAGAAAAGGAAGGAAGTTCAATTGGAAGAAACAAAGCTCTCAAAGGTTTCAAAACAAGTCAATAGAGGAAGATGATTCTAACAAAGAAGTGACCTGTTTCGAATGCAAGAAAAAAGGACACATCAAACCCAACTGTCCTCTGTTAAAGAAGAGAAAAGGAAAGATTGAGAAAAACAGGAAGGCACTCAAAGCAGAGACTTGGAGTGATACTGAATGTGAAGAAAGTGATGATGATTATGCGTATATCGTTTAATGGCAAAATCGATTCAGACTCGAGACCTTGATTCGAGCATACGACTGCACGGTGAACTCGAGGTTGGTAACCTGAAAATTCCTGTTAAGGTTTCTAAATATATTGATGAACTTTGTCTTAGTCTGAAAACCTCTTTTAAGAGGATCTCCGAATTAAAAAGGGAAAATTCTACATTGAAGCAACAGGATAAACTTATGAAAGAAAAGTTTGAAAAGCTGGAAAAAGATTTTGTTGTTGTGAAAGAAAACTCAGACATTATTTCAAATGAAAATAATCTTTTGAAAAATGATATTACTAACATATCAAAAAGATTTTCAAATGGTTCTGAAAAGTTGGATAAGATTCTTTCGATACAAAGACCATACTTTGATAAGTTAGGTCTTGGTATGACTTCTGAAACTATTTCACTAATTGATTTCCGAAGGTAAAAGAAAGAATTAAACAGAGACCAGCTAGAATTGTTTATAAGAATCATTTCCAGAAAGTTTTTGTAAAACCCTGTTGGTAGAAATGCTTTGAGATGTTCCAAGTGTAAAAGCTTAGAACATTTTGAGAAAAAATGTCATTTGGTTTGGAGACCTGTTAAAAAGAGTGGGCTAAGACTGTTTATTGTTCTAACACCTCTGGACCCAAGATGGTATGGGTACCAAAAAGAGCTTGAATTCGTGTTAATTGCAGGTTACTATCAAAAAGAAGATTAAATGGTATCTTGATAGTGGCTGCTCAAGATATATGACAGGAGACTCAAGTTGCTTCATAAAACTTGTCCAGATAGACGGAGGAAAAGTTTCCTTTGGTGGTAACAACAAAGGAAGAATTACTGGTCAAGGAACAGTAAATATTGGAAGTTTGTCAATCAAAAATGTTTCTTTAGTTGAAGGATTAAAATACAACTTGCTTAGCATAAGTCAGTTGTGTGATATTGGTTTCAAGATCAACTTCCAGGAAGAAACATGCTCTGGAATCAGTAGACTCTACTCAATCATTTACTGGACGAAGACATGGAAATATCTATCTTCTGGATGTGAATCAAGAAAGATCACAGTGCTTAATATCAGTTCAAGATGAAGCTAATCTATGGCACAAAAAGCTAGGCCATACCAATATGAAGCAAATCAACAAGATCTCTACCAAGAAACTTGTTCGAGGATTGCCTACTCTCAATTACTCAAAGTCCGATCTATGTACACCGTGCGTCTTTGGGTAAACAGGTTAGAAACTCTTACAAATTGATAAATAAAGTTTCCACTAATCATGTATTGCAGCTTTCGCATATGGATTTGTTTGGACCTACCGAACGCAAAGCATTGGTGGAAAAAGGTTCTGTCTAGTAATTGTGGATGATTACTCACGATTTACTTGGGTCTACTTTCTTTCAAGTAAGTCAGAGACTTTCTCTATCTTTTCAAAGTTTGCTAAAAAAGTGCAGAATGAGAAAGGTCATACTATCTCAAGTATTCGTACAGACCATGGAGGTGAGTTTGAAAATCAAGACTTTACTAAACTTTGTGATGAATTTGGTTTTCAAAACAAATTCTCCTCTCCATATACACCAAAACAGAATGGGGTTGTGGAAAGAAAGAATAGATCTTTACAAGAAATGACAAGAACACTTTTAATTGGAAATCAAATTTCTTCAAGGTTTTGGGCTAAAGCTGTCTCAACTGCTTGCTATATTATAAACCGAGTGTTTTTAAGACCAATTCTTGAGAAAACCCCTTATGAAATTTTTAAAGGAAAGAAACCAATAGTTTCTTATTTTCAAGTATTTGGTTGCAAATGTTTTATTCTAAAGAATGCAAATGATCGTGTTGGTAAGTTTGAAGAAAAATCAGATGAAGGATTCTTTCTTGGTTACTCAACTACAAGCAAAGCCTTTAGAGTATTCAACAAGAAGACTCAGATCTGTGGAAGAATCAATGAATGTCAAATTTCAAGACTCTCCACAAATTCAACAAATTCGATCGAAGATTCAGAATCTATTCCAGACACTGCTAAATCTACCTCTGTTGAAGCAGTTACTAATTCAGAATCAGTACAACAAGCTACTGATAAAGAATCTACTCAATAAGAAGATCAACAATCTATCAGACTGACTAATAATTGGAAGCACAAGTTTAGTCATCCCGAAGAACTCATTATTGGGAACATTAATGAGGGAATTCGAACAAGATCCAAAATGCGAGAAGAGTCTAGTGCTGTTGCTTTTATTTCTGAAATAGAACCCAAAAATATTGAAGAAGCTTTAGCTGATGAAAGCTGGATTGAAGCAATGTAAGAAGAACTCGAGACAATTCAAGTATTAACGACGTATGGGAATTGACTCCCAAACCAAAAGGTAAATAAGTTGTTGGAGCTAAATGGGTCTTCGGGAACAAAGTTGATGAAAAGGCAAAGTAACAAGAAACAAAGCAAGACTCGTGGCTAAAGGCTACACGCAAGAAGAAGGGATAGACTATGATGAGACTTATGCTCCAGTAGCAAGGTTAGAAGCAATCAGATTATTACTTGCTTTTGCTTGCTATAAGAATTTTAGGTTATTTCAAATGGATGTCAAAAGCGCATTCCTGAATGGATTTATTCAAAAAGAAGTTTACGTGGAACAACCTCCTGGATTTGAAGACTCAAAGAAACCAGACTTAGTGTTCAGACTAAAGAAAGCTTTATATGGATTGAAACAAGCTCCTCGAGCTTGATATGAAAGGCTAAGTAATTTTTTAATTCATAATGGCTTTTCTAAAGGAAAAGTAGACACTACTTTGTTTATCAGAAGGGAAGGTAAAAATTTTCTACTTGTTCAGATTTATGTTGATGACATTATATTCGGATCATCTAATGAGACTTTGTGCAAGAAATTTTCTAAGACTATGCGGGATGAATTCGAGATGAGCATGATGGGTGAACTATCCTTTTTCCTTGGTCTACAAGTGAAACAACCGAAGGAAGGAATATTCATTCATCAAGAGAAATATGCAAAAGAACTTGTTAAAAAGTTCGGTCTGGAAAATTGCAAAAAGACTCGACATACCAATGTCAAGTTCCTTGAAGATAGACAAAGATGAAGCAGGGAAGAAAATCGACCAAAAGTTATATAAAAGTATCATTGGTTCACTTCTTTATCTTACTGCATCCAGACCTGACATATTATTTAGTGTTCGCATATGCGCTAGGTTTCAATTTGATCCTAGAGAATCTCATCTAAATGCTGCTAAACGCATTATTAAATATGTTGCTACTACTGCTAAGATCGGTCTATGGTATCCCAAAGGAGGAGACTTTACACTTCTTGGCTATTTAGACGCAGATCTTGCAGATTGTAGAGTTGAAAGAAAAAGCACTTCATGTACTTCTCAATTGCTTGGAAACAGGGCAGTATCTTGGTTTTCAAGAAAACAAAGTACTGTGGCTCTTTTAACAGCTGAAGCAGAATACGTAGTCCTTGGAAGTTGCTGTTCTCAAATACTGTGGATAAAACAACAACTACAAGACTTTGGTATTGAAGATTCCTGCACAGAGATCAAATGTGACAATACCAGCGCAATCAATCTTACAAAGATTCCTATTCTACATTCAAGAACAAAACATATTGAGATTCGACATCATTTTATAAGAGATCATGTTCAGAACAAATAAGTCTTGATACAATTCATAGACTCAAAGAATCAACCGGCGACATCTTCACAAAGCCACTTTGGAGAAAAGCTTGTTTGAGTCTATTCACTCAAGACTCAACATTTTATCTCTTGAAGAATATTGAAATTCAGACTCAAAATCTAAAGTCTGACAGAGTATCAGACTCAAAGGTTGAAGACTGAAAATACCAAATCGACAAGACTGTAAGTTCATTTACTTAAACTGTCATTTCGAAAAGGTAAGATTGTCTGTTTATCTCTAATTGAGTTTATTAAGGCAGTTATTTTTTTTTAAGGAAATTTCTTATATTTCCAAAATTTGCGACGCTTGAATCACCCCGTATCTGTTATCCTTAATATACTCCTTCTCCTTCGTTTTTTTTTTTTTTTTTTTTTTTTTACTTTACCCGTAAAACCCTAGATCAAAAGCTTTTCACTTCTCGTGTTTTTCTCTCCAAAATTTCTACGTCTCAAAGCCTTTCACTTTCTTGCGACACAAGTGTGAAAGTTTCTCCAAGAAAGCGACAATGTCTTACCAAAGGAAATCATCAAGAATTGCAAACAGGGGACCACAGGGATCTAGTGAGGGGCCTACGCACTATGACCTCATAGAAGAAAGTGACTTTCCAACAGAACAGACTTCTCAACGATCTCAACAGCGTACTCCCTCAAATAGACCTCTTGATCGTCACTCTCAAGATGCAGAAGAAGTGCTTGAAGGCATTAAACCTGTAAGATTACTCAAGCCTGCTTTTGTATATAGGCTATATTCTCGCATTGAAGGAAGGAGGTTCCGCAATGACCTTCATTGATTAATTTCTGAAAGAAAAAGGTTATGCAAATGAGACACACTTTCTCACAATAATGGAAAGATCAGGCGTTGTTCCTGCTGGAACGGCAGCAAAAGCTTTTGCAAACTTTCCCAGTGACCCTAGGTTTAGTAGTGTAAATCAACCAGTGGGCAAAGATGACGATGAGAAAATGTTTATACATTTTAAACCTTGGATGGGTGTGGCTACAAACCTTCGAGGAAAGAATGATGAATTGTTTCGTTCAGACGGACACAAAAAGATGTATGAGAAATTGCTGAAGCGTGGGGTGATGAATCCACGAACAGTGGACTTTGATTTTCTGGACTTATTGAATATCAATCTGAGAGAGAAGTTTGAGAAACTTCAACTTCATAAGTTTCATGTACTGATTGTGATGTGGCTTACTCGAATTGACAAAGCATATTTTTATTCAAATCTCGTTTTCGGATGCGAATAGCATCTCATTCAGTGTGAGAGATAAAGAATACGTTGTTGATACAAACACTCTGGCAGATGTAATTGGTGTGGAAAGAGGTGTTTTCCAATCAATTGGTGTGTCTGTAAGTCATGCGACTCTAGAACTTGCAAGAGACCGAATTGCTGAAGGTCGTCTCTCCTACTCCAGGATGAATGCAACAAACACTCTGCTTCACAAGATAGTGATCAACTGTCTCAGACCTAAATCAACATCAAAGACAGATGTATCCATCTCAGAGGCCAAATTGATGTATGCAATCAAGATAGGTCTTAATTTCTCTCTGCCACACACTATCATGTTTCACATGTATAGGTCCATGGCAAAGGATAAGGGAAATCTCCCCTATGCTGCTCTCATAACTCGACTTTTCAAACATCTGAACATTCAGCCTCCTCACATTCTCTCCGTGAAGACTATTGATAAAATGGTCATCGGATTGAGGATGATAACAAAAATGCGTCTGAAAGAACTCAGCAAGAAGCTGGAGCAGTTCAAGGAGAAGACTCCTATTAAGATCAGACCAGACTCTTTTGCAACAAAAAGAAAAGGGAAGGAACCGGTGTCTAGTTCCATCAAGAAGAGAAGGGCAATCATCTTGGAAGATGATGATGAGGATGATTTACCCATCTCTCGCTCTTGTATCTCAATTTTCTACACTGTTCCAAAACGACATTTTGCGAAAAAGCGGAAGAAGAAGAAGAAGAAGAGAGAGAAGAAAAGGAAGAAGAGAAAGAAGAAGAGATAGAAGCAGAAGAAGAAGAAGAGAAAGAGGAAGAAAAGAAAGAAGAACAAGGAGACGAACCGGCAAAAACAGTTTCTCCGGCAGAAAAAGAGGATCAACGACAGTCTGTCACTGAGGAAATTCCTCAGAAAGAAGAGTATCCTTCTCCTCCATAAGACATGGAAACAGGGGGAGATTCCCAAAAAGAACATACTCCTCTTCTACGACTTTTACGAAGAAGATACACAAACAGTGTTAGTCGATCACCTCCCGATGCCGAAGATGTTTATGCTTTGCTCGTTCCCGAGGGAGAGACATCATCTCCAAACACCGATCTTCCCGCTGATATTCATACCGGCTTGACTCCACCATCGACCGAGTTGACGCAAGCACACGGGCCCGACAATTTAGGAGATTTTGGAAGGTTGCTTGACATCATTTTGGAACTCAAAGGCCAAATCTATGCTATGGGGTATGAATTTCAGACTCTGCAGAATGAAAATCATGCAATGTTCATCACCATGCATGATCAGCTCAAAGATGTTCAGCGTTAGATTCAGGACACTGCAAAAGGCACAGCTCTTACCCAATTACAGGAAGACTTGAAAAAGCTCGAAGAAACTGTCAAGTCTATGGAGGACTTTCAACTTGTTCGCATTCCTCGTGCTCCTTAATTTTTTATGCTGACAAAAAGGGGGAGAAGACTTTGCAGATTTTCAAAGCACATTTCAACTTCAAAACTCTATCTTCAAACCAAACCTTCACTTTTAAACTATTTGATTTGTTTTTGTTATGATTGTGATTTTGGCTTTATCTTGAGTTTCTTTTTGAATATATGCTCATTATTGCATTACTTTAAGCTATTAAATTAGATAAAGATAGTACTGTCTGTTCATGACTAATGAGGTTTCTGTGAATGCAGATCTGTATACAGGGCAAGTCTGTGTACAGGATATTTGTGTACAGGATAACTTCTACTATTTTTATTCTAATCTATCAATGCTTGCTTAAAAGTTGTATTGCAAGGCAATAATATTCAAATCTGCAGGAAAGTTTTGTCACCATCAAAAATGGGGAGATAGTTGGATAAATTCTCTTCAGGTATTTTGAAGATGACAAAACATTTTCCTCGTCTAGTCGAAGACTTACGAGACTCTCTACCGACAAAGTCTGAAGATCAAAGTCTGAAGCTAGCAAGACTCACGTTACAAAGTCTACTCTCATGGACAGTCTCCAGACCGACTTTTATTCCGATATTATATGGATTTATTCCAATGATTAGAGAATATCTTTCTACTGGATTTAGCACTAGAAGATCTTACTTTCGTATTCAAATCTGTATAGATTCTCTAAAGATTTCGCAACTTATATTTGGAAGGATCTACTTATGGAAACCAAGATCCTGATTGTATGGACGAGCAGGATTGATGGGCTATCAACACTTACCTAAAAGAGCTCGATATCTCTCTAATTGATTCTGTCCAACGGGTTGATTGGAAGAACTTCTTTGGAATGTGCCAACGGTATAGAAGGCATGAAGAAGTATATAAGAGAGATGCTCCAGTTGTTAAAGGATGTCGGATAAAAGAATTCCAAAGTCTGAATCTCCTTTTCTATTTTGCGATCATATTCGTTGAGTGTTATATGTAATCAAAAGAGAAATCATATTGTGTGAGATCTTGAGGAAGTGTAGTGTATACACTTTGTGGACTCAAGAGTGTGAAACTGTAATCACTCTTTTTATTCTTAATGAAATCCAGCCGGAAGGGTTGTCGTGCGGGAGAGTGGACGTAGGCTTAATCTAAGCCGAACCACTATAAACTGAGTCTTGATTCTCTATCCCTAATCCTTTTATCTTTTATTACTTTCATTTGCTGCGATTGTTGGTTTTAATTCATTCGGATTAAATTTCTTTAATCACCTATTCACCCCCCTCTAGGTGCTAATTCTAGTCCTAACAGTCACTAGGCCTTGGCCAGGGCTGGCGGCCCCGGCCGACCAGTGATGAGGGCCCACAAGCCCTTGCCCAGATCTAGGGCAACTAGAGGTGAGCGGTTCCTAGTTCCTTACAAGTTCGTTCCGCTTGGAACCTAGAACCTACTCTCGGGTACAGGTTCCTCCTTTTTTGGAACTTGGAACCTACCTGTCAGAACCAAGAACCTGGAATCTACCCTGTCACAGGTTCCGGGGTCGGTTCCAGGTTCCAACAGGTTCCAATAGGTTCTTTTTTTTTTTTTTTTTTTTTTTTCATTTTTAGTTAAAAAAATGGAAATGAATGCAGCAATAATAAACAAACTTGTCATTCATCGAAGAGAATATAACACAAACAGCAAACAACATTTTAGAAGCAATAATAAACAAATTGAGTGAGTTTGCTATTAAGGTAAGGCACATGAGGAAACTCTTTTGGATATACGCATGCATGTAGAAACTTCGAAGTGCTTCTGATTTGCACTCTCAAGTACTTGGACTATTCTACAATCTTATAGAGACAGGATAAGCAAATTCAAGGCATTATAAAGAGGATTACCCAAAGAACTCTGTAGCACTTGAGTGAGCTTGCTATTACGGTAAGGCACATGAGGACTTTTCTGCGAAAGAGCAAAAATGACGTCTCCAAGGGCGGAGAGTGACTTGTTTATATGCTGTGCCTCTTTCAGTCTGTCACCAGTTACTTCTGAGCGATCGACTCTTTCACTTCCCGCAAGATCTACCAAGTGAAGATTACCATGTGATGCGCTTCCAGTCTTCACATCTGTCCCACGAACATGTACAGTGTGTCAGTGACGATACTGTCGCCACAAAATTTAAAATAAAATTACAGCTCGGAACCACAGAAATGCATTAGGATCTAGAACATCAATTGAAAACAGAACATCAAATCAAGAACCTGTGCGAGCGGCTACTTCTTTCATTCAATGCGGTGGCACCAACGGCTCTATTCTTAAGTCCTATGTCCATTAGTTCCATAACATCCGAGCTTGCTCTCACAGGATGCATGCTAGTATCTGGAACAGCTAGACCACTTGCATGAGAGATTGATGAAATCCCTAGTGTAAGCATGTTAACGAAAACCAAGTACTTCTTCCTATTTAAGTTTGGAACTTCCATAATGAGAACAAACGAATCTTATTTAATTTAACTTAAAAGTAACTATAATGCTGCAAAAGGATATTTCTTCTGAGAGCCGTCACTGGAGAGTAGATCTCGCACTTGTTCATTGTAGATCTCAACCATTTGAACCCAGATTTCATACACGATGGCTCTACTTCTGCTCTCAGACATATTGAAAAGGTCATTAAGAGCTCGATAGTTGACACCCCAGCTCTCCTCAGTCGCTGCACCAGGACCACTCTGGCAATGCCATCGCATAACATTGAGTAAGTTTGTAAGGACAAAACATTTATTGAGGAAATTTCAAATGTAGAGAGGACTTGTACCATCATGTAGGTTTTTCCCGAATCAGTTTGGCCGTAAGCAAATATGCACACATTATATCCATCAAGAACAGAACGAATGAAGGGTTGGATGTCAGAATATACCATCTCTGCCAACAATTAGGCAAGAAGCAAGACATTCTTAATTAGAGGATTTAAAAATCAGAAACTGAGATAAAATCAGCTTAAAAGAAAAAAAAATCTACAAGACATAGATGACTAATTGTTACATGTAAATACCCGGAGACTATTTTAAAAGAACATGATTAACATAGAGAGAGAGAAACCTTGAGAAGCAGCTGGACCATAAACCTTGTTGAACTTGAACATGCGATGGCCATCTTTGCCTTGTTTGGAGGGATTAGCGACAACCAACTGTCCATCATCACCAATACGTTCGATGATCGACTGTTTTTCACTCTGTCCAGGAAGTAGGGGCCTAATCCTACAATACACTCTGATATGGATGAGATCTTGATGAGAGAGAATGCATATGACATTAGAAAGTTTACCCTCTAAAAAACGTCATACGAGTGGAAGGCATGACAACTTCCTTGTCGGAAGCTTCCACAGGTCCCTTCTAGTGTTCCAAAGCTAGCAAACCTTATTGACGAGATCTGCTGACGTGGGGAACACCACAAATGCACTTTAGGCCTCAGGGGCTTTTTAACTTTGCCTGATGCTTGCATTTGCCAATTCATCAGGGTTGGTTGCCATTCAAATATATCAGAACAGACACTGTCAATCTCTCTTTTGACCAGAGAAATCCATTTCGGCTCCCCACCCAACTCTTCGAAAACAACCAACAAATTCCCAGTCGGATATAACCATGATCGAGGAATGTGATACCTGAAAAGTTTAGGCATCAATGAGCTTTCTGAACGATTTCATTTCTCCTTAACAAAAAGTTCAAAAAGGATAATACTTTCTCTAACCATCTCTGTGAAGCCTCTCCACAATTGCTTAAACATTTATTCTCATTGAAAGTTCCAGTGTAATTACAGCTATTGCAAGTGCTGGATGCTTTATATGCAGGCCAATAGCGCCCAAGACTCTGTCCATTTATCCATACTTGCCCTTTATTCATACTGTCCATATCCAAAGCCAGTGGTGCACTTCCGCCTGGAGCATTGAAAATAGTCTGAAAGCAGGATAAACACATAATTTCTGTCACTTTACTGATGTCAAACCATACCAACTACAAACTAGATGCATTTTCATATGAGATGGCACCATCAACCATGTATCTGTCATATTTGCAACCAAATCTGAAAACTTCAATAGAAAGGAATATTGAAAGGCCTATCTAATACTCATAATACAAACCACATAACAAGAATAATGGATGTCACCAGCCCTAGGCCAACTGAGAACTTGAGTCATCTTTCTTGTTTAAAGAGAATAGCTATCAAATATAAAGGATGTAGGATTTGGAAATGCATGCAACTTTGCAGATGCTTATTAAACTATCTGTCCTGGTTTGACCATAAGCATGAGTTTGAATCCCATACAATTCATAAACCTTGGAGGCTACGAGGATAGATCAGTTTGCTTTGCTGAACTTTGAGATACTTACCTTATACCATGTTAAGGGCTGTTTTTCTGCTACTAAAGATTCTTGTGCCCACTCAACTGACACACTCCCACTGAGAGAATGAAGACCCAAAGCTTCTCCTTTGAGATCAACCTGAACCAAAAGAAACCTTCAGTCCTTTCAGAGAAGTATGAAAAGAGGATAGGCGTGGAGGATTCGAGATACAAACCGCATAAGACCAATTCTGCCATGAAAGGTCTCTCCATCCATCATTGAGACCACTTAACGTAACTGGACCAAGAATACCAGCATTCCATGTCTCAAAATGTACCCCAACATTCTGCAATCAAGTTGACAGTCACAATGTAAGAAAAAACTTATATTCACTCACACTGGACATAATCCTAGGAAGCAAGTGTGTGAACATCAAGCATGCTAATGCCAACATGCACACCCATTCACCCACCCACCCCCACACACCACCCCCCGCCCCCTAGAGAGAGAGCGAAAGAAAGACCAACCAGGAGACCAACAGCGACACTTAGAAGTGAAATTTTGTTAGTCCCGGCTCTCAGCCTCACACCCTGACTGAAAGTTAGTTTAGGAAATTCCAGACTGCCGTAGGTAGTTCCTGCATGAGATGAAGAAACATAATCATACAAAAAGCATAATCCACGTATATTACCCTTGACAAAGAGTGACAAAAAGAAAACTGAATACTTTTGTTGGTTTCAACATGCAAGCAATTTTAAGATTCTATATGTTTAAAGAGCAGCAACACCGGACTCACAATAACTGCCAATTCAGCGGCCAGTAAACAAAAGCAGCTAAAGAAAGATCCACAAACAAAATCGCCCTATCAGAGCCTCGTCATTTCAGAATCCAGAGCTCGTTCGGTTCAAATATCAAACCTAGACAAAATTTTCCACTAACGAAACTTCAAGAGAGGATAGATCGAGTGCAAGACAGAGCGATCGAGAGAGAGAGAGTGAGAGAGGGAGAACCTGCAGAAGCGTCGCTCGGGGAAAGCTCGGAGCTGGGCGAGGGCGCTACGGGTCGCGGGCTACGGGGCACGGCGAAGGCAGAGCAGCGACGTCGCGGGCTTCGGTGTCGCGGGCTTCGGGGCACGGCGAAGGCAGAGCAGCTGCGTCGCGGGCTTCGGGGCACGGCAAAGGCAGAGCAGCGGCATCGTGGGATCACAGCGGCGTCGGGCAGCAGCAGCGGGCGGAGCAGGAGCGACATCGGGTCGTCGTGGGTCGGTGCGAGCTGCAGGCGAGGCGCGGCGGGGCTTGGGATCTGCTACAGAGGGCTTCTGATGTCGGCGTGAGCAAGCAGGGGTCACTCGGAGACGCAGCGGCCGGCAGATGTGCAGAGAAAATGGCAAAGAGAGAATCTCAGGTGGCGTCGAGCAGTCAGCAAAGGGCGAAGAGAGAACACAGGTATCCGAGAGCGAGACTGAAAGTGTCGTGAAAATCAAGTAGAAGGTTTTTTTGAGCCCTAACCGGACCGGTTCCGGTTCCCAGTGTCGATTCTGGTGCCGGAACCGGGAACCGGAACCGGTCCCTTTGGGCAAGGGAATCCCGGTTCTCTACCCAAGAACCACGCTCAACCCTAAGGGCAACCGTGGCGACCCCTAGCCACAGCGGCGGCCCTTGGCCCGGTCGGGCGAGGGCCGTCGACCCTCGCCAGATTTGGGGGAGGGCCGCGACCCTTGCCCCAAATCTAGGCGAGGGGTTCGCAAGCCCTCACTGCCGATCGACCGAGGCTGTCGACCCTTGGCCAGGGCCTGGCAACCCTGGCCAACCCTACCCCCACCTTCACCAGCCCTTCCTAATGACAGCGGGGTGGCGATGGCAGCGAGGGCTCAGCCCTCAACCGCCTTCTTCCTCCCCCTCTTTTTTTTTTTTTTAAAATAAAAATTTAATTCTAAATTTCAAATTTATTTATTTTTATAATTTAATTTAATTAATTTTTATATTAAAATGCGAATCGATGCAAAAACGACGTCATTTTTGCGTTTCTTTGCTGAGTTATCTCTCGGGTGAACCATGTAGGCGAGAAAAATAATAAAAAATTACCACGTAAGATTTATGGCAGGGTTCGCCGGAAATGGCACTTAAGTGTCCCACTTTTCAAAAAAATCGGTATTTAAGTGTCACTTTTCTAACTTTTTGCACTTAAGTGTCCCTTCGTGCCAAGTTTGGGCACCTGGAGTATACTTCTTCCATGAAATAAGAGGCAATCCTATAATTCAACATCATGAAGATTGTCTTTTATACTTGATGAACTCCCATATCATAAGTGGCCAAAGAGATTGCAAGAGTTCTATGCTTAATTGACCAACTAAAGCGTTGGCATCAAAATTCGCCATTATTGTATTCTTTCAATGTTTGTTACTAAATTCGCTGGAAGCCGTCGAGATTGGTGGACCTCTCTTTCTAAATAAGAACAAGACAGCCTTTCTGGTCCCGCCGTCCGAATTCTCCATCAATTATTCATTGACAATCCAGAAAATTTGAAAAAAAAAATGAAAACAGAGTTCTTCAGAAGAACCTATTTTTCCTACAAGAGAAGAGATCTTGACAAACACCCCAACGAAATATTGAAGCTCTTCTCTGCTACAGGAGCAGATGTGAGTCTTAAGCCAGTGTTCTTATCATCCATTCCGAAGTAGATAGCTATATTAGTTGAAAGAAGGGATAAATGCACTAGAAGTTTAAAAACTTGTTAAAAAATATAGCTAAAGTACAATCCAACTCTAAAAATTGTCACAAAAGTACAATTGGGTCCTAATACTTTAAAAAAAAATGCAATCAAGTACTAAAAATTGTCATCAAAGTGTAATTGAATTCTAAATCTTTCAAAAAATGCAATGAAATTTTAAAATTTATGAAGTTGGTGCAACCAAAATTTTTAATTAACTCCATCCAACTTGACAAACCGAAAATGCTAATAACTTTTAAAATTTGATTATATCAACCCGACAAATTTTAGTATTTGATTGCACCAAGTTGATAAGATTTAAGAATTAATTATAATTTTTGAAAATTTTAAGACTTAATTGCACTTTCGTGATAATTTTTAAAACTTAATTGCACTTTTGAAAGTTTTAGAACTTAATTGTACTTTCATGACAAGTTTTAGGACTTCAAGTACACTTGTTCCAAATTGAAATAAAATAGTTGTTGGTGCTACACTTGGCGAACTCTAGTTAGCAATCCATATTGCAACAGTAGAATTATGTCTTCGAAGAAAAGCAATAAAGGAGTAGTTGCATGACAAAAGAGAGAATTCGATAAGGCTTGTTTAAAGCCCGGCTTGCAAATCAGGTGCTCGCACAAGGATTCCTCTTGCCCATGCTGCAGCAAGAAATAACGGCATTTCAGGAAAGTCTAGTTCAAATCTCCCAGATGAAGAAAAGGAAGATAAAGATTTCTTCGTGAAAGGAGATTCCCAAGAAAAAACAAAAGACATGTTTCATCCAGAAAAATACCCCCGAGCCAAGAAAAAGGAACGCGTATGTTGCAAACCATTGAGGAGATGATCTTGAATCAATTTTCTCTTTAGAGGATGAACCCTCTAGCAAAACTATATGTGCCATTCAAACATTCCAAGAAACCAGTGACGCCGACCGGTCAATGATCTAGATCCAGATAATAGTTTTATACTTCTTTCCCCAAGATCCAAAAACACCAAACATCCAAATTTTTTAAGATCTCTCATGCTCCTACACCATACATTCCCATTCATATCTCTCCTTCCAAACATGAAGCCCATTTCAGTTATTGCCCTCATAGACGCTGGGCAAGTGCTCATATCTTTGATCTTAAAATTCTTCCACAAGAAATTAGGTAAATCCCAAAGCCATCACAAATCGCGAAGGGTTTTTAAATGGGTTCCCAAATCTGTCTCACAATTGACAAATTAAAACTCATTTAACTCCTATTAAAGTCAGCACGACAAGGGGAAATACGATTAAACCCAATCTACTTTCATCACTGTTTTCAATACAAAATACTGTAAACAATCGCATTGCCCCTTTAATGGCCGCAGAGGATAAACTTGTAATGTATATAGCTAAAGGTAGGAACAATTTAGCGCCCGGGATTGGTTACCCAGGGAAGGCTTCACGGCCGTCAGGCCCAGGGGGGTTCCCACTTTGGTTACAATCCCCCGGCGATTTATCATTACCCCATTTTACGTTTGGGGTTGACTCCGATAAACGAGACAGTTTAAGGACTTGTCTGAGTCCTTACAATTACAGTATATCAATTGCCATGTTTATATGTAATTTTCCCCTATTTAGAATTTCTGATGTTAAGCATATTCCACTTTAAGTTCTTTTCATTTTGCATCCTGTGCGTTGGCCCCCGAATCTCATTGTACAATTAAAACCTTCTATTACGACAATCAAGTGGTATTTAAACCAGTTTTCTATGGAAGCTGTTTTGATTTTTTCCATCATATAATGCATGTGTAGCAAATGAGAGAATTCTAGTTTTTTGATCAAATGGATTCAATTGACAAAACGTGAAAATGTTTACAACTCAATTGGCATAATTAAAAGATTTCTAATTAAATCAGCGAAAGTGCAATAAGTTTAAAACTTTTTTGGTAACTTTCTCCTTATCATTCACTTATTACATTAATAAGACATCATAGGGCAAGATAATCAGAAGAGAGTTCAGGCTCTCATAATTCCAAGGGAATGAAAGCATCTCCATGATCAAACTTCGAAAAAAACCAGCTCGCAATAACACCTTTCGAATGAGAGAGGCAATGAATAGGGAGGGAACAGAATTTGAAGAAACACCAAACATAAAGCAGCAGAAACTTACGAAAGGGGCATCGCATCGAAAAGATAAAAATGGCTATGTGGATATTGGATACAGAGATAAAGGCGGTTGCTTTAGCACTAAAGACGTTGGCCCCAGACCTAATTATATCTTTCCAAGATCTGGTAAAATTCTCCGATTTTACGCCTAGGATGATGAGAACTAGAAGTCTAATTACTTTTCTTCTGAGATAGAAAGACAATTATGTAAAATAAATAAATTCGAACCATTAGATCAAGTTTTTCTTTTTTTTTTTTTTATCGAATTATCGTGAAGACAAGACTAAAATGTAAATTAATCGAAGAAAAGGGTTGACACTCTTTCGCTGATCTCTAGCGGTGGAGTCCTCTTATGCATCACCTATTGGCGTTTTGTTCCTTTGTATTATGATCGAACTGTCATTGAATAAATAAATGGACAGATATGGGCTTCGCATTTTCATCACCTGAAATGAAACTATATTCAAAATGTTCTTTTGAGGGACTAAGATTAAAGAATCACATTACTTAAGAAATTATAATTTACTCTATCATTATGTTCGCCCACGGGAAGAGAGTATTATCGTATTAGAACAATCACCTTTGTTGAAGTGTACACAAGAATTGTTGAAGTCCCTTTCACCAACTTATATATGTATGTATGTATGTATGTATGCATATCTTTGACATTCCCATACATACATATATACACACACACACACACATATATATGATCATATTGAACGTAAGATTCATAGACAAAGCGATAAACTTTCAATAATATCTGACAAAATTACTTGATTAAATAAATTACAGTATTTATCGTCTGCTTTTGGACTTTTCCCTGTAAAGCATTCCCACCTCACAATCTCGCAATAACACAGGACGGAAAAGAGAGAAAAAAGTGGGGGCGATATTACCTTTAAATTGAAATTTTTTATACACGGATCCTTTCAACAAAAATACAGACATTTTCTTTCCATTTTTCTTACACGTCTAAGCTAATTTGACGGGATCAGAGAGAGAATTCTACACGCCCCAATCATGCCCGCGGCTACCAACTACCTCGGCTCTCAGTCTTCGGTTATGGTCTCCAACAAAGGCTTCTTTGACTTCGACATGGAGAGTCGATGCATGAACTCCTGCGTCGAGAACCCTTCGATCTCCTCCAGGTTCAGCTTCGGCACGGCGGCGGCTGCGGCGGCCTCGGCCTCGGCCTCCCGCTCCTCGCCCGCCTCCGGCAGGGCCCCCACCCGGCTCCCCGGAGGCCCCCCTTTCTTGGCGGCGGAGCTCGCGGCGAGGAACAGCGCGCCCATGTCGGCCGCCGTCACGAAGGAGTTGAGCCGCCGCATCGGGAACATGACGTAGACGTTCGCCGTCTCGAGGTCCTCGTCCGCGTTGAGCGCCGAGAACCGCCGCCCGGCGCGGAGGGACCGCGTGTTGACGAGGAAGTAGCTCGGGGTCTCGAGCATGAGCTCCGCGGCCTTGGTGGGCGCGTGGAACTGCTGGACCTCGCCGCCGGGAAAGATCACCTTGGCGGCCCTCGACTGCCGTCCGGCGGGGCCAGATAGGGCGCACGACGCGTAGTTCCCCATCGCATGAACAGCTGCCAAATGCAGCACGGCTTCTTCCGGCGACGAAAGGACTCGTGCCAACTGCCAAGCGCTCAGGAATTATAAGGGACGAAGAGGAGAACAGGGACAAAGATCGGGAGAATCGCGATGGGGGTTTTTAAGGCGTGAATGGAGGAGAGACGACGAACTTTCTCTGGAGAGAGAGAGAGAGAGAGAGAGAGAGAAGACCTTGTCCCGAAAGTGAGAGGTCTCGGTGATGGAGAGATATATACGAGGAGTTAAGACAATGTTGACGAAGGGGGGGAGTTGAGGGGAATGATGGAAAAGGTCCGATTATTTGAACAGCAGCGGAAGATTCTGCAGTGGGACAGTTGTTCATTACAGGTTTAAATCCGCGTCGGGGACCTGAATAATTGATATAAAAATATATATGTACGAAGACACGAAATTGGAACAGAAAAATGACACGGAATCGCAGCTGTTTTCTCGGAATTTTTCTTTTTTATTTTTGGTTTGTTCCTGTAGACCTGCCTGGCTCGGGGCCTGATGTGACCGCCCAGGATTCACGGGGCGGTTCGTGGATGGGTGGTTGGTCCAGTCAGAAATCGCGGTGGTGCTTCTCCCGGATTCTCCGACGTGGGGCCTCGGGGACTAGTTCTCCACAGAAACGACCGCGTTCACATGACACGTTCGAGGACTAATCGAGTTCGGAAATTTCGTCCACACGGGGAATATCGGACATATGGCAACAAATGTCCGCGTGCTCCGTCGAGGGATATATCCCCAAAAATTCTTTATATATTCTCCATATCTTCTATAATTATGCATATCAATATCATATAGATTATGATCTTATCACCTCGGACGGTCATCTTGTAAAATTCATTTATGATAGAATATAAGTAATTTTTATCATTCTCTTGGCATATCTTTATCTTCCTCGAAAAGTTTCTGTCAAGAGTAAAACTATGTTTTTATTTTTTGGTAAATGTTTTCTCATAATGAGGAAAGCATGTAGAAACTGCCTTTTGGAATGATTAGATGTCATGGTTTAGTGGTCCAAAAATGGGCCAGCCGTCCACTAAACAAGGGGGGACTTCAGGGAGTTGCTCGGCCACTAAGATGATTGTTGAGGAGTTTGTGGAAGTTTAAATTTGACATAGTGGAGCGAGCATTGATAAACCTAGATAATGCGGTTGGGGAGTTGTCGCCTCATTATGGAAAAAGTACTCAATGGCTAAGTAAAAAATAATGAATTTCACACATAGTGATTGACTAGAGTGGATAAAAGATTCGAGAATATCATAAGAACAGTTAGTGCATTGAAAACTGTATAACAACGGTGCATTTAACACTATGTTAGGCATGTTCAATGAGTGTCCGTGAAGCACATGTTAGATAACTATAAAGGGAACTCTACAATAATGCATTAAAAAAGAGAAACATATTCCTGCTAAATGTAGTTAATAAGGGTCGTAATCTATATAAAATAATTAAAATACTCATTTGGCTCATGGGTATTCAATCTTTCGAACATTAACATAAGCCGACAACACCATCACAAATCTACAACGAGGCTACGTAATGGTTCAAAAGACAGAGTTTTGTGTATAATATGGGATAATAATGTATGATCGATCATGTCGACAAGTCCAACTACATTTTAAAGTTTGGAGTACTTACTCAAGCTTTCAACTTATTTCTTATTTGATTCACAAGTTCTTTACAATATTTTAATGAGCATACAAGGTGATTTTTCTGTTCATTAAAAAAGGTGCAAAGCACCTTGCCGCTTCTTGACATCCTCATCCACTTCTTAAGTTTTGTGACAGCTGAGATTTGACCTGGGGATGATGCACATCTGAGAAGACTTTGTTCTTTCTCTCTAAGCAAGAAAATAGCAAAACTAGAACGCCCCCTTTCTGGGAAACTACTTCAATCCTACGTAGACGCCTTATCCTTCTCCATGGAAAATGTTAGTCGAACTTAGATTTTGCTAAATATGGATTGGAACACAATATCTGTTGGTTACCACGTCCTTTCCATTTCTCATGCGCTAGTTGATTTTGCTTCATCGGAGCTTAATTACAGCTGATATGTATTGCTTCCAGAAAAGTGCCAAAATAGCTATAAACATTTTGTCTTTATATCGATTTAGTTCTAAACCCTTTTTTTTGTGCCGATTTAGTCTTAAACATTTTTACGCTGTGCCAATTCAGTCATTTCCGGCCAATTTTGGCCGGATTTTGCTAACGGGACGTCAGTCAGCTGATGTGGCTTGATCAGCGCTAACATGGATAACTTTTAATAATATTTTAATATTTTTGAATTTTTCTCTTTTTTTCTTTTTTTTTTATTTCTCTTTTTTTATTTTCTTTATTTTCTTCCCTCTTCTTCCTCCCGGTGACCGGCCTCGACCTCGCCGACCACCTCACCAGTGGCCGCGAGGCTACCCTTGAGACCCGGGCAACGAGGCTCGCCCTCGCCGGATCTAGCGAGGGTCGAGCCTCGCCTGACGGATCGCCGCCACGGGGGAAACCAGGCGAAAATCCAGGGCCGAAGTCGTGCGACCGAGGACACCCCTGAGCTCCCATAAAACCCTAGAGACGACAATGACGAGCAAAGAGAGGAAATTTCTAGGGCGAGATTGGGATTGGGGAATGGAGCGGGGAGAGCTGGCCTCGTGCCAAGCTGGCGGGGCTCACCCTCGCAGCCCAGCGCGAGGCCGCCCTCGTGGCCACTGGTGAGGTGGCCAACGAGGTCAACCTCGACCTTGCCGGCTGTTGCCTCTGGCCGGTCACCAAGGTCCGGCGACCGACTGGAGGAAAAAGAGGGAAGAAAAAAAGAAAAGAAAAATTCAAAATTATTAAAATATTATTAAAAATTGTCCACGTCAATGTCGATCAGGCCACGTCAGCCGGCCGGCATCTAGTCAGCAAAATCCAGTCAAAATTGACCGGAAATTACTGAATTGGTACAACGTAAAAATGTTTAGGAATAAATTGACACAAAAAAAAAATTTAGGACTAAATCGGCATAAAGACAAAAGGTTTAAGACTTTTTTAGCACTTTTCCCTATTGCTTCTAGACTTCATTAGGGTACATAGAACGAACTCTTAAAGTTATGATTACTATCAATACATGCTTCCTCCTAACATAGATGTGTACTAAACTACCGATCTGGGCCAAACCCTTCCCCTCATTCTTCTGAGCTACTCGACGATATCCAAAATCTCTCTATTCATTTCCTTTTTGTTGCCTAAATGTTTGACTTTCACCTCCTAGAAACAAGGCAAACGAAATTGTCAAGCCTCATCGGTGGTTGGTTGCTTGCTTTCAATACCAACCCCCGCAGAATTGCTCGAGTCTCGTTTCTTGCATAAGCACTATGCGTGCACTGCATGTGAGGGCAATAAGTTGACCTCCGGTTCGTGGTCTGCTTTACTTGAAGATATATATCCATTTATTTATGTTATTATAATGTTAACTTGAAGAAGGGTGTGAGCTGGGTGACGGTGTCGGTTACTTTGCCACGCTGAAATGCAGCTCATCATTCAATACTTTTCCTCTGTCAACCTATCATGGTTTCATACCCACATTCTCTTGACCTTATTATCTACTTTATTCATTATTCTAACAAGTTGTTCTACAATCAGAGTCAAAGCTCAATGAATTTCTCAGAAGCCAGCACCGCGAACTGAGAATCACCCTCCCTCCCACCAGAAATTGTTCCGTCGGATGATCCATTCGTTCCGTACTCCTTCAAAGTACAACTATCAAAAGAGGTGCATTAATTTCCTGTTTCGGAGCTGTGATCGAATTGCATCCCCACCTAACTACTCGGATCAATGAACTTATTATATGAGAAGGACGTCTCTGGTACTGTCCTTGAGAGAGTAGATGAGTAGCTGTGGATGATCGGGTGTCGTTTTGACATCCTTGTCAGGAGTTGCAACTGCAGACAACTCACTAGCTCTTAGTGACCCGAGCTCTCAGGGTATCTCGACCCGCGAACTACTCATGCCTCACTGTGCGTTTTGAGATGGTAATTGCCGATCATGTTAGGCGTAGGATGATGTTACTTCCATTTGAACTTCTTTTCTGGATTTTTTCCCCTAATAAGGAGTTCGCGCTTCCATATGTTAGGCTTCATACACAAGCAAGAGTACTGACGTTAACAATACCAACAATACCGAGCTATCCCAACAAGCATTCCCCGAGTACCTTCCACATTCAACTCATCAAATGTCAAGTTCAACTTCTCAAGAGCTTCACTGCAAGACTACGCAGTAGTAAACGTATTCAAATTCTCAGATATGCTCCAAGACCGACAGTTTCAAGTAATATGACTCCCATCAATTCTCTGGTTCCCACCCAGAGTTTGCCTTCAGCTGGAAGAGTTCTTTTCCCATTCTGAAGCAATGTTTCAATTACAACTTCAGCAGAAAATCGAAATTTCAGCCACAGCTGGTCTAGGATGAGAAATTTTGTCATGGACAACTCTTATATTTCACTCTCCAGATATTATATATGGAAGCTTTCCGTGCTAACTTGATCAATTTAACTTTGATGCGAGAGCCCTCCACATTCTGGAGAGACCATGAGAACTCTCGATGCCAATCTGCGGCAGGTCGATGATGGCCTAGCAAACCCAGATAACCTAGTGTACAAAAGATGTCTTGAGAAGGAATAATACAGACGCTATTCAGGAACATGCAGGGGATAAGAATATGTGAGTTCAGAGATGCACACTCGCTCTGTCACCTATCAAGGAGCTCTTTCGCAATAAATGAAGATTTTTTTTTTTTGGTCAGTCCTACTCTATTCCTATTCTACACTCACTCAGACTTTTGCCCGCCCGCCTTGCGGGCGTGGGAGTCGAAACCCACTCCTGAAATTTACGCGTCCCCACCCCATCCCCTGAGAAAGTGGAGATTTGAACCCCTCATCTCCCCCTTCCATATTGGAAGGGTGACCATTTGAGGACGCTTTTAGTATCAGCAATAGGATGACTTAGGAAGAAGACATTGTATGATTCGTTGCACTGGGTAAATGTGAGCCCGGCCCAATACATATGCTACTCAGCCTATGAGATTTTAGATGTCTAAGGGCCCCTAGATGCGAGTCTACCACCTATCGATCTTTTTTGGTTTTCTCTTGGCTTTCGGTAGGTGTTTAGAGTCCAAGAGTTCTGACCAGAACAGCCAAAAAAGTTTAAATAATCCCGAAATGGGAGTTGATTCGCTCAGGCGTCCGATAGCGATGGGAAGACGATTGTAGATCGATGCTACAAATAGCAAGGTTATCGAATTAATGGTCAACACAGCAACAAAGTAATCCCACGTAGATTCGGTATTCGATAGGCAAGCACTTGGGATCAAGTCTAAGGAAGTTAATCGTCGTGAATCCCATAGTCCAGTCCAGGTGCGGGTAATATATAGTCCAGTCCAGGTGCGGGTAATATGCTTTTGACGGGTCGAGAGAGGTAAAAATTGTCTCATTGTGCAAAAGCTAATTCGAGACATTGCTCAGATCGTACTACCAGAAATGAACAGTCTCTTCGGTATCGGTTTCAATGCCGTATGCAATCAACAATCAGTCCGGTATCCTGTCTTTTGTAATGAAATTAGAATGGACTTTGTGTTTGACTTCAATGCAAAAGTCTCGTTGATGCTCTTGAGTCAAGCAGACAGAAACAAAGAACCAGGAGCCACAACTTAAGTAAAGCTGGCACTTTTTGGGATGCTTCCTGAGATCATGCAGACAAAACATCACATTGTTTTTACTTTCACGCTTACTGATTTTTTTGGAGCCTCCCGTTTGAACTAGCTCTCCCTTTTGCGGCCATGAGAGACCTTCGCTTCATCGAGCATGGTGCTTTTGCACTCGATCTTCCCTAAGTTCCATCTTTCTCTCTAGAATCCAACGTCGACGGTCTACTCAAATCGGACATATCCAGTCCGACTGACCTGACAATCTCCTCCCATTTATACAAACTCCAGATGAGTCATTTTGTGTGCCTTTGTTGACAGAAATTGAGGCAATTCGTGCACAGACACCTCCACAGAAGAAGGAGATGGCCAGTGTCGAGTCCTTCCCCATGAATGATGGCGACGGCGTCTACAGTTACCTTCACAATTCTTTCATGCAGGTAAGTTCGAGAAGACCCACTTTCTATGATGCCTCGATTGACATAATTAGTCTAAGTTGTATGTCTTGTTTGCAGAGGAGAGGCATAGATGTTGCCGTGAAAATGATTGATTAGGCGATCACTGAGAAGCTCGATGTGGAATTGTTACTCTCATCTTCGTCAATATTCAGGATCGTGGACTCGGGATGTTCCGTTGGTCCAAACACGTGCTTTGTCGTGGAAAGAGTTACAGAATCAATCAAGCTCAAGTACCAATGTCAGGGCCTTGATTTGAAAAACCTCGAGTTCCAAGCATTCCTCAACGACCAAGGCCCAGTTTGGTAAAATTTGTTTATCTTCCCCGGAACAACTATCGAGCTGAGGTGAGGAGACTTGTTTCCTCTTACAAATTGTGTTTGGTTGGTCTCATTGAGACCAAGGTGCCCCAAGTCTCTTTCAATGACTTGTCTTCCTTTTTGCTAAATGGGTGGCTTTGGGTTGCAAATTATGATTTCTCTTCCAAAGGTAGAATTTGGGTGGGCTGGAATTCGGATTTGGTTACTTTCGAAACCCTTTTTATAAATGATCAGGCGATTCATGGCCGTTTGAGGTGTTTATTGAGTGGTATGACTTGCTGTATTTCTATAGTCTATGCGGAGCACTCTTTCCTAAAGAGACGTCCGTTATGGGATGACCTCCTTCGAATGAATACTATTTTGCAAGATGTGCCGTGGCTGGTTGCATGAGATTTTAACGCCATCAAAGATCCGTCATATCGCTTTGAAAGTTCGAATACTTGGATTCCGTACTTCGACGAATTCGCAAATTGTTTGACTCACTCGGATCTTGACGACTTGAGGTACGTTGGCCTCCGCTTTACCTCGGTTTACCTCTTCGGTGCATCTAGGAAAATGCGTAAAATAGATCGTGTATTGGTTTAAAGTGGAGATCGGAATTTTCCTTCTCGGAAGCCACGTTCTTGAGTCAGGGTATCTCTGATCATTCGCCGATGGTGGTTAGGGTGCTCAACCCTACACCGAAGAATAAACCCTTCAAGTTCTTTGATCTTTGGGCGGACCATCCTCAGTTCTCCAATATTGTTCAACAAGTTTGGAATCAACCGGCCACAGGATATGCCAGCTTTCGTCTTGTCTCTAAGCTTAAATTGCTAAAAGCTCGGCTAAAGCTTCTCAATAGAGAAGCCTTCTCCAATATTACAGAAAGGACAGACCTTGCAAGGGAAGCTCTTCGGATTGCCCAAGCTGATCTTATGCTTGATCCCAATAACCTTGATCTTGCACTTCTTGAAATTAATTGCCGTAAGGCCTTTGTAGACTTGCGAAGGGATGAAGAATCTTTCTATAGGCAGAAATCGAGAATTCGTTGGTTGAAAGAAGGTGATAGAAATACAAAGTTCTTTTTTCATTCGGTAAAGAGACGGCAACTTGGGAACAGAATTTTATCAGTTAAAGACTCGATGGGTGTGCTGCATTCCGAACCATCCTTGGTTCCGCAGGTGTTTGTCTCCTTTTTTGCTGACCTCTTGTCTCCTCGGCCTCTTGCATCTGTGCCTTCCCTTCAGGTACTGAAAGGAGTCATTCATAGACCTCTCTCTAGTGAGCAAGCCGATCGTCTTTCAGCATCGATTCTTGATGCTGAAATCAAAGACACTCTTTTCTCTATGGCCAAAGGCAAGGCCCCGGGCCCTGATGGATTCACCGTGGAGTTCTTTATTAAGAGCTGGGAGATTGTCGGCTCTCTAGTGATTGACACTGTCCAAGAATTCTTCGCTTCTGGGTGCCTTCTTAAAGAGGTAAATAACACTATACTTGCCTTGGTTCCGAAAACTCCTAATGCTTGTGCAAGAATCGATTTTCGACCCATTGCTTGTTGTAATATTATATACAAGCTTATTACAAAAATTTTGGCAAATCGAATGGTTCTAGTCTTGGATGACTTGGTTGATCCTGCACAAAACGCCTTTGTCAAAGGAAGAAGAATTAGAGATAATATTCAACTAGCTCAAGAGCTTTTCGCAGGTTTTCATTGTGAACCCTATCTTCCGAAATGCGCGGTAAAAGTTGACTTTCAAAAGGCTTATGACACGGTTGATTGGAATTTCCTCCAGCTTACTCTTGAAGCCTTTCGATTTCCGGATTTTTTTATTCGGCTAGTTATGGCTTGTGTCCGGACTCCTAAGTATTCTATTGCAGTCAATGGTGAGCTCCATGGTTTTTTCCCTGGGGGACGTGGTATTCGTCAAGGAGATCCGATGTCTCCATATCTGTTCACACTTGTTATGGAGGTGCTTTCTGGCTTACTAAATACAAGAACTACCTCGAAGGAGTTTAATTTCTATTGGAGGTGTAAACATGTTCGGTTGTCTCACCTCTTCTTTGCCGATGACGTCTTTCTATTCAGCCAAGCGGATTGGCCTTCTATTACCATCCTTAAAAAGGCTCTTGACCTTTTTTCCTCTTGGAGTGGGCTCTTACCGAACCGTAGTAAGAGTGAGATCTTCATTTCAGGAGGTACTCAGACTATGCGCAATTATATCGTCATGGCTTTTGGGTTTCGGGAAGGAACCCTCCCAGTGAGATACTTAGGAGTGCCGATCATATCTGCTAGGCTCGGGAAAGCAGATTGTATCACCCTTGTGGAGCGAATTACTGCCAAAGCTCAATCTTGGACTCAAAGGTTCCTTTCCTTTCTTTGGGAGATTACAATTAATCGGTCGTATTACATTCGATTCAAACTTACTAGTCCAGTATTTTTACGCCGCTTCGGTTATTGCTAGTATAGAAAAAATCTTGCGCCAATTTTTGTGGAATGGCCCTACCCTTGGGAAAGGTGGAGCCAAGGTATCGTGGGATGATGTTTGCCTTCCCAAATCATAAGGGGGCCTTGGAATCCGTAAGTTAAAGGATTGCAATAGAGCTGTTATGTTAAAATATATCTGGATTCTTTTCACGGACAAAGAAGCCTTATGGTGCCGTTGGATCCATTCAAACTTTTAAAGAAGGATAATTTTTGGGTCGTGCGATCTCCTACTGTTTGCTCGTGGACCTGGAAAAAAATTCTGGCCTTAAGAACTGATTTTCGGCAATTCTTTGCATGGAAAACTGGGAATGGTCGTTCGGTTTCTGCTTGGTTTGATAATTGGCTCCCCGAGGGACCTCTTCATCTACTGCTTTCAGAATCGGTTATGGACTCTTCCCCTCTTGCTCGGAATGCTGCCGTTGCGGACCTCTTCTCCCCTTTAGGATCTTCGGTTCGCATGATGTTGGATTCTAGGGGCATCTCTCTCCAGGAGGCGACTTCAGGGGAGGATAGATTATATTGGTCACCTCATCCCTCGGGTTTGTTCTCGGTTTCCTCTGCTTGGGATTGTATTAGATCAAAAAGGACTCGGGTTCCTTGGTATCCCCTCATTTGGAATATGGACATTGCTCCAAGATTTCAATTTATTCTATGGCTTATCACCAAAAGCGGTTGCCTACCCAGCAGCTTCTTCTCTCCTTTGGCGAAGAATTGACTCTGCGTTGTGTGTGTTTTGCAATGGAATCCCGACTCCATTGACCACCTCTTTTGGTTGCCACATTCCGGCCTCTCTTGCCTTTTTTTGGGCCACAAGGTGTAACCTTCCGTGGCGTTCCAGGACCTGGGACGACATTCTCTCTTGGGCTACTAAATTTCTATCTGGTAATGACTTTTACCATCGCATGGCTCGCTTTTCCTTCGGTGCTCTATGCTATTTGATCTGGAAAAAAAGAAATGACTGCATTTTTAGAGGTGTCCCGGTTGTGCCTTCTACTCTTAAGAACCATCTTATCAAGCTTGTGAAGGATAAAGCATTAACCTTCTTCAATATTATGGATTCTCCGCGGAACAGGCATCTTCAAAGGAATTGGGACCTTCATCCCCCCATCTCTGCGGCTCCTCCTGATTCGCTGTAGGCTGGTGGTGCTGCCCTAGGATGCTCGTGCTAGCTCCCTTTTGCGCAATTGTCCCTTTCCTTCCTTCTTGGATTGGAGGGTCGGTTGGTCGGGTTGTTTCTTTAGTGTTTGTTTTTTTGCTTTTCGTTTTTTCTCTGTTGTCTTGTGAGGTTGGTCTCTCCGGCCCTGCGTGGCCTTTTCTTTCTTCGCTGTTTTCTTCGCTTCTGTTTCGCCTGTTGTTTAGGCTCTTGCTTGCTTTGGCCGCCTCTATGGTTTCTCTTGCTTCCGGCACCCTTCCTCTCTTGTAGACATTTGTCTTATGGAGGGCAAGTTTTGTGGTGCCGGTTCTTTTGTAATTAGTGGTTCAAAGCTCAATACATCTTTACCTTTACCAAAAAAAAAAAACTATTTCCATTCTTTTGTTCCGGGGAACGAAAAAAGAATAGAAAATTATTTGGTAAAATTTTTGTTCCCGAAAATAAAAAATCTTTTTTTTTTTCTGAGAATAGATTTGGAATAGAAACAAGAAGTAGAAAAAAAGTAATTTCTTATTTCCGAGAACAATTTCTAGAATTCATTTTTTTCTCTCTTCTTCTCTTTTATTCTTCTTTTTCTTTTTCTCTTATTCTTCTTCCTTTTGGTAGGTCGCCGACCTTGGCCATGGCCGGTGCCGGCGACCACCAACCAGATGAGGGCCGATGACCTCGCCGGAGCGTTGCCGGCCCTCGAAGACGCTGAGCCATAGCGAGGCTCGACCTCCCTAGCCAGTGCAACGCTGGGCCTCGCCAAGCTAGGGCGAGGCCAAGCCTCACCTAGAGTGATCGGCTGGGCAAGGTCAAGGAGAGCTCACCAAAGCCTCACCAAGCCAAGGCAAGGCCTAGTGAGCTCGCTGGACCTCGCCTAGTCAGTCGCCAGTGGCTGGCGACCAGCCAAAGAGAAAAAGAAATAGAAAAAAGAAAAAAGGAAAAAAAATTATAAAAGAATTAAAAAATTAAAAGAAATAAAAAAATCTAAGAATTATTTTTATTCCAGGGAATAGAAATTTTGGGAAGTTATTAAACGCGTTCTTTTGCTCAAACATTGTTCCCAAGAACGGAACAAATAAAAAAAACTATTTTTAATAAAAAAAAATTGTTCATCGTAACAGAATCGTTATCAAACGCGCCCCAAGTCACCAACGTCTTCAACATGCTATTCAAGTCCCTCCCCATGAAAGAACTTACCATGTTTCCGCTGTGGCAGGCTCTTTTTCGTGGTCGCTTATCCCCAAAGGCTTCTCTTCAATTCATCCATTCATCTTATGCACTTCAGTGGCTACTGAGAGTACCGCCACAAGTAACAGAAGAAGGATCTTCGACTTGGAACAAGGGGAGGATTCACACAGCAGACGCGCCACAAGACATCGTGGAGGCTTACCACGAGCAATTTGTGAATGACATGGAGATTTTCTCGAATGCTAGAGCTGCAGAGCTTGGGTCTAGAGGACTAATGGCCATTCTCATTACAAGCACACGGCCTTGCTCGAAATCCATTTTCGGCATGCTAGTGCAGCTTCTGGAATCTGCTCTCATGGATCTCGCGAGCTCAGTAAGTCTATGCAACACTGAGATTTACTTCTCATGCGGCAAGAGCATAATTTGGGGCTGTCTAGATAAAATTCACAAACATGGTCATTTTACTACAGAGAGCTATGATTTCTTCGAGTTAAATCCAGTCACGCTTGCATTGTTGCATTCATTTGTCTTGATTTGAGGATACTTATATATGAAAAATTTACTGGTTCAAAACGTGAGAGCCTCTAGGGTCATAAAATGTTTTAAATTGTTGCATGGCGATGTCAACAGTTTGAAGAGAGAAATATGCGAACAAATGTAAAAGAAGCTATATCAAATGATCAATTATATCCTTGATTTGGTTTGGTGCTTTAATCCTGAAGGGACTGCTCTCTGAAGAGAAAATCCACTCATTCAACTTGCCACTTTACCATCCGACTTTGGCGGAGATGGAGGCCCTGGTGAAGCGAAATGGGCATTTCAACATCGAGAGGATGGATCCGCTGGTTCGTCTGCCGCCTAGGAGGCATCTGAAGTGATGGCCAATGCGACCGTGACGCACATCAGAGTCGGCTGGGAGGGGCTCATCAAGGCACATTTCGGGAGTGAAATCGTTCACCCCGTGTTCGAACACTTCCGGAAGAAGGTCATGGAATCGTCTATATTTGCTAAACCTTCTTATAATCGGAAGGCCGAGACTTTCATCCTCCTGAAGTGCTTGTGATCAGATATGATGCAAGTCGGAGACGGGCTCAATGCAGGCGTATCGGGACTCAGGAGCAGCAAGCTTGGTTGATGCTGGAGGCTGAGCCGATAGAGAATCAAATTCTTGTTAATTTTAAACAGAGCAGACGTGCAATCTCTTCGTTCGACTAGAGTAATCGACATGCTTATTACTAATGCAAGACAATCAATCTTCAAATTGGTGCATCAGGATTCGTTCGAGAAAATAGAAAGAATTTCCTCACTTGTTAAAAATTCAAGTAGACAAGGAAGTTTTGCTCCAAGAATGAAGTGTAGAAAAGCAGAAAGGTTGTAACTATCACTTCACTCGGCATCTAATCTGTTCTATTTACATTTCAATTCAAATGAACGCCTGACAATGCCCCGATGGCTACTTCGACTGCTCTCGACAAGATCACTCCCGATGAAACCGGGATGCTCACCATCATGAAAGCCAACATCCCGAGAGCCATGCTCGGCCTTGTGTTCATCAAATGAGACTGCAACACCCCAACAAATTTGCACACGTACTCGTCGTAGCACGTGTAGTATTTCTTCTCCCACTCCATCCAATCCTGCGGGGGCTCGTAATTGCGCTCGATCATCTTCATCTCGTGAATCCGCTTCCTCAGGATTATCATGCCCTCGTCGGCGAGCCACCCGCTGCAACCCCCCTCGTAGCTGTCGTGTTTTGCAGCAAAAACCACGGCGTCCTGCTTCCTTCTTCGAGACGTGAATGGACCAATGCTCAGGCGACGACGGGATCGACTGGCAGTGAAATTCAAGGGAAGGAATGTTGAAGAACAACAGAGAGGAATCGATTCCATTGTAAGATCTTGAGTAGAGTCAAGAGTCGAGCTGATGGATGAAACAGAGGCTTTGGTTCTGTATTTATAGATGGATATTCCTGATATTGAGACGCTGGACCAGGAAGTTAGGGACCAAGTTTCGGGTTTGGACACGTGTCCTTTGCGCGTTGGCATTGGTGCTGAAACAGATGCAGATCTGAAATTGTTTAATGTCAGACGTGTCACTTGCCAATACGATGCAATGAATGGGGGCTTGGGGAATCTGAATGACGGCAATGGTCGGCCATCTAAAGTATTTTTTTGATTAATGATTGGACCATTTCCTTAGCTTCTCCCCCGCCACGTCCATAGACTTGACTTTGGACAAAACATATAAAAAACTGCAGATTCCTAAATAGATCATTTCAAGGCATCAGCAATAATGTCAAGTTATATACAATACGTAACGTCAAGTAATATACAATGAGTACGATGTCAACCGTTTCCAAGCGACTTAAAGAAAACGATATATTTAACATGACAACAAAGCATAAGGTCAAGAATTAAAATTCCAACATTTGTTTTCCATTTTCCTTATTGGGTATGTGGGTTAAGGTGAGACCCATTTCAGTTTCAAGGGCATCTCAATCGTTGAACTATTGAGGCTTTAATGTATTGAATGCCTAGTTCCTCCAAGTTTTAGTGCTTGAAATGCATGTTTTGAGTGGGGTGAAAAGTTCATTGGAATCATTCGGTTCTTTCACAATGATTATGTTTTCTGCTGTAGATGTGATTAATATATTAGATAATATGCACTGTTTGCAGCAATAATCGTGATTGTACCTACATAATGAAGTGACTTGAGATGTCTTATTATGCACAGGACTTCATCATTTGACTGATATTTATTTCTATCTTCTTATAAAATGCTGAACTAGTTCAGCATTATTGAGTACTTCAGTTCGGCAGTTCATTGAGTTACTGTTTCGCTAAATCACCGACTACATACTGGTCTTTCGACCTGTGCTGTGAAAATTATTGCGATTCGATTGATCAACAATCCTGCCAAACATTGCAGTCCTTGTACTTTGTATTGACAGGCGATTGTTCGTCAGAATTGGAACGGGAACTTGATTGGATTTTAAGAATAGGAGCAAGTGTATGGTTGACATAAGGAAATAAACAACTAGAATCATCAGGAATAAATGACTGGGAAATGATTGGAAATAAATTGCAAACGAAATAAAGTGCATTGACAGAAGTAGATCTTGCTCTTCAACTGTTTGTGCATCTTATTTCCACTTCAGATGTGCTCCATTTATAGTTCATTAATGATTGGCCTCTCCCACTAATCATTCCGGTTCATTGAAATCAAATTCCAGCTCCATATGTAATGGTTAACCTCAAGGTTTTGACTATAACATTTAATAGACTCAATCGTGATAATTACTTGATTGCAACTGACAGTCGACACCTTCAGTAACCGTTCCGGCTGTTTTCATCTTTGCAGTCACATGTTAAGTTTTCCATGACTCAACCGACATGAATTGCCTAAAATTGACTTGGCTATTAGTCGATGGATGAAAACTCTTCCCGCCTTGTCGACTTAATTCCATTGGCTTCCACAATCAATGTTTGTGTTTGACTTTTGACAGCATTCATAGTCTATATCCAGATCACACGCTGGCTGATATATTGTTTACTTTTTCCATTGACACCCGACATGTTCTATTAATTAGCATCAAAGTCGGTTTTATTAGGGTGCCAACAGTTGCTAAATAGGATTTCACTGAGTTATGAAAGGGACCTAAAATGACTTCATATATATCTGCAGTCGAATTCTGTCTACAGTAGAAATTATGGTGGTTACGGACTAATAGACTATATTCTACTGATAAGACAAAATACAAAAGAACGGGCAAAGAGGGGCAAGACAATTGACATGAATCAGTTATGAAATATGCACTGTTTTGCTGCAGAATATGCATCAAGAAGGCAGCTTGAGCTGAAAGAATATTCTCTCACTAAACAAAATATGACGAGATTTCCTCAAGATGGATGAATGATCGAGAGTGGTCCCAAGAGAACAGAAGAACCGATTGTTTTGACATCGATCAGTATTAGAGTTACAGCTAAAGTAAGAAAGGCAAATGATTTCACCATCAAATTGTACATTTGATCCCGATTTGCTAAAGAAAGGATTTGGCTGTAGGTGCATATCCAACGAGAATCAATTGAACAAAATAAATGAAAGAGCTGTACTAGTCATCATATGAGGCATGAGGAGCAGCGGTGCACCCAGGGTCAAAGGGATCTTCAGACCCACAGCAGTGCCAATATTGAAAAACTTTGCCTGCGTCTGGAGTATCCATGGTTCCTCCACTGTACACACTCTCAAACTTCCTTTTTGTTTCCCCTGAAGAAATGAACAACACAAAATATTACACGTTGGATCACCACTCATGTGAAAAGGCACATGAGATTAATGACAACATAAACCGAAATTGCTGGCTTAAATTAATCAAAAACAGAGTCTCGGCAATCATGAGGAACACACGCTGTATTCTCCATAACCAGACTTCTAAAGTTGGGCATGAGCTGGAAACTAGAATATCCATTCTGGTTTCATACATAACTGAGATTATCACGCAATTGTTTAGCACAATGCATGGTTTATTGAATGCCGGTTGGTAATCATCCAACTTGAGCGACAATCAGTGCAATCTGATGCACTTATTTCCATTTCGTCGCACAGACAGCATCTTATTGGAAGGAATTTCCAGTAATAAGAAATGCTTGATAGTAGCTGAGTTAATAATACAAAAGAGTTTCCACTGAACTTTCTGCTAGTAAGGAAATCTTGGTTAAGTTGACCACCACTTCCAGCAATTACCAGACTGATATGTATGCAACTACAATGCGCCTACTTAATGTGTTTCATTGGTCATGCTTAGAAAGCTTATTGAAGAGAGAACAATCAATAAAGCAGGACCAGATACAAAAGGTGCTTATAATTTCAACATTTGTAGATCCATTAAAGCAAAATGAAAAACAGGAAGTTCATATTAACAATTTGTGTCAAAAGGTTTGATTTTCTCATTCACATTTCGCAGATAATTGAGATAGTGCACTTCAGACATAATTTACAGTTTGCACTGTAGACATAGTTTACAGTTTGCACTGTCCAGTTGATAAGGCCCGCACAGCGTATTTTTATCCACGAAGCTGATCGAACATTTAAGCTACCCGAAATCAGAAGCTAATAATCCAAAATGTGTAAGCGTGCCGAGTGTGAAAGTACCTTGACCCAAGTGAGATGGACCATCAGTGATCTATCAAGCTATGCGCTTGATCAACATTAATCAATTTTCTTAACCTTGGAACAGACAGCTGGGTATCACGGCATCAGAATCATTTTCGAGTCTTCATTTGGTAAACAACCATCTTGCCCTGCTTGGCAGCTCCATCACAGGTTTTTTCGACTCGGTTCACTCTATCCATGTAATTGCAATTCACCATCAATTCATTTCTAGAGTTCAGCTGATACTGAAAGGATCAGCTAATACCCATTATCTAATTGGATGTGCATTCTAGCAGCATGAACTTCTTGCATTAATCTCTGGCCTAGCACAAGCAACTGACCTAAGTCATGCCCAGAAAAGAGGGTTTGAGGAAGGAGCCAATAAAATCAAGTGGAACTGGGCCATAATTCCCAAACTCCGCCAAAGAGTGGACCAAAACAAGAAAAGAGCGCAAGAAATGGGAGCAGGCAATCGACCTCCGAAGTGGGCGGTGTGAAAGCGACAGGCACGGGGGTGGTTGAGGGAAGGGTCGAACTGGGTCTTGCAATTCTTGCACGTCCTCGGGTGGTTCTTGCCGGAACCTGAAGAAGCGCAACATCGGACGGCGAAGGGTCTTGGGGGAGCGCCGGTCCGCGCCTCGAGCCGTCCGCGGAGCCGAGCCGATGACGCCGAGCTTCGCAACGGAGGCAGTGACGGCGGGTGGCCGAGCGGACGGGAGAAAGCGAGAGCCATCATCTTCTTCTGCTGTCCCCTCGACGGACGGAGGAGGCTCGCATCACTCGGTTCGCAGCACGGAGGACAGGCGGTCTAACGTTGACCGTTTGGCTGACGATGATAACACATGATTTGCGAAAAACGTTGGATTAATATCATAAAAAATTTAAAATTAATATGTTTATAATAAATTTAATTAAAATTAATTTTATTTTATCATAAAAAATTCATACTGATACAGGTATAATAAATTTAACATAAATTAATTTTTAATCACAAAAATTCATCATTTCATTAATTTTTCATTAAATTAGATTAATACCATAAAAATTACAAATTAATATATCTATGATAAATAAATGGTAAAACCTCAAATTAGTATATTTCAACCTCCACATATCATCAATATGGTATTTTAATAGTAAAATTTAACAAAAATTAACGGAAGATAAATTTATTACAAATCATCAGTTTGGGTTTTTCCATTGTATTAACCCAAAAACAATCTGAAGTATTGAAGGGCTAATTGCGATTAATCAAGCTCCCTCTAGAGTGGGCCTCGTTGCCTCTTTTCTACGGCCCAGCCAGGCCCAGGTGGTTATTACCGTTAACCACCGTCTGGTGAGAGTGGCGACCGGAAGGACGATAATGTCCCTGCGCGCTCCCCTCACGTTGGAAGATTCAACCGAAATGTCAATTTCACGTTAACTTCCAGCGCCCCGCATGAACCCTAGAATTTGGGGCTTTCCGACTCCGTCGATGCGAGCATGGCGAAAAGCGTCGCCAGCGTGAGCAAAGAGGACGAACCGAGCATCGCTCCCGTGCCGAACAGATGGTACGACATCAGCCTCGGCCCTTCCTTCGGACACCACCACCCGTCTTCCAAGTTCTGCACTTTACGATGTATGTATAGCTTCGAATTCTCCGAATTTTCCTCGTGCTTTTCTGTAAATTTTTCGTGTTTCCAAGGGAAGAAAAGCGAATGCAGCATCTGTTTCTGCCCATGGGTATGTCTGTTCTGGTGGCGTAGCACGCTGAAATAGCAACAAGATGCGTAGTTTGTGTGAATGTCGAGTGGAAGAGGAACCACCGAACTTGCCGACGGGTAATTCGGTTGCAGAATACGAGTTTACCGCTCTCTGCTCTAGAGACGCTGAACTAGTGGCGGAAAAGACCGAGCTTGCGTGCTCTCTGGTCTTCAAGTGATGGGGTCTCCTTATCAAAGTAGAACTAGCTGTTTACCACAAGGCTGTTTTAAGTTATTAGATCCTCTACCTCCCAAGTGCTGTTTGGATGCGGGGACCGTGCAATAGTATTATTGTTAGCTTGGTTAGTCGTTTGACTTGGATGGTACGTGATGTTTAGATGAATTTAAGCCGGCTTCCGTCGATAAGAGCCAACCTGGATTGCTTCGCAAGAAGAGGGACAACCGGGTCTCTGTGGAGTTTCAGAACAACCAACATGGGAAGCCTAAGGTGGTCTTCGATGGGGTTGCCGAGGATTATAAGGACAACGATGCGGTTCTGTTTTTCGACGGTGAGACCTTCCGTCTGGAGCGGTTGCATCGGGCAGTGAAGCGCCTGAGGCACATGCGGGTGCCTGGTGAGTCTGCAGCTGCAGTGGCAGTTGGTCCAGCTGTTGAATCTAACTCTCCATTAGATGGTAAAGCAGAAAACCTTCAGAATTGCCGCACGGGTGAGGCTCAGGATGTGCCAGTGAGTTTTCTTTCTTTCTTTCTTTCTTTCTTTCTTTCTTTTTTTTTTGTGTTTCTCGAGGCACTAAAATCATGGCTTTGTAACTCATACAATGCATAAGAGGTGTTTTTTTCAATAGAGCAACGAAGGTGTGTTTAATCATACTTCCATCTAAAGAAAAGATCATCCCTATGTTGGATATTGCTCTTTCCAATAGATTCCTTCTTGGCCACTGTTGGAACTCTGTGAAATGCTTTGCTCAAACAAGTGGGAACTCTCTATGTGGGCTTAGACTGTACAAAGTATTACTAGGATCTTCTGTTGGTCTGTCGTGTACCTTCTCACGAGTGTAAAAGTTGTACTGGTATTTTTTGAATACCACAAGATGGCATCATACATTGACGTTCTGAACTCTTTTGTATTCCGACAGGTTGAAGTGGAGAGAATTGACATGGGCAATTCGGAGACAGTAGGTATGTTTAAATTGCCATGCTCATGAATAATCACAACATCTTGATGATGGTTGATGATTTATAGTTTCTGTCTGACCGTGCTTATAGTGCTATTCAGCATAAACTGTATAGCTTTGTGAACTGGTGCAATTGGTTGGTCTTAGGTGCAACAATAGCTTTCTCAGCAGCTTTCTCATTTGAATACTCAGGATTGTGTTGATAGGTTGATTAAATGATAGGTTTGTGGACTAGGATAAGCAAAAACTGCTCAATGAAAGGTTATTTTGAAAATCCGAATTGAGACACTATCACATTATACAATCACAGCAGAGTCTGTTCACTTCGCCAATACTTCGTTATATTTTTGGCATATGAGGTAACTATGTACGTATCTGCTTGTCAGGTTTGAAACCTGAAGATGAAAATACTGCTGATAAGCTACCTCCAAGTTGTAGCACCCCGAAGGGATTGACTGAATTGACTAATGATGAACTAGAGGAACATCTTGATATCATTGATAGTGACAATGACCATGAAGCAACAGACGCTGGAAATCTTTCCAGAAGAGAAATTCACAGCAGCATCGACATCAATGTACCGCATCAGGATGAAGATGATGATGAGATTGCCAATGTAGATGTTAGTGATGACGAAGGCAATCTGGGTTATAACGCGGCTGAAGCTCTCAGAGCCCAGGTTGCAGGCGAACGACAGGAGCAGTCTTCAACTTCAAGCAGTAGCAGTGACAGTGAGGGTAGTGAGAGCAGTAGCGACAGTAGCAGTGACAGCGGTAGTGGCAGTAGTGGCAGCGACAGTGAGAGTAGTGATGGTGACTCAGTGACCTCAATCTAAGTTCGTTAGGAACTGCAGCTTGCCTATTGCACTTGTTGATATTCTAGTGGTTACGTCAAGTGTGGTAAATTCTGTGAAGTAACTAGTAAATATTAGGGGATGCTGACATAATAGTGTGCTGTGCATAACTGTAGTATTATCATTGATGTGTAAATTATGCAGATTCTGTTACGCTTGTCCTGCAATGGCTTTCTAACCTTGATTCTGCATTTTCGTGATAAATAATGTGAAACAAAGGTTGCAAACGAGTACAGAGATTTGATCATAATGCCATTTCCGAAAGACTAGTCTGATCTGGTTCGCTAATGCAGTTGCAAACCATGTTCTCCATTCAAATTAAAGGAACAACCAATTCGACCTCAAGATCTATGAGGAAACAGCCACTAAGCTAAGCACTATAGATTTATTGGTGACATTGTAAATCAGACCTGGCACGATCTAAACAATGCCTGTACGAAATAAAGTATTCCCATGGGGTCTTGCGAATTCAATCTTAATAAGTACAGTTGGTACATCTAATGATTTGTTCAAAATAATAACCATCATATAAGTTAATGAAAAAGCAAGCCATGCAAGGACTTTACACAACATTTTCCCAATAACCTATACACTCAAAATAAACAAGAGACCATAAAAACTCCAAACAGAGCACTATTGGCTCTCATGATTTCTGGGCACAAACCTTGGGGGGCTTGTGGGCCTCCTCTTCTTTTCCAAATTATGCTTTTGAACCTCACCTCACTTTAATTTTCAGAGCCCAGCTGGTTCACTCCCACATAACCCCACCCATTTCTTATAGAACCAACAGAGAGATACTAAATACTCTACCTATATAAACACCCATTTCTCAAAGTGTATAGGAATATGAGTTAGAGCCTCTCTCTCTCTCTCTCTCTCTCTCTCTCTCTCTCTCTCTCTCTGAGTTTTTGGAGAAAGCTTTGTGGTAAAGGGAAAGAGGAGGAGGAAGAAGATGGGGGCACTTGATTACCTATCGAACTTTTGCACTGTGACCAGCATCAGAAGCAAACGCAGACCAATGCAGGTTCTCTCCATCTTTATTTTTTTTTGGGAAACCTTATCTTTTTTGGTGCTTCCTTTTCTCTTTCTCTGTGCCTTATTTCAACACAAGAAAGTGAAGGCCTTTCACTCTTTCGAGCCTGCAGGACCCTCTCTCTCTCTCTCTCTCTCTCTCTCTCTCGACATGGATATTTTTTCAGCTCCCCTAGAAGTAGGAGTTTTTCATAAGCTGTTGACTTGTTTTTCAGACAGTGGAGATCAAGGTTAAAATGGACTGCGATGGCTGCGAGAGAAGAGTTAAGAATGCTGTTAACACCATGAGAGGTCCTCTCTCTCTCTCTCTCTCTCTCTCTCTTCCTCCCCCTCTGAAACCTAAACAAAGATGGCTATAAGCCAAACAGAATGCTTTGTAACATGAGCACTAATCCTTCTTTAAAATTTTGCAATGAATCCATTTGATATACTACATGTTTTTGCAATGTCAGTGAACTTTGAGGAGAGAATAAAAAAAGTAAACGGGGAGAGATGTATAGATATTTGCACCAGAATACTTCTTCACATACTGTTTCCTTTTTAGTAAGATTCCCTCGAGCTTAGCTCTGCTCTTACTTGAGTCGAATAATAAAGTAATTAGTAGAGTGCCTTTTGTTTATTGTTCAGCTAAGTGCTAGAAATAATAAATCAACAAGGTCGTTCATAAAAACCCATGTTTCCCCTCCAAATTAACTTATCGGTCAAATAAAGTGTTTTCCACAATTTCCCCAACGCACTTTAATATGCATAGATACTGGACATTTCATTGGGTGACCATAGGGACACATTTCAAAACAGAACTCTAGATTTATATAAATATGTACGTTTCTACAAAACCCCGTAGGCGTAAAAACCGTGGAGGTGAACCGGAAACAAAGCCGAGTGAAAGTGAGCGGCTACGTCGACCCGAACAAGGTATTGAAGAGGATCAAGAGAACTGGCAAAGTAGCCGAGTTCTGGCCTTACATCCCGCAGCACCTGGTTTACTACCCTTATGCCGACAAAGTCTATGACAAGAGAGCACCTGCTGGGTACGTCCGCAACACCGTCCAGGCCTTCCCGAGCAGCACAAGTGCCGCACCAGAGGAGAGAATCATCTCCATGTTCAGCGACGACAATGTTAATGCCTGCTCTATCATGTAATAATTGCCAGTTACGTACTACATGCACTTTTAGTTATATTGCATGGTTTGGTTCTTGAGGATGAGAACTGATGTTGTTGTTGTTGGTGTGCCTTTGTGTGTATCACTGCGGCAAGATTAACGAAATGGAAATCACTGAGTTGAATATAATGTACCAGATGTAATGTCAGCCATGGCTGATTTTTATAACGCTGTGCCTTGTCTTTTTATGGTAAGCACTACTGTACGAAAGATTATACTTGCTTGAGATGGGTATTTCTTCTCTCTAATGTTGCCACCATGAGATTCAGATCACCATTTCGGTATTTTAGCTACAAATAAATGACATGAAATGCTACATCATTGAAATAGTAGAACTAGCAGAGGTTGTTTCCGTGATTTATCAATGGAAGTTTATGTGTATCTATCTCATAGTTGCAATTACGAATGAGTAATTAAACTGAGAAGCACATTGACTTAACATCGATTAATCTGTTCTGCATCTGCGAAAATGAATTTGAACCGGTCATGTAATGTGCCCGTTCGAGCCGGCCAATTTGGTTCAACAGGCTGATATTCCAAGATGAACCCCATTAGGCATACTATACCCGCTTCTAACAATCTAACAGTATTGCTTTGGTTTGAGGCTGATTGAAATGGTCGGTATGCTTGTTTGTTCAAAAGAAAATTAGAAGTGGCCTTCGAAGGAGTTTGAATTGACGAGGACCTACCAGCACTCGCGCTTCATTGAAAACAAAGTTTTGGCAAATCGTTTGTCACAAAGTAAAAATGAAAAAAAATGCCATGCTAAGCTCATCATAAAGTTTACCGCAATATTAGCTATATTGATATTGGTTTACAAAATTATTCACTAAATAATGTGACAGATTGCAAGTAGATATTTAAATGAGTGGGTCATATTCAACGCTTACTACAATAGTTTGCAACATAGTCAAATCAGTCTTGATATATTTAGCAAAAGTCTAATCTTTTCCTTAAGCTCAACATCGATATCAAGATTAGTCATCCATCTTTCTTAGGTTTCAATTTGTGTAATCAACCGGTTTGTACTGCTAGTGTTGCTCCTGAGTTTTTTATGTATGCTTCCATCAAGAGATCAACTCCGAGAGAGGCAATTTCCTAGCCCTTTCTCAAGGAATCACTTTTAGGGGGTGTGTCCATACTTTTTACAACATTCAGAAAGAAGGGGGTTGAAAGTCTCAAGATCAAGGATTTGGTGAATAACGCAAGTATTACGTAGACAAGAGTAGTGCTCAAGGTCCTAATGAAGGAATTGGATTCTCGTTTTCCCAGCCACTAAGAAAGAGTAAAGGCAAGCTCGTAGGACATGTACAGGAGCTTCATATCGGTGTCATAAGATCATATTGATAAGTTGGTTTTGCCGAGTCATCTGAACCGTCCACGTTTCACACGTGATAATTCGCTTCGATTTGCTGGTTAATACTTGTTCTCAAGGATGAAAGAAAGAAAGAGGGAGAAAGCTTTAATATTATGCACCATCAGTGAAAAGTTTAGTATCTGTAATTTTTTTTTGTGAATTCAATCCCTAATGATGCCTCTAATTCAATAGAAGTTGATTTATATTCTGCAGAAAATGATCTTTATAGACAGACAGAGTAAAGTGACCTCACCCAAGAAATACTTCTCATGTGCACGGGAAAATGCCTTCCCCACCTACCCACCGCCCAAAATTTACTGTAGCTGATACCTTTGACTGTTGCAAAGTCAGTCGGTGCAGATCAAGTTGATGCATTTTTCATGCTTCCGTTTGATTTTGAACGGTCGGTTCCTCTCTTTTCAGCTCATAGTTATTCCTTCTTTTTGGAACGCTTTTCTCAGGCAGTTGTTCTTTCGGAACACTTCATTTTTTTTTCCCTTAAGTTTGATTGGTTTTGAGAACACTTCTTGGGTAATCAACCAAACATGCATTGATCTAGAACCCTCTATACATTCTGACCATATGCTTCGAGTTTATCTGCTATAGACATAACACAAGATTAGTCAGTGAGCCAATAAACTCCGGCCTGGCCAATTTTTTAGCGTGCATGCTATTACTAATCAAGTTAGTATGGCTTTCAACCCTTTATTTCATGATTGTCAGTCGATTTTATTTACTGTAGATGTAATGTATAGAGCCAGTTTATGACTTAAATGAGTTCATCTCTACTCTCCAAACTGGAGAATTTGAACTGATTATCTGGACTGAGTGAATGATACCTAGAGTGAATTGAGAGAGTAATATCTTGTCAATGCTCTCAGATTGCTGCTACTTACAGTGAAAACAGCAAAATCTTCACACCCTTCCATGCTGGTTCTATACGCTACACTGTCAACGACACATCCCTGAATTTTGGCTTTTTGAAATGGAATGACGTAGTCCCGAATATTATAATCCTCATTTATTGGCCCTCATAATACACCACATACCCCATTATTATATGATCCTTCTTGGACCTTTGCCCTAACTTTGTTGTTCACCACTTGAAAGAGACGATAGAATCTGACGATTTTCTCGACCGATCTTATCTCAATCACCGCCGCTCACCCAAAAGGTTACATAATCTCATTTTTAAGCTAAACTTAACTATCGCCTTTTCTTTTTATTCATTCTAAACTGCGGTTAGACGATATTATGAATCAACTTTTATTCATCTGATTAAGCCTATCTCTTGTTTTCAATTAAATTCAAGCTAAGATAAGATTAAATAAGGGAAAATACACAAAGAGTTCTTAATCTTTAGTCCACTGTGTAATGTCATTTTGAAATTTTTAATTCGTTAAATGTGGTCCTTGAATTATTTCTAAATATCAAATCTAGTCTCAAAAATTTTACTATGTTTATACTAGTCCCTCAACTTTCCATAACAAAGTCAAACCAGTCATTCGCTATTATTTACAAATTTTCATAATTACACCATTCCCCAGATTTTATAATATCTTTTCATTTTAATCTACTTCCAAAATCAACAAAAAAAAAAAAAAGTGCATCTTTTTATTACCTTTTTGGTCCTTATAAATATCACTACAGTTCCATCTAAGTATATGTTAACTTATGATCTACATTGAGCATAAATATAACCTTAATTGGAGTTATATTGGATCCATATTCCTTTCATTCTAAAAAAACTAATAACGATAGTAACTTACTTTATGGAATTCCTGTGCTTAGATTAATCTAAAATCTTGTTCCTAATTTTATATATAGATAAAGTTTCCAAATTTTCTTTTTATTGTTTTCTTAATCAACTTTAGTTAAATATGTATTAGGAAATTAAAATAGCAAGACTATCAACCTGATACAATTTTAAACGACGTTCTATATTTACTATTATAGAGATCATAAGTTGAAATATATTTAATAAAATTATCTTAATATCTTTAAAAACCAAAAAAGTAATGAAAAGACAACCATGTTTTTTTGTTGATTTAGGAAATGGATGGAAGTAAATTGATATTTTAAAATCTAATCATGAAAACTTTTAACGTCTATATGGAAAGTTGAGGGATTCGATTGAATAAATTGAAAATTCATGAGCTAGATTGAACATTAAGAGATAGTTTAGAGATTATATCAAACAAATTAAAAATTTGAGGGTGACATCGTATCTTAGGTCAAATTTTATGAATATTTTGTGTCGATTTTCCATGATATGATCTACAAATTGCCCTAATCTGAAGATATCAAGTTGGGCAAGAATCGGAAGTGTAATTATTAACTTTTGTCTTTATACTTTTCCGCCTAGTGTCGCCGCTCTGCACGATGAAATAATAAGACCAAAGGATCACTAAATGCATTAATAATTGGCATTATGATAGTGGATAAAGAAAGGGGAATGATTATAGAGAGCGACCGCCTTTGATTGAGAATAACCTTTTTCGATTAGAAAAAGGACGAAGTTTCGAAAGAAGGTGATGGAGGGGTCGCACGACCACCCTCTTTTCAGCACCTTCATGAAGTGACCTGACCAAAGACACGAAGAATGGATCCACCCCTTAATCAACCACCCATTATTTAAATCTTAAAGCGCCACAAACACGTCGATTGAAGAAGGGTTTTTTTGCGTCTTGAAGACTTTATTGATGGTCGAAGTAAAGTTTGCATTTTTTTATTTTTTATTTTTTGAGTTGTTTAGTCGTTTGAGAATGAGAATGAGATGTGGCCGAAGCATCACCAGCCGATCGGGTCCAATTTGCGATGGAGAATTTCGCTTTGTTTTGACCGGATGTTTGTGAGAGATGCCAAGGAGGGGGTTGTTTCATGCCTCCTCCAAAAATCTCGTGATGTCCTCTTATAAATCTTTCCAATGTCGACATAAAGGTAACATTCGATGGGATGATGTTGTGCTTAGAACTTTTGTTTTTGACATTTTACCATTGTGATTGCCAGCTCGAGTTCTGGAGGCCCTGCTGGTTTTGGCCTTGTCCGCAAGGCATTACGTGCAATCTGTTTAGGGGGAACACCATCGAGATCTGGTGAAATTAGATTTACAGCTACCCAATGTGCTCGCGACACATATGACGACAATTTCTCCTCCGTCGATCGTGGGTTATGTTGAAAAGACGTCATGTTTTCTTCCTGTATTGAGCTACCAATAGACCAAAAGACAGGATCAGATGCCCACTAATCGAATCAAAGGTGTTGTCATTAAGGAATAGTAATCCTCTTCACGAATTAGTATATTCTTGAGCTTCCTAGCAATTTCGCTATTACCAAGGAAAGAGAGAATTACCGTGGAAATTAGAAAACGCTAAACATCTGTTGACGAGATTTGTTATCGATTCGCACGCGCTAATAAGGAAAGGACCTATTGAGAATGGATGAAAGCAAGCTCAACCCACACATTAATTTTCACAAATAGGGATTAGCAGTAGTAGATATTTGGTAGCATGAAAATCAGCGTAGCACAAAAATGGAACGGTTCTTACGCGGGTCCTTCTTAGGACGAACTTGCATCTCTTGTCCATTCTCTTCAACGTTTCTGTTCTTGAATTGAAGGCCGCCGAGATCTACAAAATGTGTTCATCATGGTGAACCGATCTAACATCTGTAAATTGCGTTCCTATTGTACTTTAATAGTTCAGTTTCAAGAAGAAAGGGATTCTGACTTTTAATTACCTAACAATGGTATCCAAGGTGAATATTGACTACCTCGCTGCCAGGGTGACCAGATTTTACCTTCTTAATAGTTTTCACCTAACGAACATTCGTTGGCCTGAAATTTGAGGAAGGTACATTGGGGATTTACATTGTCTACTATCTTATTTGTTCAAGTTATTATCATGTTTTTGATAGATAAAAAGAATTTGAATGGGCCTGTGATCTGCCTAATGTTCGATTTAAGGCATTAATGAAATACCGACTGCCCATGTGCAAGTGAGTAAGCTCGAAACTCGCAATACACCTAAAACCCAGGTCCATCTTTTGGAAACTAACCAACAGTCCAATGTTTCCCGAGACCGAGGATAGACGCGGGAACCAAACATTTGACCCTTGACTTGCGAACCGGGTGTTGGACTGCCTCTAAACTTCATTCTATCCCCGTTTATACCGTTACAATCCCAATCTCCTCGCCCCAAATCCTTGTCATTGGCGCAATTATTGGATAAAGCTTAGTCACGCCTAAATCACCAATCACCAGACAAACAATAGCAGCGATGAAAATTACTCAAGGCCTATCCGGGCAAATTTGAACCTGAATTGTGGAAACAACCGACCCAAATGGACAAACGTTTCGAACAATTCACAGTATGGGCCGTGCTTGGCTTGAATCTTTCCCAGGACTCAAGTCCATGTGCACAGCTGGCTAATCCATGTATACTGTTGCACTAGAAAAGCTCATTCTTTTCAATTGACACAATTTGTTACTAATCATGCTTTTCTTCATCACAATTATGGCTTAAAATTAGTAAACCACGGAAAATCTTGCATGTAATTTCAGTATTCTACTTCTTTTTGTTGGATAATAATAAAGACAGCATTTCCGGTGTATCCTATTATCTAACTTTTAAAAACTGTTCCCAGATTAAAGCAACGTAGAGGTTTATAGACTGTTTCTCTATTGGAATCGCCTATTTGTAACACACCTTTGTATAAATTATTTGGTATAGACATAGAACAACCGCAACAATCAATGGATTCATAGCATTACATTAAAGCACCCGGTAATCCTAACACAGGTTACCTGGTCGAAAAGAAGCTTCTTACACATGTTGTTTTTGCATTGATATTGGAAAGAAGCTACTTAGCGCTTTTGTGCTTTCCTCCTCCTGGATTGCGTCTTCTGCCATTTCTTCCTCGGAACGAGCTTGCTCTTTGGCTTCAGCTTCAATTCGGGCGAGAACTTGTAATTCGGATCCCTCATGCGTGCTTGGATATATTTGAAGAACTGCATATTTAACCTCTTAGGCCCTCCTTGTCTGAGTTCCTCGTACTCGGGTCCAGAAACTATATTCTCAAAAGCTCCAATTAATATGTCCAAGTCGCTCATGACTTCCCACACGTTGATATAGCGACCATCAGGTCCCTTTTTCAATTTCTTCAAGGCATTCTCAACTGCTAACGTCCGGGCTTTCTTCCCAGGGGACAACTCTTCTGGTTCATTTTCAGCTTTCAGCAGCTCTGAGATTGTCCTGTATTTTGGTTTTTCCTCAAACTCGAATATATTATCTATATACTTATCACTGGCTTCATTGGGATATGCTTCAGTAGGAATGTCATCATCATCGTCGCATTCACTGCCGGTCCACAATGTCTTCTCCTCGTCACTATCAGACCATATGCTATGCAGTTCATCACTATCATCTGCATCAATCTGGTTGGAATGATCTTTCGCCTCTTGCCTGACTTTACGAATCTCTCTTTTGAGACTGTTCTGACTCTTCTCATCAGTGTCGCCTTCATCCTCACTTCCTGTCCACACAGAGGAGTCTTCCTCCATCTCTTTCTTCCAGGATTTCCTGAATTCATCATCTCCTGGCTTGCCACCACCAAAGAGATCATAATATCTGCGCTCATTGCCAGCATACATACGTGATGCTGCAAAGATAAGGTAACATTCACGACCCAATATCAGCCAACGGAAGGAAAAGTTTGGAATGCAAAATCAAGAGCATGTTGTAAACTTAGCATGATCAATTAAATAAAGGAAGTAAAGAAACTAGAATTGTTCTCATATTTCAAACCGGCAAAAAGATGCAAATGAGTCTAATCAACAGGGAAGTTAAAAAATTCACGTCGTTGAGGCAGAGTCAACAACAAAAGTATCGAAACATGAACTTGTCAAAATAATGAATGCACGAAAATAAGATTAAATTTGCAGTATTGCAACTAAGTCATGTCTCACGCCCTAACATCCTCCACTCCTTTTCTTTTCTTTTAACTAAATGACATGCAACCGACCTCACTCCTTCAAAAGTTCAACTAGAAACGGCAAAAGACAACATTTTTTAGGGAAATGGAAATAAGGATGCAGATACAGTCATGAGTCTCATCCCACCGATCCTGAAGAGTGAAGATGACATCTAGCATGCCCCATGCATGACTATTAGTTAAAGGCTTCATAAAGGAAAATTCACAAGCATGTGATATGCACGTCACCGCTCAACGAAAAGCCTCCTCAGTACCAGCTTGCACTTCCTACTAACGAAACGGAATCGTCCAACTCGCACGCCCAAACGAAATTTACACGCTAGGAACGTAACGCGAACTGCCCCAGATTACATAAATCCAATCTTGAAAAACCCCGACCTTGAAAAATGGGGCAAGCCCCGGCAGGGAAGCGGCTCGTTCTCGAACTCGGACCCAATTCTGGGCAGAAGCATTGCGACCTGAAAAACTCAGTCAAGTCAGAAAGAGGCAACGAGGGGGGCGTGTTCACGGGAGCCACGAACAACATGCGATCAAAAAGCTTCGACCTTGGAAGAGACTGGAACGGCGGGGGCGAGTTTGATATTCTTCTGCAGAAAGAAGAGAGAAGCGAGCGGGATGCCCGGGAAGAGAGTCTCAATGGGGACATCCCAAAACTCCAGCGCCTCCAAGACTATTGATGCGACGATCATGCGATGGACGCGAGCAGGGCATACACAAGCTGGATTGACAAAGTATTTCGATCTTGGAAGTGAACCCTCATGAGGTTCATGAGTACCTAGAGGTGTTCGAATACTGAAGTTGTTAACATTGTACGGGAGCGATGTGTGCTTATGTCGGGGAGTGCAGCTTCAGCTGCGACTGTTTTTGTGTTATCTATTGAGAAATGAAATCGAGTTATTCATCGTCGTGACTAGACGTTTTCCTTCCCTCTCTTAAACAACATTTTCCTTATTATGAATTGGAGGTATTAAACGGTCTCGAAATCAATCAACTTCGACACAAATACAATTGAAGACGAGTTGATCACCAACGTCAATAGTGATATTATGCCCAAATGATTTGCTATCGCCTCCAATTTCCCGTGTAGATAACGATCTATGAAGCAATTCGCTTATGCTCACATTCACCCCGAGGAATGAAGGCATGAGTTAGAAAATTTCGTCGTTGAATCAACCTAATATGGATTGTTCATCAAATCCATAACAAAACGTCAGTGCTTTCGCTTCTTGGGCCGTCAAAGGCGATATTGTGACCATATTACCATTAAATTTCTGCAGCTTCAACACATGATTTTGATTTTGCTCATAGTCTCGGACTCCTTGCAGTATGACGTCAGAACATATGTTTCAACTGGTGCATCAAATCTAGGGCAAACTATCTAATGGGCAAACTATCTAATGGAAATAGACATGACTTCCACAAAAAAAAAAAGTCTTCAGGAGCTTCTAAGATGTCACACAGCGCTTTCCTCAACCATTACTGACTCGATCTATCAAATCCTATCCTACAGCCAGTCATTCATTTACAAAAGGAAAAAGAGAACCAGGGGTTTAACCACATGCTTATATTTGCAGGGCATAGGACTGATCTTGAACCGGTAAAGTTTCGTGAGCATAACAATACGTCAACTTGATTAGAGAGACAATTCATTGCAAGTTCCCCCTCAATGTAACGCCATGCTTCATTATGAAGTAGAGCAGAAGACTGAAGCACATGTTCACGCTGTCACAGCCACACTACAGATGTTGGTCATCGATCATTTCAATGGTTGGAGCAAACTGCAAAGGAGAAGAGAGCAAGGAAATCTTAGTCACATATAGAGAGAGAGAGAGAGAGAGAGAGAGAGAGAGAGAGAGAGAGAGAGAGAGAGTCTACAAGGCTTACTTCATCATCTTCATCGAAATACAATCCATCAACAGCACTATTTTGCCGGAACTCCCATCCAAGAGTATTCTCAAGTAGTTCCTTGAATTTCCTTGTCTACAAAGCCAAACAACCCCACTCTTAAGTAATTCCTTCATATCCATTTAAATAAGGGTAAGTGACTAGCAAATATGCAAATTGAGATCTACAGCTGCTAGATAGGACGCACAGAACTCAACAAGTTTCTTTCAATGAGCTTCTCCCCAAGGCCACAGAGAAACGTGTAATTACAGTTAGGGCAAAGTCACTACTGTAAATAGCTGAAGCAAGTTCGATGGTTCAACTCCCATGAGAAGCAGGAGAAGAAGCAATTAAGTCAGACGTAATTGCAAATTTTTATTATATGTTTTACTAGTCGATCCTATTTATGGTACACAATCTGTGCTCATATGAGCTCAAAAGCAGATGGCAAACTAGAATATTGGAAGTGGAACATATCGTAAAGGTTTAAATAGACATCAGATTTGGTCCTCACTCCAATGCCTATACTCTTAAGGACCCTGATTAACCTGAAAATTTATCACCAAGTGATCTCCACAACAATAATATCATTTCATTGCATTTAAAAAGAAACTGCAATTCTTGTCTATCGTCGTTAGAAGTGCAATGGCAAAGGCAGATAACGCCAAGGCTCAGAAAACCAACCCAAGATAGAAGTTCTCCATCAACAACTGGGGCACCTAGCACCAATGAAAAGAAATCCTGAAATTGGGAAACAAAATAAATTGTCACAAGTTCTAAACATGAATTTGGATTAACAAATGACTCAATTTAGTCAGAAGACAACCAATAAGACAGCTCAGTCTCATGAACCCATAAGGAGTCAACATGAAATTACAGACTCAATAGTCAATACAATTGTAGGTATAATATATTTAAACACAACATGGAAAAGTAGCTAAAACTACAGGATGATTATCACCTTATCCTATTACCTTGCAAAGTCGATGCAAAAAGCTATCGGTAGAAAACCACAAATCATCCAATAGCACTGAGGTTCCCTGCTCTGTACTCCTATTGTCTGCAGAGTCCTTTTGAAGTCCATACTTGAGCTGATAGTAGATCACCCTAACAAACTGACAAAAAAAGAAAAAAAAAATTACTCCATTTGTCGATACTGGAGCTATCCTGACTGAGCTCGACCAGTATAGGGAGCATAGCCAATAGGCACCACAACTGAGAAATATAATCTAGTGTGCAGTTGAGAAACAACGAATTAAGAGTCGCAGACTTGTACCTTTGTGAACAGCTGAGTCCTTGTATGGAAAGGCTGCTCAAGTATTACAAAAAAAGCAGTTAGGATCATACCAGATGCTGTAAAACAACTAATGTTGGAGATACACTACTACGTGCTAACGGTAGTCCCATAAGCCAACTAAAATATATAAATTAATGCATTCACTTCTTAGTCTTGTGGAACCTTCCTAGCACGTGCTAGTGCCAGTGGCCTTCTCATAAAGCATGATCTTAACAGATCCAAACATTATATGGCTATTTTATAGACGGATAATCAAACTGTAGGACATTATTTCATTAAGTTGAAAGGAGACTATGTACCAGCAACTCAAGAATTAGCCATATGGGATTTCAAGAAACTTGTCAGATCTAGTGGAGTATTTGCCAAAGAAGTAGAAGTACAGGAAAGCGGAAATAACATAAAGGTTGCTTTGCAAGAAGCAACCTAGAGATGCTTTTGTCAATTTATATTGTTCTGACTGTCATGTTTAAACGTTTCTTCAAATTTTAGATTTTTGAAACATTTCTTATGACTCCCATATGGTGTAGATACCCACAAAACAAACTGTACAATACAAACACTTGGCCCATTTTTAATACCCCACTGCTAAACATATCAGGGGAAAGCCCTGCATATTGTCAAAACCAAGATCATACACAGAACAGGGTGACAAATGTAGAAACTAGAAATTTGGAAGCAGTCAGTGGTAAAAGATTTACCACAAATGGCAAACAGGTAAATTGGGAGAGAAGACAGGAAGGTTTTTAGTCCCAAAAATATAGGCACGAATATACTAACATAACAGCTAAAAATATATTTAAAACGTAATGGAATAGATAAAACTGTCCAAGCAAACACTTACAGCTTCAGTGCAACCAAGCAAAAGGCCAACCAACGCTTTCCACTGCAAAAATGCTTCCAGTGATTGCCCCATCTGAAAAATCTAGAGTGTCAGACATAGTACAACTCATTTACCACATCAAAAGGAAAAAAAAAAATCATTCATTACCAGAAATGCAATAAAGGAAAATTGAAATTCCCCAAGGAGTAGGTCTTCAGAGCCTCCAAATTCTGTTGCAAGTATGGTTTCGAGCAATTGTGTCTGGACCACAGAGAAAAATACAGAATGATCAGCAACCCCTGCATCAATCAATAGCACAGAGCTACATTCCACTATGAAAAACGCCCACACAAATTTCTTTTCCAACATAAAATATTGACATCTGGCCTGCAGTTTCCATGTTTCGCAAGAACAGTACCTTGTCAAGATTTAAAGAAGTAAGTTCATGGCCTTCAATTCCTTGGCGCTTGACAAAATGGGGAATAGATGTGTAATAGCATCGCCTAATCTGAGCCTTGTCCACACTTGCTGAAAACTTCCTTGTTTTCAGTTGTTCATCTAAAGCTTTCTCCATTGCTGCTTTTGGAGTGTTCTTTAAGATCTCTGACTCACATGCAACAGTGATATCTCCTCCAATGGGTTCTGAAAGCAAATGAGTCATATATGATAATATTTCTCGATTAAACATTGCATGGAAACTGGAAAGCATACATATCATCGAGTGAAGAGATAAAGGACATATGAATATCCATGCAAAACAAGCATCAACAAACACTATAGATGTTCTATCACCAAGTGAGAAGACACTTCAGCAACAGACAAGATCTGCAGAAAGTAACAAGAGGTCTCAGGATAGTAAAATGCATACCAAGTCTTTGGATAGTGTCCTTAGTAATGTAATTGGATAAGCGCTTCCAATCTCCATATCGATTTAGATCATAAGGACCAAGTTGTCTATCGAACTCCATACTTTTTACAGCTTGACAATACCTCTCTGCCTTGACAAAGTCAACAGGAGATAATGTTATGTCAGGGATCATTCTGTGAGTATCTGAAGAGGACATATTATTCTTCCAAAATTCAAAATTTTAAGTAGAAAAATTTATTCAAACAGTCACTTAATCTTAGATGCATCATTGTCCACCTCCTATAATGAGATCCCCACAAGTAGAATATTATAAACTCGCATCATGCTTCTGCTATTTTGAGCATCATGTCATTCAACCGAAGCTAAATTTTTATGCATAGTAGAATTGGGCATTAAAGTACGAAAGTGGAAATATCAGCATCCAACTCCACATTTGCAGGCACGTGTCATCCACATAGAGGAAAAAAATAGCTCAAGCTTTTGGCAACAGACCTCTTCTTCAGACACGCTAGCTAATCGCTCTTCTTCAGTAGTCCACCTTCGAATGATAACCTGGTCAAACATCATCACCAAGAAAGCTATCCATGACCAAAAACATATTGATTTAACTTCTGACACAATGACCTATCTAGGTGGTAACCAATGGAAGACTACATCCAATACCATACCTCAGACGGACCAGCATCAACAAAAAATCCTATGATTGGAGAGAACTCTTTCCCATCTCTGCATGCAAACAATTTAAGACATTTCAAGTAAGTGAAGTTTCACATGGATGTCAGATGATTGACAATTAAGCGGTTGCCAATCTGCTATGACTAAAGCATTCGAGATCAATTCACCAAATGGAAAAATCGCAGCTTTGCAGAAGCTACGTTAACTTTTAACAGCAAATGGTCTTCATAAAGAGAAGCACTTGATACGAATAGAACAGAAAGATAGCATGGAAAACTACAAGGCAGAGAGGGAACACAGAGTGCCAGACCCACGAAACAAGAAAATACAACGCATTCGACAAACTTTAGACAGGAAAAAAAAAAAAAACACATTTTGATACACCTTCGGAGTGATTCAGGATCACCTTCTCCTTCAACCTATCAAAATAGCTCAACCCATTTATCCAGCTACATCGATTATTTTTAACTCATCAACCAATACTAGCAGGACAACATCGCTCCATAGAGTGAACGAATTGAAATTAACAGAAGACCACCATGACTGATCCAACATCAATGGGCTATCGAGTACAGCGCCGAAACCGACCTGCTCGAAGAGCTGTAGTAGACAAAATGAACACCGGGAGGAATCATCTTCAGCCCCTTGAAAACGGGCCCAACAGAAAACATCTGCAGCGACCGTATTCCACAGGAGAAAAAAAAAATCAATCAAAGGTGACTATCGTCAAACACAAAAACCAACGAAAAATTAGCTGCGCCAATTGCCGAGACGCGCGAAAACAAAGAAAATTTCTTGAGGGAGCGATGCGCGACCTGGGTGTCGATGCCGACAAGAGTGTACTGAGGAACGTCGAGGAGGAGCAGCGTGGCGCCTCGCTTCACGAGCTCCAGAGCCGTGTCTGCGTCCATTGTCGCTCGAAAAACCGAAATTGAGCGGGTTCTCCTTCGCTTCAGGATATGCTTGCTTCGCTGCTGCTTCTTCTTCTTCTTCTTCTTCTTTCTTCTTCTACAGGCCTCTGTCTGCACTGTTGCTCCAGAGTCTTCCTGTAATACGTGCTTGCGGCGGGTTACCGGTTCGAACTTTTGAGCCGAATTGAACCGGACCAAATGATATTAGTTCCAAATTAGAGGAAAATTGGTCGCATTTTATATTTTATATTTTTGTTACATCTTTTTCAGCTCTCACAAGTCAAATGTTCAAATACTTATATATATATATATATATATATATATATATATATATATATTTTAAATACATGAAATTTAAAGCATTTGTGCCCGATTTCATATTTTTTAAGAAAAGGAAAAAAAATTATATATATACATATATGTTTTTATGCATAACTCCAATGTATTTAGTATACGAATACTGAATTAGGTTGGAATGGAATGAATAAAAAATGAATGAGAATACATGTTCTTCTATTTGGTCCAACATGAATTGAAACTTGAATTTCGATTATTCTTTTTTTCTATCATCTAAACAATTTAGATGTGAGCACACACTTTTCATTTTGTATTTTCATACGATAAACTGTCAATTATGGCCGAAGTAATTATAATAAATTGTGCTTTACTTCTTGTGACGTTCAAGGCTAATTTCTTCCACGCATCCAGTTGCTTTCATTAACATTTTTTTATTTTATTTTAAAGAGTTCCCCAAGATGAAATTAATTATATTCTTATATTTAAGTTTGAGAAGCTAAACACGCTTATGCCTCATCTATTGTTCCACGATGGGAGCAAAGAGAATCTTGGACAAGTAGAACAAATCGACTCGAAAGAAAACCTCTTTAAGGAAAAAGAAGACATTGATGTTCGAGCCCGGAAAGAAATGTTCTTTTTCATTGGTTAAAGGAGGGAATCACGGTTCCTTTAAAAAGCAATAAGTAAAGGACAGTGTGCATTTTAATTTAACTAAAAATGTGATCATTTTGTATAATTGATTAAATAACTAATTCGTTATGAAGTTGAAAGTTCGATTTACTATCAACTTTTTCACAAGTCATTCGGTTTAATTTGATGTACTAGAACCAACTTGGATACGATAGGTTTATAGTTTCCATTTTTCCTTTTCTTTTCTTTGTTTCCATTATATGAGTGCCTGTTTTAATCAGCCATGAAGTTCGATATTTGTTTCTATAGGGTTTGAGTATACTTTTCAGTTGTTTAAACTTTTTAAAATATGCAATCGCGATTCTTTTTCTTAAAACCAAATCCTCTAACTCGCTATAACAAAGCACAACATGCGTATCAATCGCTCAAAGGATACCGATTACGAGGCAAGCATCGAGTGCACAGGCAATACAGAAGAATACTAACCTTTCCCCCTCTTATTATTGCTACAAAACCAAACAAAAGTTCGAAGAACAGCCAGGGCTTAAAAGTAGTCTTATAATTGATACAAATGATGAATGATATAAGACAACGAATAGTGTTCAGTCGTATCTTTCCGCTTTGAAATTGACCTGTGGGTTCCGAATGTCGTCTTGACTTTGAATCAATCTAATCTCCAAGCTGCTCGTTTGCGGGTCGAACTCAGCACTTCTGTAGTCGTTCACTGTTCTCTGAAGTACTGCCTACAAATCATGGTAGAAGCCCCACAGTCAATCATGTTTATACCTTGCAACGATGCAAACAAGAGTCGGATTCATTTGATCCTAGTGGTGAGCAAGGCAAAAATAGGACGTGGCTGATCCATTCGCTTTCAGCTAAATTTTCTTCTATAGGATTTTGATGTTGCATTGTCTATTGTCCGTAGATGGTGTTTAATGACCTGCGTGTGTAAATGAATGTGGATGGAAGAAGATGGCCAGTGAATGTTGGCCTCGATTGGCTAGATAAGAACCAATAAACATTGTCAACATCTGACTCTATCCAGTGAGTCTCCAAGCTGAGGACAGGAGTAGGATATAATGAATTTTTGGAAGATTTCTTCTCCTATCCTATCCCATTACTATGATTTTACACGAAAGACCAAACACAACACAAAATAGAATAAGATCCATAAGCACCTGTAAGCTCGACACCGCAAGCTCTGCTGCCTTATCAAGGTTGTCGGGATGTTTCTGTAAAAACCAAGAATTGTTGGGTTCAGGAAGAGTAAATTATTGCAAGAATTACTACAAGTTAGGAAAAATCAAAATTCTCAAAGCGGGCAATACATTGCTCCATCCAAGAAGAAGTGCCGTCATGAGATCTCCCGTTCCCTACAATCACATTGAAGTATTTATAATGCATCAGCGTAAGAGATTGCAGAAATGCTAGGCTGCTAGTGAAAAAGAAACGAGCAATCACCCCCAGAAATCCTGTGGGTCAATTTCAACGATGTATTAATTCATAATTATTTATTCAACAGATGCTTGCTCCAGTGCATTTCAACCAGTACATTTAGAAATAAAAGGTGAAGTGAGTCTAGCATGTGTCAACAAAATGCTACACAGCCCAAAGTGACTGTCTAATGTTTTATCCGTTTGTCAGTAACTAAGCATAAGTTATGCAACTACTTGAAGAGAGCTCATAAAGGAAAAGTACCGTGAAATAAGCAGGAATTTTTGGAATCGAGATCTTGAATTGCTCAGGAACCTGACCCTAAAAAAAGCATGGGAGTCAATGCACTTTACCACCAAAGGATAAGCAGCATTTTCTATTGATGTAACAAGGTAAAGTGAGAGAGACAAGATCACAGAATGCTCAAGATTCTTAATAATGGGAAGTATCTTCACTTCAAGTTCAGATAGCTGGTACATACTTTTGTGTCTCAGCAAAGAGAAGAACAATTCAACAATGTTCCCACAATTAAGGAAAAATCCAAATACCAGAATGGAACCATATCATCAAAGAGAGCTACTACTACACATGATTAAGCATCAACAAAGAGTCACGAAAATCCACCAAGAGATAATGCTGCATTTCTTATGGCAAAATGTCCAAACCCTTATATAGACTTGTATTCCCTACAAACGTCAGAATTTAAACAAAACCACTAGTTTTATCAATACAGAAAAACTCACCTTTTCCTTTTGATGACTGCCTATGAGGAGCAGGTCCCCATTTACACTTATACTTGTAATCACAACCTGAGATTAATCAGAAAACAATTAACCTTCAAGTGAGATGGAAAAATAAGATTCAGAAAAGATCCTTCATAGAAAAAAACTTGTTGAAAGGCTAAAGAGCTAAAACTGAGCTATGACAAGCTTCTCACGGGGAAAAAAAAACACACACACACACACACACACACAGAGCAGAAGGAACAGGGTAATCCTGCACTAAAGAGCTACAATTTCTCTAACAATCTTAGAAAATCATCCAGGAAATTGCAGGAGCAATAAAGGCTATACCCCATAAAAAAACAATTATGCAGCTTTAATAAGAGAGCAAAGTTTGGTAGGTAGGTAGACATCATTTTGAAGTCACACCTGTTATAGTTGAAGGATAAGTGCTCAAGTACAGTCACACAGAAATTCAAGTAAATATAATGACGGCAACAAAGTCTTTCAATTTTAAGCAACTTTAACAATGTTCTTATTCTTTGCTCTTATTCAGGAATACAAAAACTTTTCAATCATGCTTCATAATTATATCATTGCATCATTCTATGTAGCTGGTGCAATTGGCAAACAAGACACGTTAGAACTTCTCTATTTTTTATAAATGTCGGGGGAGGGGGGCGGCGGCGGCGCGGCTGGAGGGGAAGATTTTTGTAAAGAACACAAAAGGCAAGGGGTGATAAGGGCATAGTAAACATCATTTCAAACAACCATAACTTTACGGATAGGCTTTTTCTGGCCAAAATTTACAATTAGGTTGAGCCAAGCTCCTGCCAACTACATGTTTCCCAGTGCATAAAACACAGACTGACATTGCTAAGAAGACTATCACTGTGCATAGGTAATGCAATATTATGTATCGTTAAAGCCAACTCTACCAGAGTTCCCAATATTCAGTAATTCACACTAAGAGAAGTTAGAAATTAAAATTACAATGATACCTTTGGAGGTCCAGCATCATGAAGCTTGTTACAGGCTTCCCTGCCATCCCTTTCAGACACTATCCTGAGACAAAATAAACAAAGAACTCAAGCAAAGGCACAAGATCTTCACTCTTAAAAGCAGAACAAGATCAAATAATCACATCCAAAGATTACACTCAGCAAGAAAAAATGGGGACAATTGTTTCTTCTAATAAAGTAACCATTACAAGACCCCAAAACCAGGACTCTATATGTTTAAAGCATGAGAGAAACATTAGATGCTTAGTATCTCGTAACAAACTATTCTGATTGCGCTAGATTGTGCATGCTTTTTAGTTTGTGCAACATGTACCACCATGGTAAGTGCATATGTGCAAGCCTTTCTCATTTTTGCTACCCATGGGAGATAATAGAAACTAGTCAAACGTCATCCCTGGGAACTGATGCCATTTTATTTAATTTGGAAGGCAAAAAACCAGTGTGAATATTAAGATACGCACAAATCTAAGAATGCTTTACTATTTCGTCGGTATGATCTAGCTTTGTGTTTATGGGCAAGATCAAACACAAATAGAATGATGAGGACATCAAACTTGGCATTTAACTGAACTGTGGAACCAAGAATTGCACCCAAACCTTTCACATAGTAATCAAATACAATTGATTTGGCATAAGAACAAGAGGATACCTATACCCAGTCAAAAGTTCTGCTTCAAATTGATTAGGAGTCAACATTGAGGCCACTGGAACAACCTACAGAAAAGAAGTATCAATAAATCAAAAAAGAGACTGAACCATTAATTTGGAGAACTTCCGGACAATCAACCAAATTCAATTTCTACGACATGAGCAAAAATTTCAGCCAGCATATCCATCAGCAGCTACTCTTCTCACCTTCTCTCGGTAGACTGTCACCAGCTCCTGAGGTATATACAGCTTCCCTCCATCACCCATCACGGGATCGCAAACTAGACAAGAATGGCGTTTTTACAAGACACAGTCAGTGCCTTGATCATTTCTTTGTATAGATGAGGAAAGATATGCTCATGCCATTATTTAGCAGAAACAGTACACCAAACTTATCGTCAGACAAAATTTTATAAGCTCCAAATAAATAGACATATTTGGCTTCTTGACATCACATTTAACAGGATTGCCTCAATATCCCTTAAATTTGTGAGGGGACTGGTGAATATGGTGTTTATATGCTTTAAGGTACTATCTGATTAAGAAATTATTGACAATTAGCACAAGCGGAAGGATAGCAGATATAGCCATTCTCCAATGTGTCTCTTGAGAAAAATTTGACTTATTTTTGCCCTGTTGATCTGAAAGCACTATGATATGCGTTATGCTTTTCTTGGACAAGAGAAGATTATCTGAAAAGAGAAATAATTTACAAGCAAACTCATGATACAAGAACCTTCACTAAAAAAACCATTTTTTTTTTTCTTTTTGTAGCTATTGGGGCAGAAACACGAGCTCATGACACTGATCTTCAACGCTAGGGGCCTCTACTAATTATGACAAATGCACTCACCATATGTCAATTTTGGGTTTACAGAACGCAGCTTATCAACAACTTGCAACACAGTATTCAAGAATGAAACTGAACCGATATAACCTGCAAAGAATAAAAAGTATGATCAACCTTACAAAGCAAGTTCATTAGATGAAAATTTACCCCTATACTAGAAGGTAATTTCAACTGCCCAGAGAACAGAATCCCAATAAGAGACAAAAGAGTACCCAAACATAGTATTTAATTGGCCACAAGAACATTTCAAAAGAGTCTAATGTGCCCCTCACACTTCCATAAAAGAGAAAGTATTCCTTGTGAAACTATTTGTCAGGATAATGATTTCTTTCTAGGTTTTCTAATAGTTTTTCTTGCATAATTTTCTAGTAATTTCTCATTCACCGTGAGATTCTGCTCAGAAAGTTATACAGAATAAAAAAATAAAAATAAAACAACCCTTGAAAAAGATGCGAGAGCAATGAGTTACACACTATCTCGAAGTTTTCCTCGATGAAACTTCTTTCCAAAAAAGAAATAACGGGAGAGGTATTCTAAAAACCTTTTTTCCCACAATTTTACTACATAGATTGACTGGATAAAGTATGTGAAGATGGTGGCAAAGGAAGAAAATTACAATTAAAGTGTTTTGGAATTTCCACCAAGTGAGATACCCCAGTAACTCCCTCAACCAATAGCCAATATAACCAACCCTACTCCTACCAAGACATTTGCACATTTAGAAGTTCTGACATTGACCGTACCATCAAGAAAATTAGCTGCTAAAGTCAGTAGCTCTCACTGGGAGCTTCAAATTAAGCGCTTCCACAGGGCAAACATCCCCTGTAAATAGTCTTATTCCACCTCTTCCAAGAGACAAAAAACAACATTCGCCTCCCCCCCCCCAACCCCTCTCCCTCCCTCACTTCCTTCCCCTCTCTCTCTCCGCATATGCATGCATGTGTGTGCATTCAAGTTTAAAAGCAAAAGGAAAGAAAATATTCTATCTATTTAAGAGATGTAGCAATTATATGATCCCAGATACCAATTAACGTGAAAAAGAGAAATCAACCTGAGGACAAACCTGCAGAACCCCAAAATTTTGTACAAAAAATGAAGTCATATACCTGTCAATAAGTGCGTATAATATAGTAGATCATTCGCCTCAAGGCCTTCAATCAGTTCCCACAATTGTTGTCCATTCAACACTTGACCCTTGAAAGTTGGGTAACCTGAAATGAAATCAAGCTAATTATGCCGTGCTCCAAACTCCAGTAAAAGCCAGAAGTCACCGAAGCTTACAAGTGACACTGAATCCTATTCCTGAGTATAGAGCCTTGGTAGTAGCTAACCTGTGTGGTTTGAGAACTGTACTGAATTGATGGGGTCAACATCATAACCCAACAGCTGCAGAGGAAACACAGCTGATTTGTTGCCAACATACCCCTAAGGAAATAGACAATGTGACTAATGTTAAATTATAAACTGAAAATCACCAAACAAACAAAAACTACTATTTCTACATTACATAAGCAATCCCCCCGGTACACAAGTAGCGTGTTACGAATAAGAAATCATATCATAGAAAACGATACTTTTTCTCCAGTTGCAAAACTAACGTTTTGCCATTTCTATCTCTCCCAACCATTTATCACCAGCCTTTGCATCAGCAGAACATTAAAAATGTTTTCCTGCGCCGTGACTTAATAGAAGAAATTTATATGGACCAATCAGCTAGATTTTTTGATCAGGCAGAGCGCTGACAAACCTTGAAAACCAAGATAATTGCGATGATGGACTTCGAACCATTCATAGGACTTAAAAAAAACCATTTTTTGTCTCGAGCCCCGTTTTGAGGAACTTCACAGAAGCTACCAACAGCACTGCTCACCAAATATCTATCCTCGGCTCATCCGTATTGAGTGACGTTATTAACAGAAATCCGACGACAAACACCAGGGGCCCCCAAAAACATCACCAATCTACTACAAGCCAACGACCGCGAAAACATATTCTTTTCTCACAGACATGAACACGAGCACGACAGTCAGCTCCACTCGGACATCTGGATCAATCTCGTTTTCTTATCGGCGGCACAACAGATCGCCCACACTCCCCCGAGCCAAGCGCTTCCCCGGTCACTCCCGTCCCTAAACAGTAACGCGAAAGGAGCAGACCACAGGAACACCGACCTGGACGGTGTGCGATTGGATGCTGAGGACGCGGCCGGTCTCCGACGGCAGGGCCAGCGAGAGGATCGGAGGCGCGGCCCTCGACATCCCTCGGCGCTCTCCTCGACGCCCCGCAGTCAGGTGGGGAACCGGCCGATGCCCGGGCGAGGGAGGAGCTCGGATTCCCCGCGGGTCGAGAAGCGCGCGCGCCACAGATTTTCCCGAGAAAATTTTGCTCCGACTGGGGGAGGAAAATGCGACCGAGAGGGGAAGACTTACGACGCCGAACGATGGAGAGATTGCGTGCGCTGTTTATACTAGCGAGGACCCGGTCTCGGGCGGGCGCCGCGTGGTCAATTTACCATCCTGACCCCGGAGGCCCCCCCCGCAAGGGCGGCTGCGGGCGGAGGGCAATAGAGAGATTTCTCCGTGAGAGAAATCTGATTCTGTTAGATTAGTTTACGAATTTTTTTCTCTTACCGATGTGAAAAATATTTCGTTTTGTTTTTTTTTTTTTTCCCGTAATTATGAGAAATAATTTTTATTTTTTTTTATGACGAATCTTTGCGATGCGATGGTTTCCAACCCCAGGGGCAAATCGAACTTTTGGCCAGATTTTCTACGTCCAATTTTGCCCATTGGGTTAATCCATCCTTCATGTCTGGTCATTGCTGACGTCATCAAGTTGATCTTCCTTCTTCTTTTTTTCTCCCACAGCAAAGAATATTATTATCTTTCTTGCATAAAAGAGCGCATTATTATCTTAGGGCGAATAATACAACTGCCCGCCATTAAGAAAATTCAATCAATCACAACAGGTTGGAATAAATTATTGATAGATGTCAAGACAATAGAAGGCTGCCTCATCGGTCATGTATTATTGATAAATCACCAACTCACACGGTTTCTCAAACTCACTTTTTTACGTAACTATTAAGTCAAATGAGAAATATATAATTTGAAGTCTCAATTTAAAAAAAATGAAAATAAGAGATTTGATTGAACTTTTTGCAATAACTTAGAGACTTATGAAAATACAAATGATTCTAAAGTCACTAGCTCATTAAGATTTATCAATATTTGTTTGATCAATGAACTACTTTATAACATTTATATGTAAAAAGTTACTATTGTTTGATGTAGAGGTATGACAAATATGATTGATTTTAATTTACTATGATTGAATTTATCAATACCCTCTTCAACAGTGAGTTGTGGATTAAGTCGATCAATTTTTCAATTAATAAACATGAATTTTTTCTAACAAAATAAAGATATTTTCATGGGAAGATTTTTAAAAAGAGTATGAAGTGTCATAATTTTCTTGAATAATGGCCCAAAGTGGATTTGATTTCAAATAAGAGCTTGAAATACCATTACTTTTTCGAATAAAGAGTCTAAAATGAATTTTGTTTCAAATAAATGAAATGGTTATGTCTTTTAAATAAGGATCAAAAGTAGCTATATCTATTTCAAATAAGGGAATGACTTTCCGATAATCAAGGGTATTTTCATCATTTCTCATTTTTCATTTTCCATCCTTTTTTTTCTTTCCTTTTTTGTTTTTCTTTCTAGTTATTCTTCTTCATCTTCGCTAATGGCTAGCTAGCCAACAACGATGCAATAGAGGGATGGGCTAGGGTCGCCCTCGCTCGATTGGGTGAGGGCCACATGTGGGCCATAGGCAAAGGACGGCCTCGCTTGGGCTAGGTGATCCTTGTCCTAGGGGAGGTTGCCCCTCGTGACCATCTGCGAGGTTGGCCCTTGCCTGCCCCAAGCAAGGCCAACCCTTGCCAAATTTGGCGAGTGAGTGGTTGTGCCCTCACCCATGATTGAAAAGGGTTGGGGACTTGCAAGCCCTCACCTACCCCAGGCGAGATTGAGCCTCGCTAGATTGCGACGAGGCCAAGGAGTGCAAGCCCTCGTCAACCCTTCTTTGTGGCCAACAAGATTGCTGAGCCCTATCAACTGTTGCTAGTGACCAAAAAAGAAAAAAAAAAAGAAGAAAAGAGAAAAAAGAAAATTTGGACGAAAACGTTGTTGACTGATCGAAAAATTTAGCCTACTAATAACCAATAAGATCATATCCTTATTTGAAACAAATATGATTATTTCAGACCTGTATTTAAAACAATCAAGTCAATTTATATTCTTATTTAAAAAAAAATCTTTATAGGCTCTTATTTTAAAAAATGAACGTATTTCGGGCTCAGTTTTGGAATATTTCCTATTATGGTAGGTATATTCGACCTTTGTTATTTATTCATTTTGATTTCTTGGGCCAACACTCACTTTTTTTCCTCATTTCGTGCTCCCGTTATTGCAGTCCCCCCCGTCGCTCTCGTCTCTGCTCGTTCGGACAACTCGCCGAGCCCTCTCTCTCTCTCTCTCTCTCTCCATGAAGCGCAAGAAATGGTCGGAGCTCGAGGAGCGGACGCTCCTGGCCAAGTACTCGGATCTCGCGAGCGCCGGCGCCCTGGCCAAGCTCAAGACCCGCGAGAAGAAGTTCAAGCCCATCGCGGAGCACGTGAACGCCGCCCACCACCTCCGGGACCCGGCCCGGTTCCCGTTCCGGTGGTCGTGGCGGGACGTGTCGATCAAGGTCCAGAACATGCGCCACCAGTACCTGGGCGTGAAGCAGAAGATCAGGGCCGCCAGCGGCGAGTTCAATTGGGACGACGGCGAGGACCACTGGGAGAATTTCTTGAGGTACAAGGAAGTGTTCGGCGACGTGGAGCTCGAAATCAAGGGGAAAAAGCCGGACGGGGTCGATTTCTTGGGGGATTCCGGCTTTGGGGGTTCCGGCGATCTGGGTTTAGGGTTTGATTTGGAGGATGACGACGACGATGACGACGTCGATGAAGACGAAGAAGGAGAAGAGGATATGGAAGAAGAAGGAGGAGGAGCAGAAGCGGCGGCGGCGGCGGGCGGCAGCAAATTCTGATTATGAAAATGCCGATGATGATGATGTGAGCGGCAATGATATCGAGTGTGATAATGTCGATATTGGTCAATTTAACAGTACGGGGGAGGTTAGGAATGGGAGAGAAAATGGAGGATCGGGTGTTGTTAAGTCGAAGAAATTCAAAAGGGGGCCCGTGTTAGGATCGAACAAGAAATGGCGGGTCTTGGGTGCGCAAGTCATTGACTTGAGGGATGCGATAGTGAGGAGAGAAGAGAGGAGAGGAGAGAGAGAGTTCTATAGAGAGAAGAGCCTGATCGACAAAGCAGAAAGTAGGAGGGAGCTGGAGTTTATGAAGGGAATGCGACAGAGCGAGAGGATGGAGAGGTTGGAGAACCGGGAACTGGAGTTGGACAAACGGGAAGTGATCTGGGCGAGGAGGGAAATTGGGCGGAGGATGAGGTTAGAGAGGGAGTTTGATGAGGAGCGGTGGCGGAGGAGGAGGATGGAGGAGAAGAGGGAGGAGGAGGAAATGGAATGGAGGGAGAGGATGATCGAGTTGCAGATCGAGCACGAGAAGGCGATAATGCAGATGCAAGCCGATGCTTGCCAGAACCAAATGCAGATCCTCGGGATCATGGCCCGGATGGTTTGTCAGTTCTTTGGTTCCGCGAGCGATGCCTTGAGTGGTGGGTTGGGCGGCTTGCCACAACAAGTTTTGCAGAACTTGCAGCACCCTGCGGGTTTGGATGATAGTGCCAAGCCCGAGACAAATTCGCCTTCGGAATTCATGTGAACTGTTTGTTCTAACTTCTTGCGTGGCTCATGTTTTCTGTCTTGTCAATTCAAATATTCCTTGACACATGACAGTGTAAAGAAAAGTCTCAGCAGTGGCTTGTTTTGGATTGAGATGGTCTCAGTAGCAACACTTTTGCACTGTTGAAGCTCTTTGAACTTACTGATTTTTGACTGGAGAATCGTGTGTTATAAGTCAATAGTGAAGGGTCGACTGGTTAAAGATTTGAATTTGCAAAGCTTGTTGCGAATTGTTCGAGAGGTCTCTGGAGCTCTGGCAGTGTAGGTTCGTGTAGAAATCCAAGTTGATGCTTGCAGCATTTTACCATTGTTCAAACCTAGTGAGTCATGTACATAAACATAGGCCATACTCATGTGGTAATATCTTCTTGGATCTTGTTTGTTTATAATTTGTTTAAGTGCTTTCTTTCCTTGAGATTATTTTTGGTATCCTTATGGAAGATGGTATTTTGACTGCTTCATGCCCGAGTGATCATGTTGCCTTTCTATCCATATAAGGATCCCAGAAAGGAATAGAATGTCGGCATGAGATTGTGCAAGTCATATATTTTTGGTGAACTAGAGAATAGTGTCAGATTATGAGCAGTTGCAAGTATTTGTTCCACAACCAACAAGGTTGGAATAAACGAAGGAGACTTCATGGAATATCATGAGTGTGTACTTACTACTTCGTGGAGGAAGAAGAAACAGATAACGGGGAAAATCTCAAGCTTCCGAGGGAGTTGATCACTTTCTGTCGTAACTACATAAGAGTTACATTTGTGGAGTGAATAGTCCAATCTCTTGCGGAGGCATATGGTAGAAGCAGAAGATAGATCTTTCTGAATTTGTTTTGAAACAGAGACTGATCTGTAGGCTTCTGAGGGGGTTGATCAATTCTGTCATGAATATATAAGAGAGTTAAATTCGTGGAGTGCATGGTCTTAATCTCTTTCTGAGGCATATGTTAGAGTAAGAAGATCGAGCTCTCTGAATTCTGTATGTGGCACCTCAGAAGTAAAATGCTAGATTAGATTACTCGATCCACCCTCAATGGACCAGAAATTGCCACCATCTTAGTTTTTGAAAAATGCTAGGTATATTAAGATTACCATGATAGATTCTTTGAAGATTAATTATGACTCGCTGGTTTACGGCATTGCATTATCTCTTTAGATTTGTTCCACCACATTTTGCGACTGCCTCTAGTCCCTCTTGTCTCTGTCTGCCTATGCTTTGGCACCGAGTCAAAATGTTGGATGCAGGAAGGCGATCAAAGAGCACTCAAAGCTGAAACAAAAGCTATGTATATATAGATTTAAATGTCTATACTATTGTCCATTCACTTATGATAACATCGAAATCTACTTGTATTTGTGCTATGATTGGGACTTTAGAGATACCTGCTGATTTCATTCTATGTACTTGGAGGGATTGTGGTGCGAATGCTGATTTGGATTTGTCTTCGAAAATTCAACACGGTAGAAATAGTATAGCTTCGTCCTCTTTGTAAGTTAAGCTCGAGATGATTGCCCTCACGCAATTACCTTGTTCATCAGGTGCTTTCATATCACGTCTTGTCATCTTAGGGAAAAGTGTTAAAAAAAGTCCTAAACGTTTAAAAAAGTCCTAAACTTTTTGTATTTGTGCCAATTTCGTCCTAAACCCTTTTACTTAGTGTCGATTCAGTCCTTTCCGACCAATTTTGGCTGGATTTTGCTGACTGGACGTCGGCCGGTTGACGTGAACAACTTTTAATAATATATATATATTTTTCTTTTCTTTTCTTTTTTTTTTTTTTTCTTTTTCCTTCCCCCCTCCTCCGGTTGGTCACCGAACCTCGGCGACCGGCCAAAGGCGACAGTCAACAAGGTTGACCTTGCCAGCCACCTCACTAGTGGCCGCGAGGGCGGTCTCGCGTTGAGCAGCAAGGCTTGCTCTCGTCGAATCTAGCAAGGGTTGAGCCTTGCCCATGGCTGGTGAGGCTGGCAAGGTAGCTGGCGAAGTCGACCTCGTCGTCCATCACCTTTGGCCACTCACCGAGGTCTGGCGATTGGTTGGACAAGAGGAAGGAAAAAAGAAAAAAAAAATTCAAAAATATTAAAATATTATTAAAAGTTGTTTGTGTCAACCGGCTGGCGAACCGACCAAAAAAAAAAACCGGCTGGCGTCCAATCAGTAAAATCCGGCCAAAATTGGCCGGAAATGACTGAATTGGCACTAAATAAAAAGGTTTAGGATTAAATTGGCACAAATACAAAATGTTTATGATTTTTTTCAACACTTTTCCCTATCATCTTATGTCATTGTCATAATTTGGGATGATCGGTTTTTAGTCCGGTCCGATCTTACCCAAGAATTGGGAACCATACTAGAAGGATCGATGCCCAGTTTTTGGAACCAGAGACCAAGACTGGTTGGTCTTGAGATCGAACCCTAGACAATTTGGGGAGGAAAAAAATAAAGAGGAAAGCCTATGAAAAGATTTGAGGCAAAGTTCAACTTGGAGTTATGTGTTTTAGGGGGAGGGAAGGAAGCAGTTAACAAGATTGAGGCTATTGACCTTTACTCATGGAAGGTGGGAGTAAGAAATTGTCAAAGAAATCAGTTGACGAACAAGATTGAGGCTATTGAGCTTTACTCATGGAAATGGGAGTAGGAAATCAGTTGACACCATATTGAGACTGGGATGAGAGGAGAGGGAAAGAGGAGAAAGGGGAGAGAAATACATTAAAAAGAAGAAGAGGGAGAGGAGAAAATGACATAAATAGTCTTTAAACTTTACCTCAATATATAATGTGGTTCTTGATATTTTAATTTGTTTAATGTGGTCCCTGAACTTTAGTCCAATGTGTTGTTTTTGAACTTTTAATTCGTTTAATGTAGTCAATAGACTTTTGATATATGGTCAATTTAGTCTCTAGATTATATAAAATTGTTTACTGTTGTCTCTGATGTTGAATTAATGATAGGTTTATATCAAACATTTTCATATAATTCAAATGCTACATTGAACAGGGACAACATTGAATAAAATAAAACTCATGGATCATATTGCATATTAATCCAAAATTTTGAAATCAGTTGTGTTATTTTATTAAAAATAAAATAAAAAATGATCGGTGTGGTTCTTCCTTGGAACCAAGGATCTGATAAAAAATTAACGGTTCCAATTTTGTCGAATCGAAGACCGGATCAATGTGGTCGGGAACATTCGTACTATTCGATTCGTGTTACTCCCCCCCTGGCCATAAATATAAACAAGAACAGAACGGAATTTTTCTGCTGCGACTTTACTATGAATAATCTTTAAGATGCAGCAATATAAAAATAGAAAAAGAAAAAAAATCAGCGACGACATGCGTGTGTAATCATCCGACATACGCAGCACCAATACGTCGTAATGTTACTCAACTTTGGACAGCTGACCTTGTACATATTGGCTCGTACGGAAGCGTGTAGCTGAATGAATTGCCATTTTTCTTTTTCCTGTGTGGAGAATGATTACATGATAAGATAATCGACGAGTGGGTCGGGTTCGACAGCCCGGGCCGTGTGGTACGCAATTCACGGCCGCGAGCAGGTCCGCACAATTTTTTTTCTAGTCCGAATCGCAAATTCTATAGCCTCGTTCACACCCGTCACGGGCCCCTCCTTCCACAAAAGACTGGTTCTCTTTCTTTTTCCAGTAACGGAAACAAGAAAGGCTGTCCACTCCATCGAGTACAAAAGGCAGGAATCATGGAGCATCTGCTTGGCATGGTCCCTCGTCCAGAAACTAACATTTCGTCCTCTTTTTGTTGCTCATAAGCAATCTCATCAACTCACTTTTACGTCCCTCCTTTCACATTCTGTTCTGCATTGGAGAGAGAAAAGAGAGAGAGAGAGAGAGAGAGAGAGAGAGAGAGAGAGAGAGGGAGAGGGAGAGGGAGAGATGGGAAACAGCGTTGGATCAGGAAGGAATAGGAGGGCGAAGGTGATGAAGATCACCGGCGAGACCCTGAAGCTGCGGACTCCGGTCCAAGCCTGCCAAGTGGTGGACGGGCACCCGGGGCACGTGCTGCTCGACTCCGAGTCAGTCAAGCGCTTCGGCATCCGGGCGCGGCCGCTGGAGCCGCACCACGAGCTCAAGCCCAAGAAAATCTACTTCCTCATCGAGCTGCCGAAGTTCCCCGAGGGGCACGAGAAAGCTCTCAGGCGGGTTCGATCAGGTAAACGTACAAGATATTGCCATGTACATAGATTCAATAGGATGACGAAAAGTCTAATTTCCCGGTACTCGTAGTGCTTAAATTCATGGAACGAAGGATATCAATCGTATCTTTTTCCATCAGTATAATGACGGAAAAAATATCTGCCTCGATGCATCTGGTTATAGGTTTGCAGATGGGGGCTAAAGACCGGCTGGAGTGCCTGATGCTGTCGCGGAGAGCCGCGTCAGACGTGGTTAGGCCGACGGAGGCGAGTTTCCAGCCAGAGAGTGCGGCGCCGGTGCAGATGAAGATGCGGATTCCGAGGGCGCAGCTGGATAAATTGATGGAGGAAAGTTCGGACGAAGCAGAGGTCGCTCGGAGAATCGTCGATCTTTACGTGGGACAAGTTGGAGTTCTCAGAGAGAAGGAGCATTTGGGGAGTGATCAGAAATTGCCGATTCACCAGCATCAGATGGGTCATTGGAAGCCTGCACTTGGTGGTATTACGGAGAGCTTCAAGGCTCGGGAGGTTCGTTTCCTTCTTCCGTCGACGTCATTAGATTCGAGAAATTAAAACCCTGAACTCGTTCTTTTCGGACGTGGCGGTTGCGTGCTAGGAAATAGTAACATACGGGCATCGCGTGAAAAGATAATCGGTAGATGTCGAACGCGAAGACATCGAACGGAGTGCATTTTCAGACCGTAAAAAGATGTCAAAACCAATGAGAACTCGTCTTGAAACTTCGAGGAAATTGGCGGTGAGTAGAGGAGCACGGCATGTGCTTCACTTAATGCATGTCCATGTGATCGCCCCATGTTAGCACGCCCTCTTGTCCCTTTGAGATCTCGAGCACATGATGCAACCCTGTTTCTTCTCGATGCACGTCCATGGCACGATTTGCTTGCATTAATATGGCCATTAGCTTGGGCTAGATCGAGATCTGCATAAGCGATTTTAATGACAAGAAGCATCGCACGGCATGAGCGTGCATAGTTTTCATTATCTCTGGGGTCCGCTGTGATCCCGAAAAGAGTAGTCTCTCAATTAAAAGTCAGAGTTGGTACAGATTTTCGGATTCATTTACGGGGGTCAGAGGTCTGTTCTGTTTTAGCTCACCGGATTTAGTTGGGGCAACAACTCCGCAGACATTTACTATCATGTAAAAGAAAGAAGATCGAGATGGTGGGTTAAGCAGTCAGATTTAGTGCGATTGACTTTGGAAAAGCAAGTCAAAACTTACCAGTCCTGCACATTCCACCTCAATCTCGATCGTTGGCACTCGCCCGTCGATTTTATGGCGACGGAGCTATTTTGTGGCTGCGTTTGGTGAGGGGCTGTTTCTCTTTGTCCATCGTAATTTGTGGGAGCCGGAGAGGGCAGGTGGCGTTAATCAAACAGGAAAAGTACACGCACGCACAATCATGTAACATAGGATAAGCATTGCGGGCTGTGGTTGTGAAATCATCCTTTTGAGACATTAGTAGCCACTAGCCAGCCATCGTGGATAAGGATAGGAATAAGAAAACAGAGGAGACGACATGGATAGCGGCTAACTTCATTGGCCTGAAAGTGGGGGTAACTTATAAGGGACCCCAAAGTTCATCTGAGTGCCTTCCATATTTTTGGGGCATTGGTAGGAGGGGAGTCCTTATCTAGCAAATGCCCAATAGCCAATACCAATGAAAGGCTAGGTCCTCCGCCCCTTTTTTTTTTTTGGACAAATATAAATAAATACCTCTTTTCCACTTGATGGTGACTTTTATACTTTATATTTTTTGACATACCGAATTGTTATCTATAGACAAAATCCCTACTTTAAACCTCGAATTTTCTGACGAATTCAACCTCCATCACCAACGAAATCCCATCTTAACCGCCACCGTTGACCCCTCCCCTCACCACGAGATCCCAAATTTGGCCGACATGGCCGCGAGCTCAAATTTGATGTAGCTATAGTTGTGAGCTCAGATCCCATGAGGAGCTTGGAGCATGGCTGCGAGACACTACAGTGATTTTAGTTCACTTGTTCGAGATAGAGGAGGATGTAGGGTAGGTAGACCTGTCAAACAAGTGGGTGGGGTTGAAAATGATCGGATTCAAATAGATTCATTTAATTTGTTTTAATTCATTTTCATGTAATATACAACTAGTGATCATTACTAAAATACTTTCATATTTAACCCAATTTAGGAAACTCATACTCAAACTAAGGTAAGAGTATGGAGTGAACAAGCGCTAGATCGAGTGAAGGCGAGACGGAATAAAGAAAGAGTCATAGAGGTGAGTTATATTTAAGTAAATTATAAATTCATCTATGATCTATTCACTTAATTTATCTAGTCCATATAAAAACTCAACCCACCATACATAGATTAAAAAATGGGTTCATGACATATTTTGATAATTTGGTCTGGGTAGGCAAAGAGCGAGCATAATTTTGAAAAGTGATATAGAAAGACTACAAGTAGGTGATAATTTTATTGTCATGAGGTATGCAACTTGAAATTCTAGAAAATAATTATGTTTTCTTTTTTTCATGAAATGAAAATTCGGACATTCTTTTTAGATATTTTTCTTTTTGTCCTTTACATTTGCACCCAACATGGCTTTGTATATGTTTTTTTTTTTTTTTTTTTTTCTCTTCTCTTTATTTTAGACAAGGGTTCATCGAAATCGAGACATAATTTTCCCGTTCCAACCGTAGGTTTAAGCGAAGAACACCTGGCTGGCTAGTGAGTTATGGCTTCTTTATCTTGCAAGGGCGAGATAACTCTATTACCCAATTTCAACCTAAATTTAACCTCATGGTAGATGGTTCGTCTAGTTACGATCACGAGAGTTTGTTGTCCATCAACATACCTAGCTATTATAATGTGATTGGGTACATGCTGATGATGTACACGGAACGAAAATTATGATTAGACTCATAATCAACTGCTTAAACTTTTGGGTTCATCATCGTTCCACACATATATGTATTTGCTTGTGGAAAGTATTTCAACTTAAGCAAGTCCGTCCACTATTTTGCTCAGCAATGTCAACTAATGTCTTCATTTCCTGTCACGACATGAATTTGCAGAAGCGAGAGAACATTGATCCAGCAGACGCGGGGGAAGCTCATATAGGCTTACGCTCGCAACGATAATCTTGAAGCTTGGTTCGATGCTAAATAGAATGGCTAATAGCTTCGACATTGCTATTTGGGGGCACAAAATTCAGCTCTGTTTCTCGTTTACTAGGAATGTCTTTGGTTCATAACTATGCTTAGCTTCTAATGTATGTAATTTTCTGAGCTAATAGCATGTTGTTCATATGTAAGATGCTGTCTTGTTACACTTATGTTCTTAGTGTTCCAAACTGCCCTCTTCTTCATAAGACAAATTGGCCCATTTGTAATATCTCAAACCTAGAAATACTTTAGTTGGTATCTTAATCAGATTAAAAACGGTAAATGACCCAAATTGAAGTTCGTAATTTCGTTTGAGAGTTTATAAAATCAAAAAGTTGGTAAGTGGCGCAAATTAGAATTGGTAATTTATTGGAAAGTTTGATCATTTCAAGACAATCGAATAAACTCTAGCGAGTTCTTATAATAGTAGATAACTAATTAGCGTCATATGGTAGCAGACCGGGCCACGAAGGCCCATAAGACATCATTACTTCCTTCCAATTGGGTGTACAACCCTCCTTTGTTTTTGTGAGATCTGTTGTATTTTGATATCATGCAAAACACTTCCTCTAATTTGCATTAGTAATATATTATCCGTTTTTAGACCCCCCAAAAAAAAAAAGATAACTAATTAGCGTCGGTGCTTGCATTGCATAGAAGTTGGTAGCCTAAAAATACATTTGTTGACTTAAGCAGAGAAAGTCTGGTGAATAACTCAAATAGAGGTTTGTAATTTCACATAAGAGTTGATAAAATTTAAGTTAACCAATTAAAAATCGCTAATTATTGGAAAAATTGGTAATTTCCTAACAAACAAAATAATATTGGTTAGTCAGTAGATTAAGAGTTGGTAACCTAAAATTAGTTGATATCTTCATTAGAGAAAAGTTTGTAAGTAATAACTCGCGTATGAGAGTTTCTAAACTTAGAATGTTGATAACTCAAATTAAATAATGATAATTTATTGAAATTTTTTATAATTTTCAAACAAAAGGGAAAAGTATCATAAAAGTCCAAAACTTAATGCATTTGTGCTAATTTAGTCATAAACTTTTTAATGGTGCCAATTTAGTCCCAATCCTTTTGATTTAATGCCAATTAGGTCATTCCGACTAATTTTGACTGGATATTGCTAACATGGATATTGGCGGACTTACATGACACCGCTAACACTGAAGTGGATAATTTTTAATGATTTTTATATTTTATTATTTTTTTCTGAATTTTTTTCCCTCTCCTTTCTTTTGCTAGTGATTGGCCACCGGCTATGGCTTGGCAGGCTAGCCTCGCCTAGCCATGAGAAGGTGAAACCCAAGCAAGGACAGCCTCAGCGAAGGCTCCCCTCGCCAAATTTTGGCAATGCCAACCCTTTCCCTGGCCAAGGTGGCCTCGCCATGGCAAGGCAAGGCTAGCTTGCTTGGCCATTGCATGTGGCCAATGGCCGGTCACTAGCAAAAGCAAGAAGAAAGGAAGGAGATAAAAAAAATCAAAATCAAAATCAAAATCAAAATATTATTAAAAATTATCCACGCTAACATCACAAATGTCATGTAAGTCGGCTGGCGTCCACACTAACAATATCTAAACAAAATTAGCTAGAATGACTAAATTGGTGTCAAGTTAAGAGGTTTAGAACTAAATTGACACTAATAAAAGGCTTATAACTAAATTGACACCAATACAATAGGTTTATGATATTTTTAATACGTTTTCCCAAACAAAAAGATAAACGAGGTAATTTTTTATATGATTTGATAACTTATGAAAAAATTATCGGTCCCTTTGAATCTGCTAATTCATTCGAAATTTATAGAACCGTTCCCTTTGATAATATAACCGTGCATATTTATTTTTCAATGATGAGATATAGCAGTGAATAACCCTTGCACGAAAAGATGTGTCGTTTGGCTCGAATGGTTCTTGGTGAGTCACTTCACTTATTAAGAGACGCAAATCCTATTCATTCCAAACGAATATGTTCATCTTCAAAGAAACATTTAAGCCACAACCCCAACTCGTTCGAGCGAGGCCGTAACGTGCTCACAGCATATGATACAAGCTTGAGACAGATTATTCTGAAACTCTCCGAAAGAAAACGAGAAAGGGCTATGCAGTTACGATGTTTCCTTCCGAGTCATACTCGATTTTCCCGGAGAAATCCAGGGGCCGGCACCGTTCTCCTTGTATGATCGTCTTTTTCCAGATAGCCTCGTCGCTGTCCTCACCATCGTCTTCTTCTTCTTGTCCTCCCTCTGTCTTCCTCCAGGACATCATCTTCGCCATCAGGAGCGCCTTGCTGCTGATGCTGCTGTTGAGCCTTGAGACGAGCTTCTTCTCGCTCGAATGGGGGACGAACTCGCTGTGCTTCGTCGACTTCTTGGACTTGCGATGAGAAGCGCAGAGAAACGCCAAGATAGAGAGGATGGAGAGGATGGAAATTAAGAGGAAGATGGAGGTGAGAGAGGTTACAGAGGATGGAACAAGGGTTTTGATCGGGACCAGAGGCCTTGGCAGCATTGGTCTTGCCATTGTGTCTGGTGTGTGAGAATTAGTGAAGGAACGAGGTTATCGTTGTCGGAAGCATCAGACAGGACAAGCAAGCGAAGGAGACATAAGAAGGAGGCCGATGGTGTCGCGCGATTTCTATATTTTCTATGGGATCACGGGCCACTTCAACACTGTCAACAAACATTAACGTCTGGTGCACAAGAAAATTTGCTGAAGAAACGATTCACTGCATCTATGTCTGACGAAAACTTATTGGCCTGCGATACATAAGTCGCTTAAAAAGCTCATATTTTCTGACAAGACCGATGAGGTGGCTCTTGGCAATTGGCTCTTTGAAAGTAGGGCTGAACACGCCGTGTTTCACCCGGTTAGATTGACTCTGACTCCTTGACTGAGTTGACTTGAGCCGCCCCTGGCGGTTCAATCACGCTAACCCTACACTCCCCATGCCAAAGAGGCTACTAGTCATTCTTCGCCAAATTAGACCACCAATAGAGATAATTATCTTTTGTCCAGATTCACTGTTAAATTGCACTAGCGGTATGATCTGATTGTTAAACTGCGAAATCCCTAAATTAACTTACTCGAAATATTATTCGCTTTGACCTATCCTATACAGAATCTCACAATTTCATTTTTTGGCCAAGATGACTATCCTAATAATGCTTTCATCTCGACTCACTTAATTTTGGAGTTTTAAAGTAAAACTTGATGTTACCTCGAGGGGCACATTTGTGAATTAATTACAGTTCTCACATATAATTTTCAAATCACTTTTTTCATGTTCAGTGCATAATTTAGTTCATTTTTGTCTCCTTAACCATTCTGAAAGCCTGCCGGGAGCCTCTTCTTGTCCAGGCTCCTTGACCTCAGTAACCATTCCTTGCCCTTGTTGAACCGGGTTGTTATGTAAACTCGAGTGTTACTTGAACATCGTGAAGGTTGATGGAAGTGTTCGATTGTTTATGTCTTGCTTTTACGGGGGTCCACAGTGCTTGCTTTGACTTGGAAGGAAGAATGGACCTTGGAAGGCTTCTAAGCTAAGGCCCGAGTCCAACCATATATATATATATATATGTACACTCCAAGTTCTTTATACGTTGTGGTAGGCAGTGAGTATTATTGCCATTTCTCGTAACCAATCCAGTTTATGGAGGTATCTTGGTGGTGCGTATTTTTTATGACTTTAGAAAGTTTTAGCAAGTGCTTCTTGATTTGATGCATCGGTACGACATTCACGTCGAAGTTTGAAGAGATCGCTTGAAGGGAAAGCTTGTGACGTGCGATTAGGGCCAGGCCCGCTTCAAGGTGCTGGACCTATATGGACACTTTGACTAATTTGGAAAGGAGAAGAAGAGAACATTACTATCATCTGATGCCCGTTCTAATCGTCCGCCAGGATTCTTCCCATCGCCACGGTTATTTTACTAGCCAGGATAACCTACGACCCATTCCAAAATCGTGTCATTCACGAAAAATGAACTTCGTAGGAAAATGTTTTTATTGTAACTTATTTTCAACGAAAATGACATTTACCCATGTCCAGCCGTATTTAACTAACAATAAGGAAGTCATCTTCATGTGTTACGAAATTTCTGAACATGCACTTGAGAAAAAGTCTCCAGTCCAATTTTGGTCCTCGGGTTTATGCACCGGGGACCTAAACCAGCTTTCGAGGCACCTAGGACCAAGGTCTAACCATTAATATGACATCCACGGTTCTAGCCCATGTGTCGACCATGAGAAATGGCCATGAGATCAATGTGACGATAGTGAGGATCAGCCATGAACCAACTCAAGGATCGGTCATAGACTAATCAACTTGATTGGAAAGGGCGATAGAGGAATTAGCCATGATCCGATCGAAGGATTGGCCATAAATCAATCAAGAGATCAATAACGAATCGATCCGCCGATCACGCAAGTCAACCAGAGCTATTTGACCATGGATCAGCCGATCGGCCATAAGAATTGGTCGTGGGACGATCATGCACCATCATGGATTGATCAATGGACGATCATGGATTGATTCCATGAGGTCATGCATCGGTCGCAAGTGATTTTGCTTGGTCATGTACTAGCTGTGGGCTATGAAGTACCGACACTCTTTAAGAACTTTCGTGTCATGTCGAACACTTCGACACGTGTTGAAAAATCCAACACCTGGTCAACTTTCCCGACACTCTCCGACACTCGAGAAAAATGACCATGTAAATATATTGACGCATAATAGAAGTAGTGTGTTTTGTGACATGTTTTCCTGACTACCTGATTGTTGTCTGGATGATTGATTTTGTACACGCTTCCGCATGCTCGTAAGAACAAGATGAATCGAAAAGAAATCGGTCGGCGACGTGTTTGGGATGTCGCAACCCCACCGGTCATGGTCTCAGGCACAAGAGCCAAGTACCTAGTCACGATTGCTGAGGAATCGAGAATGGTTGCTAGAGGAGCCAGGGTCTCAAACCCTAGCATCGAGATCTCGAGTCTAAGGGTCGGGGTCCGATTATGCTATGAAAAATGATTGTTGTTGTGAAATTAAGTATAAGTTTAGCGTTAATCACGAAAGGATTTACGTGCCCTCATTTTTTTGAGCGACTCAAACTAAAAGTTTTGTGCGAAACAGAGCGGATATATGATGAACTCTCATCTGTTCTCCTCGGCAGTGAAGGAGCACAGATAATGTCGTGGACCTCAAGTCCCACGACTTCTAATTTGAGGGCGTCCATGGTCATCGACGCGTGTTTGAGAGAGAGAGAGAGAGAGAGAGAGATAGAGAGTCCTGGTCCAGGACAGTCGCGCCTGGAGGCCAATGAAAAGTCAAGTCAGCGAGTGGAGAAAGGTAAAAGGTTAGCAATCTGTTTGGACGAGATGATTCTCGAGCCAAATACCTTTTACCAAAGAATGAGATTTCTTCAAATTTATTGTTTGTATTAGATCCTGTGTTGTTTATAAAAAAAAAAGTTACGGATTCTAATATAACTACGATAAAAATAAATGATATATCTAAAGCAATTGAATGTAAATACGATACAGAAAATAAGTAAAAATAACAAAAACTGAGTATATTTAGATTTGTTGTGAGAATGTGCTATCGATCCTTTACAATGATGTTTTCTTTACTATTTATAGTCTAGCGTTGTAAATAACGGTCCTCAGATAGTTATCACTTCAATTTCAAATATTCTGGAATTTTTAGTACCGTGTCGATAACCATATCATCTTTTCCACCGTGTCTTTAGTACCCGACTATTCAGATACTATTTTCATATTTATCCTTTCGTTCATGGGCGACACTCGATACCGAACCATCCGTATCTTTGATAGTCAAGTCTCGTCCCGACTATTATAGGCCCATTCTCTTGTGTATTGAGCTTGGTGGGCTTCATTATCTGCCTATGACCCATTAGGCCGATTTTTGGCGCTAAAACAATCAAAATGATTATGGACAGAACAAGAAATCATAGGGGATAAAACGCTCGCTAATCCGGGGATTAGAACAACTTGCTATACCGTCCTCCAAAAAATCATCTTTAACTTTTATATTTAAAGAAAGCCCCAGTGACAATGAGGCCAGCTCGAGCTCGGCCGAGACGGATAAAGATCGATTCGAACCGCCCTCGACACATCCCATCACAAACGGACTCACAGTCCACCATGAATCCCAAAAGGCATACTCTCTCTCTCTCTCTCTCTCTTCTTTCAAACCTTTTGTCACACGCCTCCTTCTAGACGAACGCGTAGTTTCGACCGACTCATAACACGACACATAAATTCCAATGCCAATGTCGACAACCTTTCGAACCGTGCCAATCGACATCGACCGGTAAAAGAAAACATTATAACGACGCCGCACATTGCAAAGTATCGAAACAGTCACTTTGTAGGAAAAAAGGGTAAAAGGGACGGTACGTATTTCGGGCCACAAATAGAGGCACCACTGACTTTTAATCGACTAAGATCCACCCATATCAACATGTGACAGGAGAAGGCAAAATGGACTTATGTAACATACTTTATTATCAAGACAAGACGTGACTAAATGTAGCAGCCAGCGAAAAAGAGCATAAAACACAATTTGGTATTGATGATAACTTCTTTCTTTCGTATTTTCCGAGTCCAGAAATAGCTTCAACCAGTTACAAAAACTCTCGCAGCGCATCGCGAGGCACACCGCAATAAAAACTGCAAACGCGCGAGTTCCGTCGGCTGGTTATTGGCCCGCAGATCATCCCCGCTCAAATGGGAATTGCGTTGATGACGGATGGATACACCACGGTCGCGGGGTGCGCCATGATCCGACGGCCCTTCCCGTGGCGGAAGCAGTAGACAAGGGCCCCGACAGGCCACTCGACGACCGCCGCAGCCGCGAAGGCCAGGAAGCCCACGGTCGGCCCCACCACCTTGCACCGGCACGGGTTGCTCGCCGTCCCGCATTGCACGCATATCGGGATTCCGATGCCGAGGGCCATGTTACGCGCGACTGGTAGAGGGTGATCGGAGGTTTTACGAGCGAATGAGAATTTGTGAAGAAAGGTAAAGATTGGAGAGAGCAAAGGTTTGGTGCAGGATGACGAAGCTGGAGGAATGGCCGACGGAGCGAATTTGTAAAAGGATCCATCCTTCGGGACGACTGCCACGTGGCGTTCGTAGGAGCGTTTGGCTAGGCTGCGAGGTGAGGTGTTACGGACATGTAGGTGACACGTGTGCGGGGATGACACTGCTTTGCCCATTTCTATTTGTTGCAATGAAACAATTTCCGATAAAACTGTCTTGTGAGTTCCAATCCCCGAATTAAAAGATATCACAAGTCTATGTAAAGAAAAGAGAGGATAAATGAGGAATTGGTATTGGGCGGTGGTTGATAGATTGGATAATGGAAAAGCTTAGATGCTGAAAGTAGCTTAATTTGGATGAACCCTTATAGATTTCACGAACAAAATTAAGAAATGAAACAATATGTGCTATTTTTAATTAATGGTAGGGATAAGATACGAACATACGTGCTTTTCCCCTCAAATCATGTTTCTATTGTATCAAGTAAAGTTTGAACTTGATACTCTACAAACAATATTCGATGCGAGAATAAAATCAATTGACATTTTAGACGGTAGCTTCTATGAGTCTACGGATCATTTTCATATGTTATGCCAACCCAATCCAAGTAGATAATTAAACTCACTTATCCGTGTGAAGAAATTGTGATCTATAGCCTTAATTATCTTGGCAATAGTTAGCATGCAGACATCAAATCTCCACTTGCCGTATGCGCTCCCATGGGGTATTAAATCAATTTTTCACAATAAGCATGCACTGAAATTGGGCTTTTCCTTGTCTGACTTGGTCTTCCAAATTTTCACACGACGGTCAAAATTCTGTCTCGGGTAAGTCCAGAATGTCAATGGAGGTCATCTTCCTAAGGAGAGCGATCAAATCTAGAACGAGAGAAACCATCCCAAATCTCAGTTCGAAATAATAATTCCAGCGTTTGTACGGTTTGAAGGCCATCCGACAGAATTGAATGTCCAATAAGAAGAACAAACTCGTAATTACTGGGACAAGATTCAGAGAATGGTGTCAGAGTACCAACATCAACGTGGGATCAAATTGCAGCATGAATGAATGAACCACTGACATATATGGCGTACCTAACCCTCCAGAGCCCACGCCATTATTTACCTTCTCCTTTTGTTTTCTCTGAATCACCTTCGCATCTATATAAACATCACGACCACCATGTTGCTACGACACCCCAAATGCCAAATCCAATCAAAAGCGCCAACCCTTTGTTGTAACCCGCAGCATGATCCCGAGAAGCACCTGAGTAATAGTAGTGCCAGTCATCGTTGGTGTCGGATGAGTACAAGTTCCCCGGCACGCCCGCCACGTAGATGAACCTCGGCGGCGGGGGTGGCACCGGCAATGGAGGACAATAGGCGGTCTTCGGCGGCGGCGGCGGCGGCAGCGGAGGGGAAGGGGGAGGAGGAGGTGGCGGCAGGCTCAGCTGCTGGCCGCACGGGTCAGAGCAGGCGCACGTCGAGCACTTGATCCCGCTCTTCGGCACATGGAAAGTCACCGTCGACTTGTCCGGCTCCGTCTTCCCGGGGACTGTGCTATCACCATTCGTGAGGGTAATGGCGAGAAAAAGAACGAGGACGACGAGCCGCCGAAGGCTCGAGCACGCCATTCTTTATCCACGTCCGCGGCGAACGCACGATCAGATGGGGAGGTTCCAGGAGAGCGAGAGAGGGTCTCTCGAATGACTTGGGAGTTTGCTTTGGGCTTATGGTTACGTGAAGAAGAGGTAGCAGATTGCGGAGCGAGTTCGAGAGAGAGAGAGAGGGAGAGAAATAATGGAGGGCTGCGTTAGGTGGTGGATCAGTTAATTCGGAGGAACGCACAGTTGAGGCACGAAAGGGACTTCTTAGAGAGATGGTCTGATGATGAGTCGCTTGTCTTAGATGTACCGAGAGACGCATGTGGCGCGGCTTAAATGAGTTAGGACCCTTTCAAACCCATACCTAGCTCTCCCTTCTTCTTCTTTTCTCAACCCTAATCTTTTAAGCAGCTCGTCTACCTCGCATCTGCGCAAAACATGGATTTTATAGCTTTTTTACGGGTCGTTAAATGTATGAATTGGAAGTTATCATCGAATCTTGATATTGCGAGTGGAAATCGTTTCTTTCGCTGTCGATTATGAACTGAAATAAGAACGATTCCGTCGTAATCTTGGTTCCAATAGAATTCCCTTTATCTGAAATGCATCGAGACATTTCCATTTTTTACATCATACGTCTAGATGCTACGCTAGGTCCAAGGATGTCATTATTGGTTAAGAGTTTGCCAAGAGAATTTGTATGTACTAGGTTTCATATGGCACCAAACGTAGACTCCTAGATCTTAATACATTTGCTTTATCTCTTGAGTTTTCTCTACATGTTAAAGGAGAGAGACAACATCGTTTATGCCTCCGTATACCCGCAAATGTTTTCTCGAAGTTTCTAAGACGAGGTGGTCTTGCTTAGGGTTTTGTTGACCGAATCGTTTATGGAGAATCGGAATGGGCTTTATGTGCCAGCAAACTTCCTTGCTTCGCTTGATAAGAAAGCCTCCATTTATAATTCAACGATCCAAGCACCGCGAAGATAAAGGTGCACGAAGAATAAGTTCTCAGGGCCATGTTCGGCAGGGCTAAAGGGAATCTCTTCAAAAGATGAATTCGATAAATATAGAAACCGTAAGAATCTCCAGACTTATCAAAGCCGACCTTTCCCTGGTGTTCTGCGTCGCTTTCGAAGAGCCCGGAAAAGAGATGAATCGTGGGGTTAATGTATGCGCAAAATCCACTTTGGGAATAATGCACTTTTCCAATGGACGAATCGTGAGGGCTGGAGGGTGGGTCTGGAGCTTATGCTCGTGCCCTAGCCTTTTGGCGAGGGTATATATCTTTTCCCCCCCAACATGACAACGCTCTTCCTTCAATTGTCCGGACTTTCCCAAAAGCGTAGAGCTTTGCATCTTATTCTTCCATTCCATTATTGTGCCTCCGGCTGATACACTCGAGTGGCGTTTCGTCGTCTCCGCGAGGAATAAGGCGATGCCGGGCGCGTAAAGAGTGAGTTTCATTGCGTTTGCCACAGATCATACGTGATTAGTTAAGCGAGTGCGCATCGTTCATGAACTTTTGTATCAAGAGTCCCCCTTTACTTTGTAGATCGACTTTGTTTATCAGCCTTTAGTTCACTAAGAAACCGAGGAATAACTGTTAATTTTGCCTCGAGTTTGAGCCTCTTGAATCAAACCGGCCCAAAATTTCAATTGCAAGAAGCCCGATTACGTTGGAGGACAAAAGTCGAGATCTATGGACTTACGTAGTTATCACAACGTACCTTGCATAACAACGTACCTTGCATAACAGTTGACGTTGCCCGCGAACCCAACTCATCTAATTATCAGTATGGCTTAGAATCCTTCTCGGTGCAGTGCGTGCCCGCCAAGGTCCCCTCGTTCCTTTTTGGAGAAAATTACTAAAATAGTAATTTTTTTGACAAATTGCCAATGTAGTCATTGCAGCTAACTTTAACCGAAAATTGTTAATGTGGGTACTAGGCATCCTATGTAGCATAGCCAACACTGACGTGGGTATTTTATACATTTTTTTTTTTTTTGTCATTGTGGTTCATGAGGGTTTGCTAGTGCCGGCGAACCTCACTGGCCACTGGGCAAGGGCTTGCAAACCCTCACGTAGGCCTTTGTCGGTTGCAAGTGAGGTACCCTGCAAAGGCCCTTGGCCAGCAAGGCCGTGATAACCTCGCACAAGACCCTCATGGCCTTGCTAGTTGCAAGTGAGGGTGCGAAGGCGGAAGGGAAACAAAACACGAGAGAGAAAGGGCATGCTTAATTAATGATTAGTGGATTGTCAAATGCAAAAGTATATTCTAATAAGTTAACAATACACACAGAAAGTGAAGAAAAGAGATGGGAGAAAAAAATCGGGTGAATGGGTAATTGATCTCATTTTGTTTTATAGAAGGTTATGTTGGTCAAAATCGATAATAAAAGGTGTGTACTTAGCCAAACAGGGGTGGAAACAAACCCAGCCTATATGGAATCGGTGTCATTTAAGAAAAATCGTATTTCAAACTCGACTATCTTGATATTAAACTTCCTCCGGAGATGGTGAACGTAGAAGGAGATTGAATTTGTGAAGAAACGTTGGGCAAAGTTGTGTTGACAATCGGTGGAGCGTGATGGATAATGTTGCTTTGACGCTCCTAAAGCCCAACAACCTCTGTGTATCACTAACCCTTACTTATCAATGCATAACCCATCATGAGCATTTCGAGTAGATCTTAAGCTAATATAATAAACCAGGAAAACAAGAGAACCACGTGTGCATGCTCATAACTTTTCTAGGATCAAATCACTGCTAATCCTAAACCCTAGATTCAAATCAAAGAAGAGCCAGCTAAGTACAGATCATTTCACAAGTTCGAGAAGCCCAGGGAGGAAACATTTCCTATGCATCCCCCTTCCAAGAAGATCCGCATTTTTAGCCACCAAAAATATATCTGTGCTTAGATTCGAGATATTCCGGCACGGAATGTTTGCCACAAACATAGATTCATGGCTAGAAAGCAGATCATTTATCACGAAATCACCGTCCGTGGCTAAAAGTCACTATAGGTTCCATGGGTCTGATGTCTCTATGTGGTAGCTGGATCTTCAGGAGTCACTTCTCTATTATTGCAAGTAGTTTCGATTCAACTTTAGATTCTCGTGGTCTTGTCGTCCCTGGAAACAGAGGGAAACCTTCATCGACAAGATTATGAATTCCTAGAGATGTACCTTCCTGGGTTCTTGACACTTCACTCCAAATGAGGCGGTGGCACAAAAAGCAACAAAGCGAGCTCTTTATTGAGCTTTGGTAAATAACTTTGAGTCATGACACCTTAGAAGATACGCATGCACGTAGAGTTTGCTTTCTGTGTTTCCAACCACACCTCAATAATTTCACTTTTTTGATACTTTCTCAACCAACATTTTGATGCATATCACTCCACACATTCCCCACTTCTCTCTCTCTCTCTCTCTCTCTCTCTCTCTCTCTCTCTCTCCTCTTTCTCAATCTGGAATGGCTAAGGTTGGCAGTCATGGAAGCACTAGGATTGCCTTATTCTTCATGGTGGCACGCTTGAATTTGCAATTCTCGTTGCTGGCGAGACCTGCAGGAGCTGAACAGAGTCCGTTATACTCGAATGAGTGTCCTTATCCTTGTCTTCCGCCGCCAAGTGCAGCCATGGACTGCCCGCCACCGCCATCTCCGCCTTCCCAACCATCAACGCCATTGCCTCCGGCTGCTGATCAACCGCCACCCGCCGTCCTCTTTCCGCCACCGGATGCTGGGTACATACCCTATGCTTTCCCTCCACCTAATTGGTACATGAATTCAATTGCTCCTCCCCCTCCCGACCCGATAGTGCCGTACTTCCCATGGTACTACAAGCATCCTCCTTTCCAGTCGGAATCACCAGGAGCGATTCATTCGCAAGCAAGGGTCACCATTGTGGTGGTGCTATGCTTTCTCTACATTGTTCTTCTTGCAGTCGAGTGATAGAGCAGTCGGGGCGGATGTTTCCTTTTCCCCGTCTTTTGTATTACAGTAAAGGTATAAGATATTTTGCCACCGGCTGAAGATCAACGGATCAACCGATTCGTACGGGACAAGGCGTGGCGGCAGCTCGTCTTCGTTTTTGGCATTTGAGGCATGAAATGAGAAATGCATGTGTACTGCATTCCTTAGTGGAGTGTCCAGATATTAAGATACTTTCGACCGGGTAATCAATCAGGCACCAAAATGTCACTCATATTGCCGAAATGTCACCCATACTGCACATTCTTACGAGACGATAGATCTCTGTATGTATATCCCCAGACGTCACCCACACTGCACATTCTTACGAGACGATAGATCTCTGTATGTATATCCCCAGACGTCGATCATTAAATCAAGACTAGGTCTGTGATCCTCGACATTCTTGGGACGCAACAGATCGTTTGACTGATAGACAAAAATTATGAAATACCAGTGCGCCTCGGTTCAGTACGACATAGGGGAGGTACGTTATAGAAGAGCAAGACGACCTTTCCCAGCCTGGATCACTGAAAGTTTCAAGCATCATATAGAAGTCCAATGCAACCGATTCCTATGCTACATGTCTAAATTATTCAAGGTTCTGTTCGAAAATTGCCTCTTTTCCTGCCTTACAGACATTCAGGCAACATTAGGTGTATTGGTTAACCGATCATTTTCAGTAAACCAGACACATAATGATGCATTTTCAAAACTTTATGCATGCACATTTCCTTAGACCATAAATAGTTTTACATTAACTGATTATTTTCAGCAATCCAAACATGTAAAAGTCTAGAAAACTAATTCATGAAAAATTCTCACACAAATAAACATACCCTAAACCAACTGACCAAATTCAATCTTGGTAGTATTCATCCAATTTTGAACGTCTGCCGCAATGTAACCTTCTTCAAGGTATAAATAGAAATACTAGGCGTCCGTGAGAACAATCCAAACAGGAAAACTGATATATTTGCGAACTTATCCAGCGAAAAGCAGAAGGATTTAGCTGGCGACACGACTCAATCCACACAAACGCATATAAAAGGTTCTACAACCATTGCATTACATTTTTTTTTTTTTTAATTTCATTCAATTCAATGACTTGACTGTACTTCGCATGTATTAATTTCCTTCCTCTACTCATTCAATGTAACTTCAGTGATTGTCAAGTTACAAGTACTCCACTAGCATTGCAACTAACCGCATCGACTTTGTACTTGATTCCCATGCCTACATGATGTAGTGGCCAATGATCAGGATGACTGCACCGCATTAGTGAACACAATCAGAGTTGATGATGAATCAAATTTACATGGTCTAGGTCGGCTGCCTCCATGCATGTGCCGCTTCTTTTCAGTCATTCCTCTCCCATAACTATGTAAGACTGCACAAATCCACACTATAATGCTTTGACTATTTGGCGACGCCACACTGCAGTATCTGGGTCAAACCTCAGCTCCCATGTAGGCCAATAGTGCAAATCTTGCTTCAGTGTTAGCACTCGTGGCTTCCCATTCAAGTGTACTGTCCTTACACGAACAAATTCCCCATGCTCTAACTCCTGCATTATTATTCATAACAATCAAAAATGGCAGTGCGATATTGAAGAGAAACATAAAATTGTCTTGACAGTAATGCAGAATCAATCATCCCAGTGTCATCAGCACAAGTCAATCATCAATTACTGCAAGCAGACAAATCTGATCATGTATATCTATCTCCCCCAGCATTATGGTGGGGAACAATTTACACAGAAAGGCATACTTGAGCAATAATGCTGGGAAGCAATGACAAGAAAGTGAAGATTAACAAATATCTATCAAGGTGATTTACAAAATTTTATAACAGCTCAACCATGCACTTTACCTGCTTCGTTAGCCAAGCATGTCAAGGGCTGGAGGAACACACAAAATTTTAGATTTTCAAGGTACACGATCAGAATTTAGAAAACCAAAAATGATATTCAAAGTCAAACGACATTTGGTGAAATATGCATAAATTTTCATGATGACTGTAATTCTAAGTACCCAAGAATGATTGATAACTAAAATAGATTTTGCACTTTTTCTGATCATCAATGCTACATATACTGTTGAAAAAAAATATATTATTCCTGCAATTAAACATATAGTGGGGTACAATATATGGGAACTTAAGCAATTGACGGAAAACGTATCCTACTTAAATGCCTGTCAGAATTACACTGAACCACAGCCCGCCAATGTATCATGACCTAGTTGTAATTTGAAACTGCTATCCTATATAGTGTCCAAACTCGACGACCCCACAGTTATTGTCGCATGAAATGATTCTACTGAAAAAAGACCTCAAAAACAGAAGTTAACTTCACATCCCTGCACTTGCTTTGTCAATCCAATCATATTAACAGGGGTGTTGAAATGTGTCAATACAGCCAAATCAAAGAAAAGAGATCTCCCTTCCCAAATACTATGGACAAAGCACTGACATCGGGGAGAGTAGCATGGAAGAAATAATATGATAATGACATTTTGGTTTCAACTTTTTTAGGGAAGAAATGAGGATTCTCCCTCTACTATATGCCAGAATGTTACTTGTAACTCTGCCACAGCACACAGTAAAAGTACCTTTGTCACACTAATAAATGCATCTAAGTCAGGAATCGGCTTCCCATTAATTTCAACAATCCATTGCAGAGCATATAGACCATATCTATGCACAGGACTTCCATGACACCACCTGGCAAATACCAACAAAAGAAAAAGATGAGATATTTCGCATACATCCTAAGAGACTTGTTTGAAGCACCAAAAATAGGGGGAAGCAAAACTAAAGCATAAAATCATGACAAGAACCGGCTAAAAAGAATGCTTCAAAGAGATAATCTTACATATAGAAAAAAAAAAGGTTTTTTAAAGTCAAAACAACCAGTAAGTACTGCATCGCAGTTGACTGTACAGCAATGGCTGCTAACAGACTGGTTCAGGGAAAATAATATATTAGTTGATGCTAAGAACACAAAACTATCTTTCTTAGGGAATGCACTGCAGGAGTACTCAAGGTGGAGCTCGATTTTATTTAAAAATCACTCAAGAAGCCTTCTCCCACCAGAAAAAAGACTCAAGGTATTCCAAAATTAAGCAGAGCTTAAAAAAAGAGCCTCAACTTCCTTGTGGAATCATCGAATCAAAAAAGATATTGCGAGACCTCACCTAGCAACATACACACCATGCCCTTCTTCTGGAAGGTATCCAAGAGCACGGACTGCTGAGTGAGGTTCTTGAACAATACATCCACACCAATTAATAACACGCGTCGTACCAATTCCATCCCTAACATCTGTCCCAACAAGAATATCCATTTCACGCCCCTGAAATACAAGAATGATTCAAACATGAAAAATCATCACTTCTCAAGCTTTCTTAAAATTATAAGCAAAATTAAACTCATTCTTGAATAAACAGAACGAGTTGGGCATGTAAACAATGCACGAAATAACATCTAATGATTCACCTGCCGGAAAATGGTCAGATTAAGCTTCCCGTCAGCATCATCAGAGTTGTCCAATGCTTGGCAAGCATTTTCTATGTCGCGGAAGCAAGTAACTGGCTCCTTATTTATTGCCAGGACCATATCCCCTTGTTCCAATAAATTTTCAGCTTTTGAACCAGCCAAACAGCCCTTAACACGTAGAACTTGTCTCCTAACTGGATCTCTTTTAACAAGAGCCTACAATAATTGCCACTGGTCAGAATCCTCTCCCTACATATTATATTTGAGCACTTAATTATTTGGGTTTATCATGTCTAGACAAACTGTCATTTTTTGACACATGAAAGATTCTGTTGTTTCTGTAAAGTTTAGTGCTTTGCTATTTCTCTCACGCAAAGATATGTCCTTGCCGTTAAAAAAAGTCTTGCACTAGTTGTGAGGAAAAAAGCCTACTTGCTTTTTGGCCAAAGGGGGAGAAAAAGAGACCTACTTGAACCCATTGGTCGCTCAGTCCAAAACTTCTGGCCTTGGAAAGCAGTGTGGGGTACAGCTCAACCTCCAACATCCTAACAAGCGGCATTGGCCTTTTGACACCATTTATGAGTAGAGGCGGCCCCTTGGCACCAGATGCAATTTTGTTTACTACCTCACTGATACTATAAACCGGAATACCTCTAACAAATTGATGATCTTCTGAGGAGCTGCAGCCAAATTTCAGCTGCAAATAGGAATAAGCATCAGAACATAGAAACAATCACTAATAGAAGCAAGTGAATCTTAGGAAACCTGAGTCGAAAAGCTCCCCCATATAGCTTGAACTCTTCCACGCTCATCAGTTAGTACCCCAGAAAAAGTACTGCCAAAATCTGCAATACACTACATTACAACCAAAACCAACATCTGGATAACCAAGATCTGCAGTAAGAATGGACTATAATGGAAACCTGTGTCAAGCTCAACAACTTCCATGTTGATTGCTCTATATCTTGGACAATCGGCTGAGCCAATATTAAGAGCAGCACAAGGATTAGTTACAATGGATTTCCTTGATGTTGCTTGAAGACTTCTACTCAGCCCCACAAGATAGACAGAATCCCCCCGACGGAGTGCAGGCTCTGCAGAACACAACAAGACCAGCTCCTTAAATTGCAATAAAGTTACTATAAGAACTGACAGACACAAACATCCACAGCTCTAAGCACATAGAGAGACAGAGAGCCAGACAGACAAAAGTGATCCTACCAGAACACCCAAAAGAAATTTTCCGCTGCACAAGCAACTTCTATTGGTTGAGATATGCACATCATATCTTGCAACAGTTAAAGTAATCGACTTAGAAGCTACTTTTCACGGAATGAAAGAACAACTTAATGTGACTAAGACATGGTCACCTGTTCTATGATATTAAGTATACGATAGAGAGATTAGCTACATTCAAAGTGACCCAGTTAAAAGAAAAAAGACTACAATTCCTTAGTGTGGTAAAATTAAATGGCTGGGAGAGAAATGTGTATAATCTGAACTTCTGGAGTTTGATGTGAACAAGAACTAAACTCAAAACCAAATATACCAGGAAGAAGTTCAGCAGCACGAACAGCTGAAGCACCAACAGGACCCAAAGCAGAGGGATCATATGCAACAAGAGCGAAATTGTGAACAGGGTGGAGAAAAACCACCTGCAATGAAGGTAAAAGGTGGCACAGATGAGACTATGTAGGAAGGAATTCACCAGTACTAACGTCAACGAATATTTACCTCCCCTGGAATTTCAATTGGAAAAGCAGCAAATGAAAGCATCACATCAGAGACAGATATAGCGACTGTATTTTTGTCAACTGCAACCAATCCCAAGCTTTGAGAATGGTATACAATGACCCCAGTCCCAAAGAAATGTTGAGAATGGACACCATCTACCATACATGACGGTGGCACATGAACCTGCAAGTACAATATGAGAACACTGAATTTGAGAGCCACCGCAAGCAATAATTAAATATCTAGCAAAACTACAAAATCTAAGAATTGCCACTAGAGCCCCTAAGATAGGAGGATAAGATCTCATCCAAAACCAGATGTTCGAAGTATGTCTTCATCAAATGGAGATAAATCCACATGAATATACATTAGAAGAAGCACCACTACATTGTTGTCACTAATTTAAAACATGTTCTGGAAGAAAGGGGATGGTGATATCCCAAAAGCACATAAATGAAGGTAGGACTAAATTATTAAAGGTCTAGCTGTAGGGTGACTGATTAATCAATAAATTTGGAAATTAATACCAATAAAATTATCTGAAGTTACTCACCTCAAACATTACAAGAGTAGGCTCTATGACATGTTCAGCATATGAAGCATTGGCCGATAATGCCGGTGGACTTTGATAATCTGCCACAACTGTAGTTTCCCCATTTCTGGTATCCTTCAACTCCAGTTCCCTATTATCAACCAATGAATAGTCGGCAGCTGCCCCATCAGCTGATGGATCTTCTTCCACACGTCTTTTCTTCTTTCCAATATCTGATTCATCTTGAGCATGGGACCCTTCAGAAGAATGTCCATCATTTGTTTCCATGCTAGCAACACCATCAATCAACTCTTGTCTTCTCTCCTGATCTACTTGTTCCATTGTGACCTCAGCAGTAGAAGCTTCTTGCTTGGCTAGCACCAGCTCGCCATTGAGTATAGAAGAATGCAGTGGGGGAGACAGAGGCTGAAGGGCAGTCCTTATTGACCACAAACCAGTACTATCGTCACGATTATATATCTGCGGAGGAGCATACCACTCATGGCGATCGACCGTAACCAGTACAGACTGCAGGCAGTAAAAGCACACATTAAATGACTGTTTTTCCAATTTTAAAGCTGTGTACCTAAGCACATGACATAAAGTGAGAACAGGAGAATAAAATCAATAAGATTTCGACACTGTTGGACATCATCTTCCTTCGTGACAGTATTCGTCTGTACTAATAACACTGGAGTAGATGCATCATCACGCACTAACAAAAGCTCCTTGATCTTTCGTTCAGTTAGATTGCATTGCACTAGAGGCAGTTCTTATGTTCTTAAGCCTAATTAATGTATTCAAAACTGAACCAGTGGAAAAATGATCAAACATTGAATTTAGGCTTCAATCAATATCACAGATGCAACCCTCAACTACTGAGTCTATCCTAAGTGACTGTATCAATGCAGGCCTCAGATACAAACTTAAGGCAATCCACAGTTCTGCATCTACATCAGATCCCAGGACGTTAGTCTTCATGCCCATAAATAGCAAAGTGGAGCCCGTTAGAATATTTAAATAATAAACCCTTTCAGGTAAAAAACAAGTCTTGAGCCTATAAAAGCTCTGTGCAGATCCAAGCAAACAATAACCACTTGCCCATGGCACTTGCACCATTAGTCCAGATACACTTGAGTCACCGACTCAACCAATTTCTATGCAATTCCAAAACCAGACCAAGGCCCACAACCAAGTTGGAGCAATCAATCAGCCAATCATTCGGTTTTAAGACTTTGAAATAACTTTCTAGTGAAAAAAAACAGGATATATGTGCTGGGCACAGCATCTCATGATAATCATAACACAATGATTGAAATCACACAGCCATGTCTCTAGGACAAACAGTATTTTGTATCACGTAATTGGTCTGACATAAGTGAAAATAATGCTGCCAATGTTTCAAGAAAACAAAATTAACTAAAAGAACTCAGAATATAAAACAAAATTAACTAAAAGAACTCAGAATATACATACCTTCGTACGATGCCGATCCAAATAACTGATATATTCCAATGGCACACGAGCCCCTCTAGAAAGCTTAGATAGAACTGTAATTAGATCATCAAGTACTGAAATCTCTTCACCAGCAAACTTTGTAATAATGGCATGACGAGGAACTCCGGCTCTGAAGAGCATGTATCTGGATTGTGTCATGAAACAATAAAAGAAACGTTACATGAGAACATCAAAAAAATTATCTCTACTCATTACTTTCAATCATTTATATTGTGTTGGCAATTTGCATTCCAAGCAGTGAAAGAACTCTCAAGACATTTGAAGATCTTTCCAATACAGCTGTCCTCAAGTAAAAATGTGCACATATATGGGAGAGATATTTACACCAAGCATTGGAGTAGATACTGGAAATAAAGTCTATTAAATGGAGATTACAAAAAGTTGCTTCTACAATAAATAAATAAAAAAAGGCAACGTGCAAATACTGATTACTAAGTGACATGTAAATTGAATCTGTAGCTGCATGACATACCCTGGTTCTGCAACGTAGACACGACCACAGCGGAACCGACAATTTCTAGCCTGAAAACAGAGGCCAATAATTTGTCAATGCTCAACATATCAGACAATATAAGTGGCTCAAACAAAGCATTAGCCCAATGTGATTGTCTAAGCAAGATACCAAATATCACACGACACAAAGTCAAGCCAGGTGTTCTCACTAAAGGAAAATTGATCTTAAAATATGGTTTTCATGACAGACAAGGAACAAAGGCAAGATCATTTAGCACACAATCCAGAATGACACACCAAGAATGATGTGGTACAAGCAACCATTAAAGCAGAGGAATCAGACTGCATGTAATGCAAGTACACAAGAAAATGGATAACAGATTTGCAGGTATAAGTAATTATCACGCGTGCTTAGTTTATATGATGGCCACGTTTCATAGCTTAAGCTTTATTGGAATCCGGTTGTTCATCTTAGTATTCATATCAAGGGTGTGAATCCCCATTTCTTTTACTCTTGCACACCCTCTAATTGTCGATGTGACTGTACCCACATGCTATGTTTCCCATGCGAGGTTTTTGCTCACTCACTTGGGTAAGTGAAAAAATATATGATGCTAGATTTACATTTTAAGCACATTGATTGCCTGACAGCTTAAACTTATTGCCGAAATGGTCGTTCAACATAGGGAAGAGATTCTATGTGATACTTGTGCATTTTTTGCACAAGCCTCAAATTTCACCAAGAGAAAAGGAGAATCACTCCTACCTGCTGATATGAGAGAGGGTGTATTACTGCACCACTTACTTCTAAGAAGTGGGCAGGGGTTATCGAATGCAGATCCTGAACCTGAAAATTGAATATTCTCAGTGAGAAATAGATGAGATCAGTAAAGTCTCATCCTGATGAACTTTAGATAGACAAGCATTGCAGCCTAATTTCTTTTCAAAATTTGATTCATCCAGCTGAGTTACAGCAAAAAAAATGTCCAAAGGTCAGAGAGTCAAATTTACAGCAAAGCATCCAGGTCAACAAAAGCAAAAGCTATGTCATGACCTAAAAGAAAGGTTGCAATCACTATCATACCAGAAGGTTAACAGAAGCAGCAATGCCACCTCTTTCAATCAGTAGTTCAATCTCATGGTCAACACTGTCATCAAGTAAAGTCTCCATTTTAAGAAATTGAGTAATTACCTGCACAAAGATTCACAGCAGTCAACACATTAAGATAATAAGGTCACAACAACTCAACCTCCAAATTTATCTACTTCACAAACTGGAATAAGACTAACAAAGAGCACATAACAAAGGGCATTCCATAAATTGATATGATTCTATTATGTCAAGGTCATGATTAGCAAAACCATATTATTTAGTTCACATGTTTCACTTATATAATGAAGTTCCAAAATTTGAAAATAAAACGAACCGAGGATGAAAAGTGAACTTAAAAGCAACATTTTATTTTCAAAATACTGTACCATCATCAACAATTTTACAAGGTTTCCACCAATTTTACAAGGTTTCCACCAAGTAATTCTTTTATGAATATTAGCCACTGCGTGCATCAGACTAAACAAACAACATGGTCAACAAAAAAAGAAAATTTAAGTATCTGACTTGTCTAATGAGCAGATGCAAGACCACGGCAACAAATCACTTAAAGGATACTAAGAAATCTGCAAATGGAATTTTACTATTTGAAAAGGTTTTAAAGCAACGTCCAATAAGGTTTTACTATAGTCAATGGGACCAGTACTTACTTCCCCATTCACCCGGATCAGCACATCACCAGGTTCCAAATTTTTATGTGCAGGACCACCAGGTACCTGCAATAAGTCCAATGCTTAGTAAGTCCCTTGTTTAACAGTAGGCACAGTTGAGAACCAACAGAACCTATCTTACCACAGAGTCAACAACAAGCATGCCAGTTTCCCCAGTTGGTGATGCATGGCGAACCATCTAATCATTCAAAGCATAACAAGTTTTCAGGAGATATGAATGAAAATTTTCTTAAGAAGAAATAACATATGCCTCCAAATATTAAAAGCCATATACCTGCTCTGTCTCGCTCCTAAGTCCCAATCGACGTATCTCGTCAAATCCTTTATGAAGGAAAGTCACCTACATCATTTGAATGACACTGAATCAGAAACTGATCATCCTGAGACTACTTATAGCTCAAAAATTGAGAAGGCATCTTGCTGTGCAAAAACAAAATCTTTGTCGCTGCCCAACCTGCTGGATCTAAACAACTTGCCACCAAATTATAGGCTAATGGTAGCTGCGGAATTAGCAAGCAGATACGGAAGGTATTGGACAACTATTAAAGATCATAAAGATTGAGCCAGGACTGCCTCCTTCAAGCCACGAAGAATTGTTTGGCCAAAACTTATTCATCCCTTGTATGAGAACTAACCAAGACAAGTCCCTCTCTACCCACCCCCCCTTTTTTCTCCTTTTTCTTTCCTCCCCAGTGGAACATCTTCAACTCAATTTATTCTTCTCTTTCATCTTGGTTTGCTCCTACATTTCTTTTCCTGCTTTCATATGGTTCTATTTTCATATGACATTCTTTATACAGACAGATATAGTTTGCATTACAAATTAACTTTTCTGTCATCCAACATAACTGTACGACCAAATTATCTTCCAGGTTGGTGACTCTGATGTTGCAATCATCCGAATTGTATATTTTGTACCATACTGATTACTAAAGATCTTAATCCGTCCTTCATTGGGACTGTATCAACCCTCAAGGAAGTTAACTTGGGGGATCGTAATGAATCAACTAATGTTAGCACCTTGCTAAAAGTAAGTCTAGAGGTAGAATACATATTGGGTGAAGGCCAAGTTTATTTCCGCATGGGCATGTCATGAAACATGTTGAGCTCCAGTAACAAGTAACATTTGATATTAACCTCATTAAAGAGAAAAGAGTAACAAGACCACACCCCCCCCAAAAAAAAAAAAAAAAAAAACTATTTGAATAACTGGAAGAAGAAGACTAGTTTTTAAACATGGTTATACTTGTTGAGAAGAATGCGTCTACATGGGTATGATAGTCAAGCTTAAGTTTTACTTAGGGTCCACTGATTTGACATGTGTTCAAAACAATTGCATGGCTGGTGAAGAAGCAAAAGCATTGGCAAAAGTAATATGTAATGTCTTGACTTACCTGAAGTGTTCCCGCGGAATAGAGACAGCCTCCCACTTATTTCCATGTGAATCTCTTCCCTTCTGAAGAAACTTCAATGCTCTTACCACCTGACAAGAGCCACAAGCAACAGGTTGAAATATTTCACAGGTGCTTACCAGAACTACAATGTAACTGATGATAATGGTAAAAGGAGGTGAACTTACTCGTTCTAAAGGTAAGAAGAATGCTGATGCACTTGAAGTCTTGCTCCCAGCATTCAAGGCTACTGCCCTACCTTGCCAATCAATTACGGGGGAGCCACTTGAGCCACCTTTGGTTCCGGAAGCAGCCTGAAAGGTAACAAAGAACATGACACAATCTCAGATACTAAAAAGATAAAAGACAAAAAGAATCCACAAACTGCAAACTGAACAACTTCTACGAGCTAGCCAAGTAAAACTGGATTGCCCAACTAGCACAATTAATGCTCCCCATCCCAATTAGTCCAGGAGACAAAACATAGAAAATTTCATGTCACACGCCTGATTGCTCTCACTTAAATACCTGTCATCATGGCTAAAATCAAGCAAGAATTAAATATATCCAACCATGAAAATCCACATTGTCAAATTTGTCCTCTATAGTTCATGCACTTGACCATGTCAAATCAAAGAATGAACACTCTGGCAACACAATTTACAGTAAAATAGCTCTTTTAAATACAACAAAAAGTAACCTACTTGGATGTAGAATGTGTTGAAATCATTGTATCCATCCCTGCACCAAATAATCATTGTTATGACCCTCTCGACAGAGTAGACAGTAAGGTAAACCAAAAGGCAAGAGGAAGTTTCGGCAAATGCTAAAAGAACATGATATCTAATTTCCATGCATCTAAAGAAAGCTAACCAATACTAAAGTCAATTTCATGTAAAAATTTGTCCCACAAATCAGTCTACTTGACTGCTATATTAAAGAAGGGGGAATGAGTTTGTATCAAGTGATTGTGAGCAAGCAATCTCTAAGAGAAAGTCCAATAACATTGATCAACTTGTTCTGTTAAGAACCTTTAATGGAAGAAGTTTGTTCAGACTCCAACTCCAACAAAGGAAAAACAAAGTAAAAATCCGTATATAGCATCATTTAGCATCAAATTCATGCTGACAAATAGTTAAATAAACATAAGTAGCAACTCACTTCTTGTAGTGAGGAGCATCTCTATCCAAGCGAGCAAGAGTTCCAGCCAATATAGAAACCTGACAAACAAAGATACAATTAGCACAGTGCAGATTCATTCTACAGCAGCCGTTAACTGTTAGTCCAATCAACCTTTTCTGTCTATAGGTGACACGCATGTGAACTTTACAAATGGGAATAACTGAAAAACACTCGATGTATGTGTGGATGAAAAAGGCCTCCATACGAAAACATGAAGATAGGAAAAAGAAAACAAGACTGTATAAGATGGTTGCGACCACATCCTCCAGTTTTGACTACCATCATCACATGGCATGGTCACCACTACATGTTGACAATCACATTCAAATCCCACTGTCGTTGTTGCGAGTGACTATCTACCCTTCTAAACGTTCCAAGTCAAGCCATATCCATCTTGCCTCAATCAGCTGATTGGCTGAGCAAGGAAAAATCATAGCACAGCCACCATTTCATGCAAGTCACTCTCTAGACAACAATTACAAACTAGTGAAACTCACTAATGGCCAAACTAAAATGCTGGTAGTGCTTGGTGAACACTAGTAGAAGACTGGCAGGTGAATTTAATTCTTGTTCTTTCACTATTTTTCATATGCAGTCATATCTGGTGAGTTCCTAAACTGAATAGGAATGCATGTCAGCTAATCTGGGTTTTTCTCCCTGAAAGCAAAAGAACAAATCAGACAGATAGATGGGCGCTAAGATTAGCCAGATGAAGCTACTCTGGCTTCATCTTCCACCATTCTTCAAACAAAGAGCGTGATGTTAGAAATGAGATTGATTTCCCATACCATCATGTCCTATCCTACCGCACCATAAGCAAAAGTAAGATTGAAAAGCAAGAGATACCCCCATTCATTTAATAGAGGACAAAATGGAAATCTACAAGAAAAATATTTTGTTCCACTTAATGTGTCACTCCGTTAGGACCCAGTGGATGTGTTGTAGTATTGTTTCACATCGCTTGACAACAAGTCCTAAATACTCTTCATATTCATATGGCATTTCTCCACCTATCAACTTATGTTTTTTAGTTGGGCTTTCTAACATGGTATCACAACTAGTGCTATCCCTATTGCAGATTTGTGTGGTCAAGATTCCACATGAATGTGCACAGTCAAAATTCTACATACCACTCGTAATCCGACCTGTACATAAGAGGGGATGTTGAAGTATTGTCCCACATCGCTTGACAACGGGTCCTAAATGCTCTTTATATTTATGTTATCTACCTCTACTTATCAGCTTAAATTTTTGGATTGGACATTCTAACCGGATGTCTAAAGGTTCCCCAAAAAACACTATCAACCATCATCCTCTTGCCAAACAAAGAAATACAAAAGAAAAATGTCACATATAATATATATGGCAATAAACAAATAACTGCAGTTGAAGTTTGTCAGGAAAAAATAAACAGCTACATACCTTCTCCCCACTATCATTACCAACAACTCTAATCTCTAATCCAACACATGCAGCCTCAGGAGCAAGTGGGATCTCCTCATAATCTAGGAATTGGACTGCATTAGGATCATAGCGAAAGAAGCCAAAATCATGAACCTATGAGAAATTACAACACATAAGTCTCTATAACATGATGACAATATCAACAAGAAAAGTGGAAATCAAGAGCCATAGGTAAAATATGGTATCAATAAGTTAAAGAGTAAAGAAACAATATGACAGGTAGATGGCACTCAGATGGAAGGTGAAAATATCTGCATACTCAGTGATAAGCATCACCCAACATGACATGCTACAAAGGAGAATGCTATCAGATCCCAACCCAATATAAACATCCATGCAGAGAAATGCTGTACATCCATCTGACATGTTGTTATCTCTAATTAAAATTGATAAGATAAATTCCAGAGAGCTTAACTTCATTTCTCCTGGCAGTTCACCAAGACATTATATGTATCTGCTCATTCTATCAAACTACACGAAAATAAACACATTTCTCAATCCTTAGGGGAATATGATATGTAGAAAAGACATAATCCAACTTTGCATTGATTTACTGCTATAGTGATGTCATTTAATTCTAATTCACTAATAAAAGATTTTTTGCACATCTAGCTCCAAGCCCTAAGTTCAGGTGAACCATATAGTTCCAACTTGACAGCTAGTATTTCTCCCAATCTCTATGAAATGGATCATTTTGTTGATAATGCAAGAATCCTTCCAAAACAGCAAAACATATGCATTGAGATTGAGAATGAAAAGGTTTTCATCATGAGTACCTTAAAGAGAGATGGAGAAGTTGCTGAAATAAGCTATCCTAAAAAGGTTATGACATATAAGAATCTTTGGGGGGACTTCAGAATTCCAAAAGAGTAGAGAAATAACTCTACTTATTAAAAGATATCAAGGACGAAGTTTCCAAGTCTTTTTTCTTTAGAATGAAGAAGCAAAACAAGACTCAACAAGCAAAAATCCTTTCTCACTCTCCCCCAACACGCTCCAACCCCCCAACCCCAACAAAAAAAAAAGAAAAACAGAACCAAAAAAAAAAAAAAAAAACACATCACACGTAAACAAGAAGAGAACCTTTACAAAAGACTCATTTAGTAAACCACATCCTACACACCTTTTATTGCTTTTTCCTTAATTTTTGAAAAAATGAAAAGGTCGCCGCCTAGTATGTCGAGTGGACTGGTACACCTAGAATAAGCGACCTTCCAGAACATCCATACTACTTTTCCTTTTGATACTATCCTACTTCCATTGGGTGCCTACCTGGCCGATAAGCTACTGACCTCTTATAACCACTATCACAAGCTTTTCCCACTTCAAGAACCAATCTTCATTTCACTAAATTGGCCTTCAACAAGCAAAATCTTTATCTAGTTAACTACTCTTATGTTAGGCCTCATTCTAGATGGTAAAGAGCATCCAGTAACATCCTGCACTGAGCTTTATGGTAAAGCAAACTGTTTTCTTTCCACTGATATTTCTAGCACATCTCATCAACACCAAGAAAACAAATGATAGTACGATGCTGGGAACCAAACTCGATAAATATCAATTTTCATAACGCATTTGTGGCAGGACACCAAAATGATCAAGCTTTGAAACCGTTCAATACAGCTGCCTTTCCCCTCCTAGCCAGCTGAAGAAGCAAACTGGAGAATTTCACACGTGAAAATGTGGTAAAGCCACTTGGAACTTCTAACTTCTTCCAGATTCTCTTTAAGTCACAATGCACACTTGAGAATAGGTCCTTGACTACAAACACCAAATGTTGACAAGTGCTCTCGGGAGCTTGGATTGGCATATTTCCCTAACACCTGAAATAATTATGGCTGCTGGAAAATTAAGAGGCCACGCACCAGGCTAAGCATATTCTTTTTGGCTTTTAGTGGCACCAATTAAAAAGACAAGGCCTGTTTGTATGGAGGGTCTACAACCAAGGTTGACTAGAAACTTCTTCATGTGCAACTACAGCCATTACTGTTTGAAAAGCACCATCAACTTCAAGGAACTTTCTCTTTGCTATCCTACAGCATCTACTGTAGTGTACATCTGACGTCAACAATAATCACTTGGATCTTTCAAAGAACGCCCAGTATTCTGGGTAAAGAAAAATCAGTGCCAGCATTCAACGACAAATAAAGTAAATAGACACCAATTTACTCCAGTAACATAAAGAGACAGCAGAATCAAATCTGAATAAGCAGGGCTCCATGTAACAGTGGTATACAGGGAGCTAAGAAGCAGAAGACAAGAAGGATGCCCTGGGACATTCAGACTCACTGGATCTCTGTAAACGGGAAACACTGGAATCTCCTCGCGGTTGACAAACATAGCCTCTGCAACCACCGGTCCTGTTAAGAGAGAATAGTTATCATCATTGAAATTCAAAGAGAAAAGATGTCATTTAACTGTGTTAAGCTATGGTAATCCTACATCTTCTCTCTGGCATTTACAGTTGAAACTTGAAGAAGAAGAAGAAGAAGAAGAAGAAGTTATGAAAACTAAAGCTCCACAGAAGAGCCAGGGACAAGGTACTCTTCACATTGCCTGATTATGACCAGAACGATAATCATCTAAAAGCTCTCGCCACAAATGTTCAAGAAGAAGCCACCTTGAAATGGATAAATGCTGTACTATCAAATTTTCACCCGCAAACATGATTTCTTCATTAGATAAGCCTACCAATAACAAAATTATCTTCTGTTCCCAGCAAAAGAACAAACTCCCATCTCAAGAATCAAAAACTCTTAAATCCTCGCCATTCCCCGCAATTCTCCGCGGAAACTCAAACCGCCGCATCATCGATCAGCACATACTGAGAACCAACCGATAAAACTCGCTCCACGCCCCCAACACCGGAACTCGCGCCCCTCTCCCATTCGAAGGCGAATCAAATGGCGCCAACTCACCGGGCTTGACCACGTGCCGGTTGGTGAGGATGATCCCGCGCTGCTTGTCGACGACGAAGCCGGTGGCGTAGCTGGCCCCGGCTGCCTCGGTGTCGAAGGCGCGGCAGGCGGTGGTCCGCAGCACGACCACGGCGGGGACCACCCGGTTGAGGGCCTTCCGCCAGTCCTCGGCGGTGGCGGCGTTCTCCCGTAAGGGGCCCGCCCCGTCGATCTCCATGCCGAGCTCCCCGTCCTTCATGGCGGTGTCGATCCCCATCGCCGTCGCCGAATCGGAGCCCAACCGCTCCAGCGAATCCGCCATCGAAATGATCACTCTCTCTCTAACAACCCGCCGGTCGAATCTTGATGCGAATCGGCGACACGGGATTCGATGAGGGGGGCCCCGAATCCGGTCTCTCTCTTAACTTTGATCGGGAAAGTAGAGAGAGAAAGCAAGAAAGAAAGTGGAGAGCAGTTGGGGCGTCTTGCGTTTTGCTTCTCAACCCTCTCTCTCTCTCTCTCTCTCTCTCTAACCTGCGCAGCAGTAGCCGGGTGGGTTTATGGCAGCAAGAAAGATGATGAAGATGGCCATTGGAAAATGGAATTTATAAAGAAAATATCATAGCAGTGACTAGGGAAAAAAAAAAGGGTTTCATTAGCTTTTTTTTTTCCCTTTGGCCTGATTATTTTTTCAATTAATCATATAAAAAATACCGCATTTCCAAAAGCCTGACTCGACCCGATTCGACCCATTTTCACCTCACGTGATATAGCTAGCCGGGCACGAGCCGTGCCCATTAACATGACCCCTCAAGAAAATGTGGAAGGAGAGGGGACAGGCATTGCGCGTGAATAATTAATGTATTTTTCGGGCGTAATTAACTTGCTAAATATAGAATTATTGGAGGGAGTATGCTTTTCCGCATGGCATGGGTAGACATTACAGCCTGTATTCGGCCAAATGACGACATAATGAACTAACATGGGGTTAAAATATAAAAAATAAAAAGTATGTATGTATGTATGTATGTATATATATTTGTTATGGGCAGGTAAACGCCATGATAGTCGGCAGTCTTCGCATGCCTTCGGACCAAATTATTTTTTTTTTTAATAACTTTTTGCATCATGTAAAACTTGGAAATATCAAATGACTACTCAATATGTATATGAAAGTCACTAAGCACGTACGATCTAAAAATCACCAACACTCTTTGACAGATTTCATGTCGTGTTGCACACTCCAACACATATCCGATATGTTCAGATACTCGATCAATAGGTGTCAAAAAATTCCAACACCTGATCAATTTTCTCATCCGACACGCAAGTTCAATTTAAAAAAATTTTAATAAATGAGAGTTCAAAATGTATATATGTGAAAAAATAGTAATATAATAAATTAGGAAAAAGAAGAAAAATATAGTATTACATTCTCTTCCGACTCTCATTTCTCGTGATGCACTATTCACCCCCAAATTTTTTTCTTTTTTCTTCGAACACGTCTAATACGCGAGTTCATAAAATAAATTGCTTATTTTTTCTCCCTTCAAATTTCATGAATTATTGAAATAGAGTTAAATTTGTCAAATTGAAATAATTGATAATATTAATAAATGATGGATTAATGTTTTTAGTGTAAATGCATTCTACACTTTTTAATTATTTATTGATTTGGGAATTTATATCAAATTAATTTGATTGAAATTATCATGAAAATGATAATTTATTATGTATATATAAAAATATACATTTAATAAATAACGTGTCGAAATTTTTTATTTTTTGAGAAACGATGTGTCGACGTGTTATCACGTTGTATGTTGATACTACCTAGCGTACGAGTAATCAAATGAACGCGTAAAAACTTTTATCTTTGGTATGGTAAAAACAACCGACCATTTCCGACTTATTTCTACATAAAAAAAAAAAATAATAATAATAATAATAATCAACCATAACGACAATAATTTGCTAGCACCGTGGAAGCAGGAGAACTAGTTCCGAGGCAAATCATATAAGTAAAAATAATAGCACGTAAGCTAATGAAGCGGAGGAGGGCACGGGACCGGATCGCTTGGCTCGCACGCTCTTCCCGATCTTCTCATGGGCTGGCGTTGCTCATGGAGATGGTCCGGAGGAGGGCGTTGCTCTTGGCGATGTCCCGGAGCGGCTTGTCCGTGAACCGGATCAGGTTGTACGCGAACGCCCCGGCCAGGGCTCCCACGATCGGCCCGACCACGTACACCCAGATCCCTGTGTACGTGTGCTTCACGATGGCCGGTCCGAGGCTCCTCGCCGGATTCATCGAAGCTCCCGACACTTGCCTGTGAATCGAACCTAGTTTCGGTCGGAATCCATCTGGAGTTCGGGACGTGGGCAACTAAAATGAAACTGGATCGGAGAGACTCACCCGCCGACCAAGACGTTCAGCATTATCGTCATCCCTACCGCGATTCCTCCGAGTTCTCCTCTCTGTCGAAACATCAATTCGTGTCAGATCAGTTGATGAAAAAGGTAGGGATATAATCAGTTCGTGCTGGGGAAGCGGACCGCTCTATTGTCGGTCGTGACGCCGGAGATGACGAACATCAAGAGGAAGGTGATGATGATCTCGACCATTAGAGACTGGCCGCTGGATCCGGCCGGTACCGTCCCGAAGAAGGCGTTAGGAGTCACCTCCAAGATTCCGGCGAGCGTGGCGCTCGCGAGTATCGATCCCGTGAGCTGAGCTGCTATGTACAGTGGAACCTACATGTAAACGCCATATCCAATTTCGAGGTCTGAGAATCTGCTGCTAATATTATTGGAATGCCGACGATGGTCCAAATAAGATGATACTTGTGAACATGTAGACGAGCAGCAATTTTCTGAGATGAAATGTTTCGCTTTTTAACCCGGCAATGGGAAAAAGTGAACTTTCTTTTATATTAATTTCCCAAATTACATTGAATGTACTACATGATTTGCCGGCATGATATAACTCAATAAATCTCCAGTTTCTTAGCATGTCATGGCTTAATTCCTTTAAAAAACACCAACTTTAACTCGAATCTCAATTCTAGGCCATACCTTTTTTGTTTTGTTGTTTGAGTCCCAATTCTGGCACTAACCTTTTTTTTTTGTCTCACAAACTTTAGATGATGGGCGTAACAACTAAAATGAGATTTTAAAAAAAAAAAATTGGGTCGGAATTGGGACCCAAGTTAGCTCGTGCTTCTTTACAAGATAAAATATAGACCAAAAGCGAGGCCCGAGCTAAAGTTTTTTTATGAGGAAAAGAAATATTCAGATTTGAGACTCGTGTTAAAGTTGGTGCTTTTTAAGGAATTAAGCCAGCATAACATCTATTTTTAACTACTTCACCAAAAAAAAAAAAACATATATTTTTAACTAATCTTGGTTCGTTTTAAACTCGAAATCAAAATGTAATCTTTTGTCCCATCTCTCCATGCACAATTAGGTAGGATTCACTAAGAAACTAGATATTTTCGTATATTCCTCTCCCGAAGAAGTAGCCAATGCAACAGAAAATTGCCATAATCTCTCTAACGGTTTAATCCACCAAAGGTCCACTCGCATGTCCCTTGCAGTATATATGAAACGCAGAATTTGAAACTGTGGCCACTCACCTCCCGAAACGGAAACCGCCGGAACGCGGCGAGGGTGATGGTGACGGCTGGGTTGAAGTGGGCGCCGGAGATGTGCCCGACCGTGTAGATCATGACCATGACGATGAGCCCCCACGTCACGCATATCCCCGGGAACGTCACTTGCCCGTAGATCTTGTTCACGGCGACAGAGCCGCAGCCGGCGAAGATGACGAAGTATGTGCCGATCACCTCCGCTATCAACTTTTTTACACGCACGAGCCATGCAGAAGCCATCGAAAGCGACCACGTCAAGAGAAGATGGCTAAAGAGAAGGCTTCAATCGTCAGCACCATATACTATAGATGGAATGCGAACCTTTTGCGCGGCGGCGACGACCAGCGGGGACGAGCAGCAGCCAATGAAGCCGCCGGAGGCGTGCTCGGCAGAGGCGGCTACGCCGTCCTCCATGCTGGAAATCTCCGACTCCTGAACTTCGTTGACCCTCGTCGCCATAGAACACGCAGAGAATGGATATGGTGAAGAGGATGTGTTGTGGAAAGAGTTTAAGAAGAGACTTGTCAGGCAGTTTTGAGAAGGAGATAGTTGAGAGAGAATATCGTGGATTTTTAGTGTTGGTCATGGGTAAGTGGGAGCTTGAAATTAGCTAAGTGAGGTTTATCCGGATAGGGAAATTGTTTAGTCTTTTAAAAACATTATCTACTCAAAATTGATATCTATTTTAAATAATTATCTCTACTCTATCTTTGAAATTATGTTAAAGAAAATGAGTGATGTTTCTTCATTCTCAATTTTCTTTTCACAAGATCTCATTTTAAGTGATTGTGTTTCTACTTTGTTTGCATATTTGGGTTACACTTAATCTTTTAAAAAAATGAGTAAATCAATTTTGCCCAATAAGAAGATTGCCCTAGTAATTTGTGACACAAGGGATTGCCTTGGCCACCTTCTTCACTTATCCCCTTCTCTCGATTTGCAAACATGATCTGATTCACGTTGATATAATCCCAATTCTTGAAAATGAAATAATCAGAATTGGTTAAATGAACATATCACATAATATAAGAACCCCATTTGATGACGTCCTTTCAGCCCCCCTCATGCGGATGTGCACTGTGCTTGTAAGTTGTGACGATTTAAAGAAGTCAAGTTATCCAATTAAACGTGCTGTTTTCCTTTTCACCTTATGCTATTTTTTAGCGTTGTTTGAATTATGGTTAGTCAAGATTTCAGGTAGGAGAGATCTTTCGGCGTAACACACGGGTAAGTATTAGACTAAGTTTCCACAAATAAAATGTATGTCACGATCGATTAAGAGGTAGAAGAAGTGATTTAGCGAGCCAAAACATCGTTATGAGGACAAGGGCATGTCGCCGAAGTTGGTCAAGGTTTGAGTATTGTTTCGATAATGAGGTCAAATGTGGATCGTTTACAATTTAAGCATTGCATTGAATAATTGTTCTTTCATGAAGAAATAATTTTTATGTAGATAATGACGGAGAAGACGATATGAATTGAGCGGTGTAAAAGGAGATATAAGTCAAAAGCCGAATGCGTACAAAAATAATGGTCTCTCTCGTTAAGTAGTACGAATTCATGCCATAGACAAAGGGTTGTGGATGAAATACTTGAAGGGATTGATTCTAGGGGGAGGAAGGTGCTCTCATTCTCACCCAAAACTCACTAGCATGATATCTCTTCTCATAGTGATGCATTGACTTAACTCCTAGTGTTGTTGATTTTGACAGCAATTGGCTCAGAACAATACGGACAACTTCCGAAGAGAACATCAAATGACCTGCGGCAACAACACACGAACAACAGCTCAAATTCACTGCAAGCAAAACAAGAAGAGGAGATGGACAGGCACCACAGATATAGAAGGTGCAGGAGGAAGTCATTTGGTAACGGGCAGTGCAGTGAACAGATCAAGGGGGAGGGCCTCATGGACAATGAGACTGCAAGAGAGTCTAAATTTTTCAAGAACTCGGATCAAAATAACTTATGACAGACTAGTGACTTTGCAGTGGTTATGAAGTCCTGATGGTATGGCTTTGGCAAGAACCCAGTTCGAAAATATAAAACCGACCACTGAATTGTGCAGGCTTGTTACTTTTCAACCGATAATTTGTCCCAAGAAAAAAAAAAAGACGATTTGTCCAGATCTGTGATAGTTTAGTGAGCAAAGCCAAAATATGCACATGTAATGCTCGAATCTGTCCTCCAAAAGCAAACCATAGTCACTTTTTGAAATCACATGTGGTGCATAATTCAAAAGGTAGTGTAGACCACCGCAGCAAAAGTGCTGTGTACTTGTTCAACCTCTACCATTCAAAGAGCTTGCTATGAGAGGAAGGTCAGAAGCAGCCTCCAAGAGTAAAGGCCAAACTGCTTACTATCATCCTAGAGGAACTAAAATGGTTGAAGCTATTTTCATGCATGAAGTAGGTAAAAGAAAAGGCATGGGATTAGGAAAAGTCAACTTACTGCCTAGTTGTGGTGATAGACCGTAACCAGTCTATTAGACAAAGACTATGAAAAGCTCTGCTGCAGTTCGCATTATCACACTGGTAGTCCGTCGCGCATCCACTCTTGGTTCCAAGTTCATCCTCTACGAGTAGGTAACAGAAAATTATAAGGTGAGAGTATCAACTCATGGTCGTGGTCCTATGCATGTATTCATGCATCTGAGAAGGTATTACCAATGGGAAGATGCTGAGCATAACATATTCCACATTCCACTTGCTGCTCATCCTTCTCTGTATCTGGGCCTTTTGGTAGTTCAAACCCAAAAATACAGACCAGATTATCTCGAAAAGGTTTTTCTGGCATCCTATAATAGAGAAGTGCAGATAATGAAAGAAGCGACTGTAACAAGATAGGTCCACTTGTATAAGAATTGAAAGAAATAGATTGTTCCGAATTGAGTCCAATATGATTGTTTAACAGTTCCAGATCTATAGCACTGTGCTGACAGTTGGACCTATATAGAGCAGAATAATAGGAAACTCCCTCCCTCCCCTCTCTCTCAAAGATCTTTTCTCTAGTCATTACTTCAATGATATCAAAGCATTGAACTCTTCACCAAATATTTGGTCAGCTTAGGCATAACACAAGCAAGACAAACATAATCTTAATATGGTCAAGAAGGCAGCAAGGGAGTACAAAACCTTCAGTTCCAATTCAAGGCCCTTCTGTGAAAATCTACAAACCCTCGTAGAGCCATGCCCATCCATCCATCCATCCCTCCCTCCCTCCCTCCCTCCCTCCTGCTCTCCCTCTTAAGCCATTCCTGGTAGAGCCATGTTCAGCTCTCTCCCTCCCTCCCTCTCCCCTCCCTCCTAAGTCCTTGTGAAAAAATACAAACCCTCGTAGAGTCATGTACAGCTCCTTTGATAATATTCGTCTTCATCGATGATTTACGGTCAGATTTCATTTGATCTCTCCCTCATGGTAAAATATACTAGTTAAGTAGACAAGTACCATTTTTTGCAGTTTCTGCTCCACGCCTTTCTCAAAGGGCTTATACTAGAATCTGGACCCATGAAGCGGCACCTATAGAAGTACAAATTGAAGTTGTTGGCAGCACAAAACAAGTCCACGGTACCAGCAGCAGTTGTAATTCAGAATATATTCTTACTCTGGTATGGTTTTAGGATTCTGCGCACTTATAGATAACATGACAATGCAATCATTTCCTTGCAGGAAGAAAGAAGAAACATTGGAGTTAGATTAAGGACAGAATATGAAGATATACTTTGATCTTGGAGAAAAGAGGAATCACCTATATTGACTAGACGATGGCACATAGCTCGGCATGGAAATTTAGGATCAACAACCCAAAGAGAGTTGTCAATATCATCCAATGTGGACCAAAAGTCCTCAAGCGAATCCACATGCTAAATTTGTAATGGACAAATTAACATCCTTATAAATTTGTCCCTAAAGAAGATAGGGTTTCTCCCAAACAGCAGAAAAAACTAATCAAAACCTTCAGCTAACAACCTAGATATGTACCTTTTTGAACTGAATCACAGCATCCTTCAATCTTGAAGTCTCTGACCATTCTATTTTAGGAATATATGGTACATCCTGGCAAGAGGTTTAGCGAGTATTATGACCTCTGAAAAGGAAGTTAGACATGATCAAAAATAAATATACTGACCCCCGAGATAGAAGGAGGGCATTGGGGGTAAGTTTTATCCACTTGAACTTCCATGACATGAACCCTTCCGCTTGCATCCCTTGTAATTGATTTGTCAAAAAGTTGAAGACTTTGAGGGTTACAAGAGAGGTGAAGGAAAAACAGGTAATATTCAATACAACTAGTAAAAACAAGCAGAAGGAAAATCCTTAACCAAAAAAATATGCATGAACACACAGCTCCCTGTTAAAGTGTGTATGCGTATACATATTTGAAACTAAGACAGACAAGAACCATTAGGACAAGCTTATCCAAGATACTTAACTAAAAAACAGTAGCACTAAAAGTTAAAGTTATTAAGCACAGACGATAAAAACAGCAACATAGCTACAACTTTCTTCAACTGTCAATAACAGGAGAGATTTTATCTCCAACAGCAGCAAGTGTAGGCACACCTTACATGGATGTGGCCATATCAAACCAGATAAAGTCTACAACAGGAGTATAAGCCAGACCTTACGTAAAAGACAAAGCGTGACCACGTCAAAACCAGATCTAACTGATGAAGCACTGAAGGAAAGAACCATATACAAAAGGCTGACACCTCCTCTTTCTTTCTCTTTCTTTTTTTCCTTTTCACTATAAACGAGTTCTTTGTTAATGAAACAAAGACCCTTCAACCCAAAAAAAAAGAAAAAAAAGTGAAACAAAGACCCAGAAAACTGCAAAAGATCAGAAGAAGCTAGCTTCATAACCAAAGACAACAAAAGCATAGGTATTTAGTGGATGCCTAGAACTTGATGGACAATGAAGAGAGAATAGACAAATGAACTCAATGGTGGATGATGAGCAACAACCAGCAATGATGGACAGACTGTGAATGGTGCACCCGCAAGAGGTGTGAAGGAGGTCCACAGCTGGAGAGGAGCTTAATTGTTCCATCACATTAGTTTCAGGCTGGAAATGCCCTAGATTGAGGAAGAGTGTTGAAGAATACTAGTTAGATAAGTGTTAGGTACCATAAGTAAGGTACTTAGAAATTTGGATGTTAAGTAGATTATTGCTCTATGCTCCATAAGTAGAGTATATTAATCTTGCATCAACTCAAGTGATAAAAATGTAGCCCTTTGTGCTTTTGTCTCCTTTCTTACGATTCCAAATCTTAACAATTACTAAATAATATTAAAAAACACAGAAGCCAACTAAGAATCAGTCAAAAGGCACAACAAAAGATATAGGAATTACGATTGTGCAGAAGGTGAAGGTGAAGGTGAAAATTTCAGGTAAGAAAAAAAAGACGAATAATTATCAGCAGATGCAACTTACAAGATACGGAAGCTGAGAAATGTCAAATTGTCACCTAGTCGCACCAAATGTTCCCATCCAACATCTTCGATCTGCAGATAAATAGCAAATTATCCACTTTTCATGTCAAGGTAACGAAAAGAATTTATAATGCCTCCAAAAGGAAAAGAGAATCATTTATCTTGAACAAAAATATCCTCCCCCAGATAGAATAGTGAAACAAGCTCAGAAGAAAAAGAACTAGTATATTGCTGTGAATTGCAACCATATTGGCCTTTTCTCTTATGATGAAGCTACTTAAACACAATACAATGAGAGTTTCCAAAAATGTGTGCCAGCAAGCAAATATTTAGAGAAATACATATGCAAATTACACTTTGGTCACCTCTGAATACAATTTGCGGCAAAAAGAAGATGAGTTCGCCAGCTCTCTGCATCTAATTTGTCCAGCACATTCCTGTAGTTTTAAGAAAGAGTGTCCGTCATACACATACAGAGTTCAACAATGCTGTTGTTAAGATGGCCAAATTGCATGAACACTTCTGCATCCAAGGTTCCTTATATGCTTGGTCGTGTCAAATGCAAGGAACAATATGTCATTAAAATAATCAATATATAAAACATTACCCAGGACGAGAAAATGCATGCAATATCATCTTGGCCGCTCGAGGTGACGAGCTTGTCTTAAAAAATACTCAGAATCTTTGATTGATTGTCATGAAAATAATAAAGGACAACAAATTGTTGAAAAAGATCAACAAACTTTGGGAATTGGAATAGGAAATAGTGAAATTTGATTTCAATTGAGGAAGTTACTTCCACTTCAAATTGCAACTAGATAAATGGTATTTGTTAGTATGTAGAGTAACTATTTCTTCAAGTAGGTAATAATTTGAATCAGTCCTGTTTACTTGCACTAAGGAAAGCAACAACAAACCCTCATATAACAAAAGTGAAATAAGCTCTCTCTGAAAGGGCATTAAAACTTTGCTGTGGTGCTACCACCACTGAAATCAGCCCATGTATATGCCCCAATTTTTACATAAGTTCCAGAACTATCTTGACAGGCTAGACAAGAACAAAACACAGCCAGAGAAGCCATAATAACTGGTCGTACTTGTTCTTTCTTTCGTCTACTGAGGAGAAAACAAGATTATGTGACTGATCAATACCTCCTCACCAGTAGTCTCCACAGGAACAAAGCCCATTCTTAAAATGATGGAAACGATTTGCATCTCGCACGACAATCTCTCTATTGACAAGCTTAGATATAAATTTGGTTGCTGCATGACAGTTAACACACGCGCGGAGATTTTTTATTATGCGAAGTGTTGTTCCAGGAGTAGTGCTAATCAATCCATACGCAATGGCAATTCTCTCACTATGATTACAAAGGAATTGCTCCTTCTCTTCATGTATCAAGTCATGCATCACAGACTCTGTACTGGGGACAAAACCAGCCTCCTTCAACCTACTCTCCAATTTCTCAAGTTCTTCAAATATTTCCTTGGATCTTGGATGTGACTTGTCTCCTACACGGAAGGCCTGAAGCTTTCCATTGATCTCAATCAAACTGTATCCAAGGTCCTTATTGAGACCTTTTTCTCTCATCACTACTCGTATTTTGGCAACTTGGTCCCATAAACGTAATGAAGCATAGAGATTCGAGAGTTGAACAAAATGTCCAATATTATATGGGTCTAGTGAGAAAAGATGTTGTGCAGCATATTCACCCAGTGCCACATTCCGATGAATCTTGCATGCACTCAAAAGAGCACCCCATACAGATACACCTGGTTCAATGGGCATCTTTAGGATAAAATTATAGGCTTGTTTTAAATGTCCGGCGCGTCCAAGAAGATCGACCACGCAAGCATAGTGCTGATGACGTGGTTCAATCCCATAACTACTCATGCTGTGGAAAAATTCCCACCCCTCTTTTAAAAGACCTGAATGGTTGCATGCAGTGAGAAGTCCAACAAAGGTGACATCATTTGGGCACACACCAACTTTCTTCATCTCGTGGTAAAGATCAATGGCTTCTCGGCCCTTACCATGCAATCCATATCCCACAATCATAGCACTCCACATGACAACATCCTTGTCTCGTGCACGATCAAAAGTTTTTCGAGCCAAATGCAGGCTTCCGCATTTTGCAAACATATCAATGAGTGCTGTATTCACAAAAATGTCATCTCTAAATTCACTCTTAGAGATGTACTGGTCCATCCATCGTGCCAACTCAAGAGAGCCCACTTGGGCGCATGCCAAAATAGCGGATGACACAGATATAGTATCTGTTTTTATGTTTTTAGAGATCATCCCCCGGAATAGCTCCACAGCTTCCTCAGCATAGCCATTCTTTGAATAACCAGAAATCATGGCATTCCACAAAATTAAGTTTGGCATCTCCATCTGATCAAAAAATGTTCGGGCAACAGTGACAAGACCACACTTAGCATAAAAAGCTGTGAGAGATATAAGCAAGTCCGGTTCATGTTCAAGACCCATCTTGATGACACAACTGTGAACAGATTTCCCTTGATCAAGATCCTCTATATCAGTGTATGCTTTAAGAATACTCACAAGAGCAATCCAATCAGGATGTACGTTTGATTTCCTCATCTGGCCGAAAATTCTCAAAGATTCCATCGGTTGGCCATTCTGAGCATACCCAGAAATCATAGATGTCCACGATACAACGGTCCTACCACGTAATCGGTCAAACACAATCTGAGCATGCTCAACCTTGCCACATTTGGCATACAACGTCACAACACCATTCTGCACAAACACATCCGATCCAAAACCATGCCTATAAACCTGTCCATGTATGCACCTACCTATTCCAAGAGCAGGCAAGCCAGTACATGCTCTCAAAATGTAGGGGAAAGTGAAGCCATCCGGACTGACACCAGTCCCCAGCATTTCAGAGTACAATTCAACAGCATCACTGAACATATTGTGCCTCGAGTAACCCCTAATTATAGCATTCCACAAGAACACATCCGGGTCAGAAAATTCATCGAACACCTTACGGGAATATCGAATTTCTCCAAGGTTCGAGCTCCCATTGACCAGCTTGGTGATCAAAAAACTATCTTTATGTAGTCCAAGGACCAGCAACTTGGCATGGATTTGATTCAAATGTCGTAAGCACGTGGAGTTTTCAATGAGAGAAGCGAAAAAGTCGTCCAGACTCAACTTGCGGTTCTCGAAGTGTCCAGTCCCGTGAAGGTCATTGTCTAGGAGGAGAGGCAAACTACTGCTACATCTAACAATTCGAAACGCAGAAACAGGAAAGGAAATGCGGGACGCTAGAATGCTCGCGGCATCAAACGAGGCGACACGGCGGGAAACAACCAACATCCCGCGGCGCAGATGGCAGACAGCACGGTTCGGCCTGCACATTACAGTTAAGTCACCACCTCCGAACCCAATTTGCGGCAATGAGGCAAGGAGGGTCCATCATGTTCGTTCGCGCTTTTTCCAAGGGTATTCTCTCAATCCAACTGTCGTCAAAATCGTGTCTTGTCGGGGTCGGGGTCGGGTTTTACATGTATCTCATCAACGTTATCTTTAGGGTAGAATGGAGAGCGGCATCGTCAGGCTCACCCTCGAGTCGCTGAATCACAATGGGAACAAAAGTTGTGGTCTCAACAGGAAAAAAAAACATACATACATATGAATTGAAAGTTTCGAAATCACTTGGGAAATCGGAAAATGCGATTTGCGGAAACGTTAAGACGTCGAGAATGAGCAGACGCGAGAGAGAGAGAGAGAGAGAGAGAGTAGAGATGCAGAGTGTCACAAAGAGTCTGGGGGCCATACTGTAGCGATGTCAGCTCGGAGAAGCCCTCGCTTCGTCATCACGCACGCAGTCTCTCTCTCTCTCTCTCTCTCTCTCCCTGCTAACGCTTTCGACTACTTCATCGGCGACAGAATGTCGAGACTAGGTAATTGTCTTATTTTTACTTGGAAATTCTCGTTGCCAATTGAAATAAATGGACAAAATTTTGACTTTCAAATTTTTCCCAAAAATTGAAATTCAATCTACCGAAAATCAAATTTATGATTTTTTTTTCTTTGAAAGTGAAGTTTTAGTCAAATCAGTGATCGATAATTCATGTATCGCTCTATAAAATTGAAAATGAAATTATGTTTCTATCGCAATCTAGATATGGATTAAATTATGAGATAAATTCATACTTCAAGTGAAGACGGTTTTTATAAAAACAAAGGAAACAACCCCAAGTCTTAAGAATTCATTTGTTTGGCAATAAATTGACCGATGTATTCAAGAGTCAATTGATCATCTTCGGTGGCATAAATGGTAAAATTAGTAGTTTGAATCCTCTTGGGTATCATATATTATCAACCCAATTGGAATATGACTTTCCATTCACCGGTATAACAATTCCTCTATCAATACCTATTTGTTGTGCAACCATATCTACCATTTGCTAAATATCTAATAGACCTGACCTTCTTGACCCCAAGGTTCAGGGTAGAAAGGCCGATAAGCACGACCTTCTTGCCTCCTAGATTTAGGTGCTGGTTGTTGACGTTATGATTAACTAGCAAGTAAAGCCTATTATCGACGAGATTAATCTAGACTAGATTAACTTGGATGGATTCTTCAAGCTTTTCTAAAATCTTTGCTGGTGGTGGGATCACTTGATTGTATTGGTATGGACTAATTGGATGTCCCGAGTCTTGAGATGATATCATTGATCACTTCAACGACCATTAGTTTAATCACATCAAAGAAATGCCTCATCGAGTGATTTGCCACCTCATATTACTATTTCTCGAATAGCTTCTTCATGGCGGCCACCAAAGTGCTAATTCCATTGTCTGCTCTTCTGTAAGATGTTTCGAGATGTTAACATTTCCACCTTGGCTTGTCTCTATTATGCAGGAGCAGTTGAAATCTCAGACTGAGTAATGCTTTCACTGGGTTTGGTACCCGCAACATAATCAAGCTCTGGGTGATTCCTTGTTCTCGGTATTGTATTTTCTCAAATCAACCACATTGGCCCTACTAAGTATAAATATATTTTGTTGGAATTTGCCTCAATGACGACATACCTTATACTGAAAATCTTTCTTCAATTTTAATTAAATGAGACGGGATAGGAAATATTACGGGTACACAAGGAAATTGGTAGATACACTTCAATGGAATTTTATTGACGTTGAAGTGCATGAGATAAAAATATAAGGTTGAATTTAATCGACAACAAAGCACTCAAAAACTACTGCGAAGATATACATCAAAATTTAAGCAACAATAGTGTATCTGAGAGCTATAGTTATGACTACGATATAGGAATTGAAAGATAATAAGATTTGTTAATTTATGTGTGGGGCAATCTCCAAAGAGTCTAATTTGGCTATTTAAAGCCTACAATCGGCGATCACCAATAAAGGTTTACAGCAAACTAATATTGTTACTCTTCACAAGGACTGAATTTCAATCCCATTTCAACCAAAAGACTAATGATTACAACATTAAAGCTCATTACATCACATGTAAGCAAATGTTTAATTGAAGTGCAATCTCATTTCCACCAAAAGTATATAGGTTTACAGCAAACCAACATTCCCACCAAAAGTCGTAGCAAACTAGCAACATAACTAAACTTCAAAATTACTCCAATACAATTACATATTCTATTGGTGACTATGGTAGGTTGAGAAATATCTTCTTATTATTTACTTTACATTCAAGCATAAAATAAGTCAAATAAGATAACAACAACACAATCAATAATTGATAATACTTTCTTTCACTTTTCATCTTTAAAATATCATTTTTCAAATGGTTGGTTAGAGATGCTAAAACCTTGATTTTCGCTTGCATTAAGTCAACATCGTCCAACTCATCCGTTAATGTAGGTGGAGATTAATGTCATCCCTCAAGTAGCTCCAAGATCACTTTTGTTGCTCGAATTAAGAATTTCGGATTGGAAATATTTGCACTTCGAGCTTTCTCTATACTTAGCATGTACATGGAATTTTCTCCAAAGATTCAACCAAGTCCAAAAAGTTCTTTAGACTTGGTAGCCCACAATAACAATAATATTAAGCTTATTCCCTTCATTGAAGCGAATTTGAGCCGCTTGTGAAGCTCCCGTTCTCCATTTGCAAGAATGAGTTGTTAATTTTTTAGGCAAACCGGATTAGGGTTTCGATTTTTGATTGAATGGTTTTTAGGGTTTCACATTTGAGAATCTATTTCAAGTTGGCGATTTAGGGTTTTTATTTGGGGTAAACCTTATAGACGACGTTGTTTTGGGGTTATATGTTGACTAGGCACACTAGCGAACCACGTCAATTTGAATAAACTAATAAAAAAGGCAATATTAGATTTCCAACAACTCAAATCGGAGTTAACACTAAGAGTGAGCGGTTCCAAGTTCCATTCAAATTCCACCTAGAATCATGAACCTATCCATCAAAATAAGTTCCCTAATTTTTGGAACATAAAACCTATATTGTCACAAGTTCCAAGATCTAACTAAGTTCCATTTACTTTTAATTAAACAATTGCAATGATTTATGATATCTAATGATTAACATTTGCTACAATCCATTAATTGTAACTCATATTAGACAAAGGAAGATTATAAAACATTAACAAAGTGAAAGTTTCATCATTAAAATCGCCAAAAATGGAAGTTCAAACTAGTAATTTCAAATAACACACTTATCATTGGACGCTATATAATGCTTTAGAATCACAAGAAGACGTAGAATAAGAAAAACATTCCAAGCTCTCGGTTTTAGGTGAAACTAGGAACCTACCTATCGAAACAAGTTATTTTTGGAATCGAAACTTGTCCTACATATCCTAGAACCCGAAATCAAACTGGTTCCCATCGGTTCGATTCTCAGGTTCCTAGTTCTATCTTGAAACCATATTCACCCTTGGTTAACACTAAGTAATTGTTTTCTTTTAAGTGGTATTTAAGTGATCAAAAAGAAAATTTTGGCATTAAAATAAATGTCCTACAAAACTTTTAGCACTTTCAATATCCTTTAAACCCTTATTGATAGCGTGCACATGCCATGTCACACTTGGATACTCGCCAAAGTTACTCGAAGATAGAATTGAACATGAGAAAACAATGCTAAGCAAGTATGAAGATTGACAAGTTTTGAGCCTTTATATACACCTCATCCGTACCCTTCAGCATGTGAGCGAGTCTCACTGATTCTATAGAAATTACTCCTGATTTATTATTTATCAGGAAGAAAAGGACAGAAATGGGCAAAGTCACAAACCATTCACAAGTGATATGGGCAAACGATAATGGCTCCGTCTCGATCACCTCATTCACCACACCCTCACAATGACCTAAACGTCACAGAATCACCTATGACAAAGCTGAGGAGAGGAAAGAAGTCCACGCACCAACTATAGGTGGTGGTGCTCAATTTATCTATCCACTGGTAAAGATGGAGTAATCCGGTGGGCAGACATCAAGATTACACTTCAAGTTAGGTGGATGGAAAAGAGGGACATACATCATGGTCCAGAGGCAGTTCCGAAGATGTTTGTCTCGACTCATTTTAGTCGACCGAGCCAATAGCACTAAAATGAGTCCAGGGGACCCACATATGCCGCATTTAAAATGATCTAGATTTTGATATTTCTCACACCGTGATTCACTAACTACTTAACATGTCAGGGGAAGGACGGGTGCAGCAGAAATATAGAAATTGAGATAATCCCAATCCACTCCAATCCAATCCCAATCCCAATCCCAAACCAACATGATGTCTATTTCGAGTTACAAAATCATTACACAGCATTGAGAGAAGACTCGTGGATATTCTTCTTTCATAAGTTCATATCTTTTGCCAATAACAAGAAGAAGCCACGAAGTTTGGAAACAGAAGGCAAGGAAACCTTTACAATCTGTGTAACATTTATACAACAGTACCTTTACAAACAAACAGCAGAAAAATTACTATGATTTCAACCTTGTACTCTGAATTGTGATGCACTTCTCAGTTTATTCCAACCAGTCACCTGATACCACCACTATGGCCAGGACTGGCATATCTCACAGGAACATTTTTCTTTTACAACAAAGATTTATCCGGAGATGATAATTACAGAAGAAGATTTTACTTAAAAGAAACTTCAGAAGTACAATTGGCAAGGGGCATATCTGCGGGTGTGCATACCAGAGCCCTTTGCTGTACATGTCTCAAGGTCTGCTCCATGCTTACTTGCACCATCTCAGCAAGCATCTTCTTCGCTTTGTCAGACTGGTCCTCTCCATTGATTTGAGAGATGATGTTACAGACAATATTCTCAAGCGTGTCAGGTTGGTGATCGGATTTTGGATATGGAGATTCCCTCAGCAACCGCAATAGAGTGTGTGCTTTTCCTTGAGACTTTGGCGTCCCTTGAACAGTGAGCTCGAGGAGACCAGGAATTACACCTTCTCTGAGGATTGGTTCTCTGTATTTACAGCGATCACTCTGGCACATTGCTAATAAAGCCCCGACCGCATGCTCTCGACTCTGGAGGGACCCATTCTCCAACACATCAACTATGGCAAAAACTCCACCTTCCTCAGATGTTAACGCTATTCTACTGTCTTCAAAATTTAACAATGATTCTAGAAGAGCAGTGCATTTTTCAGCAGTTTTAGATGACTTTTTACAGGTTTTCAGTAAGTTCACTATGGAAGGAATTGGATCCGAATTGAGGATAAGACTGAGATTATCTGGATGTGTCGAAAGATTGTAAAGAGCCATTAAGGCATCAATCTTGGCCTGTTGAGTTCCACATTTCAGGATTCCTGCTAAGAGAGGGATGGCTTGGGAAGAGCTTATGACTGGCTTGTTGATGGAAGAAGCAGATAGAGTAAGCAAAGCAGCAGCTGCATGCTCCTGGAGTTCAACGTCATCTGACTGGAGAAAGCTGATAATTGGCTCAAGAGCACCCGCATCCACAATATTCACCTTATTACTGCAAGAAAAATGGGAATGAATATTAACGTTGATCTTCCAGTCATGTTGAGAGGCTACTTTACCATAAAAATCAGTGAAGCATGAGCAACTATTGAGAGGCAAGCAGCAAGCAATCAATAATTTCAAGACCGGCAAAGGCACAAAACAAATATACCTAAGAGCTCTCCTATTATTTCCTCAATCTAGGGGATTGACCAAGATTCCCTGACAGTAATAGCAGCATTATTGATTAGACCAATGAAGATAACAGTGTAAGATTTGCCTTAGCTCTGTCGCAACATATTATGGACCTGGCCCATCTAAGAAGCACTTGATTACCAGCTGATGAGATTTTGTATAATCCACAATAGTTTAAACAATCTTCTCATTCTTGACAAGGCAACAGATATGTTGTTTCGCAGTTGCTGACCCCGTGGAAAGCTAAAGTCACTACCCAATCATCGCCTCATCACTATAGGAATGGTTTGATGCTCATGAGAACATCATGGCAACAGAGAAGCAGAAGCCATAGTCCTCATGCGCATAATTCGAGATGCAAGAATAAGAACTAGCGTTGACAAACTACAATCCGATTCTAAGCCAGGTGGTTAACAGACAAATGCAAGTTTCCACGCTCATGGGTCCACCTCAGAAATCTTTAATGATGCCGACAAACTCTCGGAATCAGTCGAAATTCGGATTACTTCACGAGCAGCACCGCATAAGATGCAAAAGAAGGGAAAAGAAAAAGGCAATGAAAAGAGGGAGCGGAGCATGTGAACTAAAGAAGAACCACCCTGGAGTCAGATTAGTGGTGAGCTTCCGACCACGGAACACCCACATGTTCCCTGAGAAAAAGGAATATGCCCCGCTCGAAATATCTATCCAACCGACCATTTTGGCCTTTAAAGCCATCCAGAACATAATGATCAAGAACAAAAGCCCACCGGCAGCGACAGAGAGAGAGAGAAATCTATTGACCGAATGAAGCGACTTTACCGACAGAATTTAAAGATCGCATCTTTCGATTTAACAAGATAATAATTCCGCGAAAAGTTTCAGATATTATCAACTAGGAAAAGCTTAAGATGAGCTCAACTTTCCCATTTCCCACAAAAAAACGCGACTTGAAACAGCCAATAGAACATGAAAAGAGTGTGGGAGAGATGAAAAGAAAAAAGAAAAGGGACGTGATAAAATAAGGAATCACCAATTGATATTTCACTTTTTCCCCCCTCTTTAAAATTTGCCCAGTTGATGAACCCGAGGTAAAAGCAAGTGAGAGAAAGAGAAAAGGGAAGGAGCAGCGGCAACTCAAGCAAAGTATCGTCGTCGTCGTCGTCATCATCCTCATCCGTCAGCTTCTATTGGGGGAAAGAAAAAACAGAAGGAGAAGAAGAATCTTCTGCACGAAAAAGGTAATCTGATTCCCCCAATCAAGTTCTTCTCGAAGCAGCCGCAACTCTCCACGGATAACCACCGAGACGTCCAAAAACAATGAACAGATGTCCATCCCGATTGAAATGAAAGTTAAAAAAGAAATGATAAGAGGCGGCGAAAGCATCGGGTAAGAACAAAAATCTCTTAAGCCCGACCAAATTCAGGCCGGATTTCCCGAGCAAACGCGTTCAACCGCATCGTCCACGATCCACAGAAATGACGAGGGGGAAGAAGAAGGACCGAAAAACGGAAAAATATGAGATCGTATTCGAGTTCGAATCGCGTCCGCATCAACAGAAACACGGAGGACACAATCGAGAGCAGCAATCAATCCGTGCTACGGAGAGAGACAGAGAGAGAGAGAGAGGGAGGGAGGGAGGGAGGGGTACGTTTCGTCCTTGACGGCGAGGTTGAGGAGGGCGACGAGGGCGGCGTCCTTGAGCTCGGGGAGTCGAGGCGGAGCATGGCGACGAGGGGCTCGACGGCGTCGGCGAGCTGGCGGCGGAAGGCCGGGGAGGTCTTGGTGAGGCGGCGGATGTCGCGGGCGGCCTGGAGCTTGGAGCCAGGGTCGTCGGCGTGGAGGAGGCGGAGGACGCGGAGGGCGGCGGCGGAGGCCGAGCGGGGCGTCGCCGCCTCCAGGCCGTTCGTGCGGTTCTCCGGTGGCGAATAGTCCATTCCTCCCCACAGAGAGAGAAGAGTAGAGAGAGAGAGAGAGAGAGAGAGAAGAGGCTAGAGAAAGAAAAAATCTGAGTGGGATTTTAAGAGAGAGAGAGGAAGTTTAGAGGGAGGGGGTGGCGTTAAGCAACAGTTAGTGGGGCCCGCTTTTTTGCTTCTTTTTTATTTTATATATATATGTTCAGCCCGTCGTAAAAAGGTTTTATTATATATTAAAAATACGAATTGTAAAAAAGAAAAAAGAAAGGAAAGATTTTCTTGGTTTCCTTTTACCTAATTCGTTGATTGATTAAAAAAATGAGTTAATACCTTAAAAAATCCCACAAAGTGATAGATATGTAATAAATTTAGCCCAAACTAATTTTTTAACGATTAAAAATCCCAAATTAATACAATTTTGACAAATCTATTGCAAACCAGTCACTTATGACAAATTTACCTTTCGTGACAATTGAGTGAACTAGTTTATGTCATAATTGTACATTTTTTTGTTATATTAATTTAATTTAATGAAGAGTATGTTTATTACCATCTATGGGTTTTTGGGCAAGGGCAAATTTATCACAAGTTTGTCAATTTTGATTTTTTTTAATAATTTGGAATACGTTTATCATATGTGTATTAGTTTAGAATTTTTCATGATCAAAAATTTAATTTAGGATAAATTCGTTATATGTATACTAGTTTGGGATTTTTCAAGATATTAAAATTTAAAAAAATAAAAAAAGATCACACCTAATAAAGTGAAACGAGAGAAGTTCCCTCCCATGTGACGGAAAAAGCACACGGATTTAAAAAAAATTGTAAAATAAATTGTAGTTTTCTTTAATATATAATAATTTATCAAGAGATGATCATTATATTAGGCTTCACTAATGACATCTTAGCCTTGTTACTAAATCACGGATTTCCGTAACATCATTCATATCAAAGATCTCTATCGCACCGTTTAATATCCACTAGTGAATTTTGTGAAAAATGACATCCTAAAAATCATTTTTCATTTGTAGGTACCAGAAATAGTTTAAAATAGTTCAGTTTTCTTTTAAATCATTCTAAATATGTTTTTCGTGTCATTTTGTGATCGCTTTACCTTTTTTTCTTGTGTCGATCATGACATGCTTCGTGTTCATACATCCATCATGAAAGACAACCCAAATATATATAGTTAAATCAAGTTGAGGTACTACATCAAGTGTCCACTGTACTTCAATTGATGTTTAGACGAAACTACACTCGGATCAAAATTAAATCTCTCTGGCTATTACGTATTTACCATATTTTTTTTCGGAAAATGTAAAAAAGAAAAAAGAAGTCACTTTTGTTTTTCACAATAAACAATAAAATATCTTAAAATCTAATGACACCAGTAGATAGATAATTATAAACCCATTTTCACCTTCGAAATATAAATAAAACCACTTGATGATCCAATGAAAAGGGGCGCAAGCAATGTATGATTCTCTGTATCCCTTTTAATTCGAACTTAAATCAATAAATAGTCATTATTCACAAGCAGTTCAGAAGTATCATATGAAATCACTTAAAATCAAGAAAGACCCAAATCAACACAGCTTCGGACGTCGTCGAGTGAGAGCACATTCGAGGAAAAAATACTTATATATTCTCAAAGTGCAATTAATGAGATTTTTCCGGAGCACTTTCCAACATTTTTCGATTATTAATGTAGTTGGCGTGGGGGGGAGGACAACTTGGGGATTCGTTTAGGCGTCTTGTGGGTACCTCGTGGTCCGAAAAGGAGCGTGGTAGTAGTACCAGTAGGCAGTTAGTTAGGTTAAAAGGGTTCCCCGAGTGCCTGCTAGTCAACATTACTGTTCTTGCAAATGACGGCTCATTCAATGATTAGGCAACAAATGGACTTCGTTAATTACGTCTGATGCTCCATATAAATCCAAAGGAGCGTTCGTTTCACATCCCTCCCTCCTTTGATTTTCTTAATCCAAATTAGATCGGTAGGTGGAAATTCTACCCGATCCAATTGACCGCTGCTGCCTCATCTTTGATCTTTTGCAATTTTGGCGTGCTGGGTTTTCTAACTCCTTGAATTACTTGGTTCGCCTAATCGATTTGATTAATGATGCTGCTGCTGACAAAGGACATAGTGATCGGGACCTGGCGATTGGGCAAGAGAAATTAGGACGCTCTACGCGGTTTAAGCATGCCGGGTTCATACTTAACCCTAATCAATATTGTGCTCAGTTAACCTCTTTTGATCTATAAAAGGAAAGAAAAACGCAGCCTAAACTTACGTGATTTAAGTTTGAGCACAACGCTTCAACGCTTCAACGCTTCTTCAAATGCAAAGGCACGAGACAATATAGTCAAAAGTTGGCAAGATCACGCATGTTTACTCCGCAAAATTGACCCATCAAAATCCAGGGGATCCTCCCATTGATAGGATGACAGCTGCTCCAACCCAGCAGCACCAGCATATCAAGTTGATGTCATTAAGAGAGGTTTAGAAGAAACTCTAGGCCTTGAAATGACCACGTATATCAAGTATGCGATAACGAAAACGATGTGGTTGCCGATCGACTGATTTTTCAACCCCGACGAATTGTGTACTCCGGGCAATGATGATTACGAGGTTTTTTATTATCTGTTGATGGTTCGTAGTCATTGGCCTGAAAAATGTGCATAAAAAAGAATCGAGAAAAGTCCGGACACCGGTTGGTGGGGCGTCGCCTCGGCACTTTTTGCCCGCATGTGGGTGCGTGCGTAGAGTATAATTCAGGGATCCAACAACACCCACTTCATTAAATTTCTTTAGAGGGGGAAAGAAGAGAGGAGAATAGAGTTTGAAGAAATCCCTTTCTTGGACTTCAAGTGATTTTCCAACAATTTTGTTTTCTTCCAAGAAAAGATTGGCACGGCCGAAGTTAGACGCCGTTTTTAATCCCTAATGCAACGTGCCAAGAAGCCGGCAAGTGGCGACTTGCGAAGCCGCCGTGGCTAAAAGCTTTCTCGGTAACCCATGTCACCATCCTCGGCGGAAACGGTCAGGATACTGAGTAATGAACATAGGACGAGCGATTCAAGCACCCCTCCCTTGGCACTTTCATCTTGAATGTGTCCCGAGGAAGGTCTGGATCATTAGCCATAGCCAAAGCTCGCCGTCTCTTTGCAATACTCCCAACTTTTCATCCATCACCAAAACTGTCCCGACACCGACCGCACGAGGTGGATGCAAAACGTGTACATGGAAAGACACCACAGCCGTTCATTCACACCTCTTTCATCAAAAGATGACACGACAGTCTTCCAATTTCGCCCATCGCACTAATCGACGATCTCACCAAACGGCCATGTAGCGCAGCCTGTAATGATCCTCCATGCATCGATCTTCACATTTGCCGACTCGATTATGTGCGCACAAACTGAATGAATTCATAAAAATAATTTTCAACCTAGCATTTTTCCCCCACGACCTCGCTGATAGAAGAGATAAAATAAATTTTATGTAACCACCCATGCTACGAAATAGCTCCTTTCATTAAGATCCTCATAATTTAGACAACCTAACCTTGAAAACAAAATTTCCAATCTAAGATAGGAAAATAACATGATAATAAACATTCTGGAAAATTTCTGCCACTCTGAAGGCAGAGCCTTTTCCCATAAAACTCGCCCTGACATACAGACAACGATATCTTTCCACAATGTGTAGTTTCTTTGTCACAATACTCCCTCCACAATGATCAAGAGCCAAGACAGAAGCAAATTCTCAAAACTGCAAAACTATTTTGTCAAAAGCTAAATCTTGATGTTGAAGTAATCCGGGTCAAAGTGATGCAACCTAACATAACCATCCTCACCTCCACTTGAGAAACTGAAAAGACAGAAACACAGTCGCAGAAAGTTTAGAACTCAATCGCACAACATGATTTTACTAAACAAACAAGGAATACTAAAGCTTTACATGAAGATATATGGTATCAATATCACACAAAATCAGTTGCAAAACTGTAATAAAATCATCTAGTCGACTTGCAATCACATCCAAATTCCACCATATTCTCATTCCAGGGAAGGTTGAATCAGTTCTCATGTTTTAATAAAAATCAATCTATTTCACATTTATGCAACTTTTATTGACAACATCGCACTTCGGCTTATCAAGTCACTTGTACTAGATATTAAGACAGGACAATCATCCTCAGTATTATATTACCACGGAATTAAACAAATTTACCTTTTCCCATCAGGATTGAAAGCCAAAGCATTAATAGGCCCAAAGTGTCCCTTCACACCTCCAATTTCTTCTTGAAGAATCTGTGCAAAAGCAGGACCACCGAAATGACATGGAATACTCAACAAACCAGTGAACAAAAGAACATCCAATGAGTCAATATAACATGCTTTACCTTGTCAAAAAACTTAGCTTCAAACTTTCCAGCACGATGATCAGTCATGGTCACAGCCGAAGCATCTTGGCCACCTCCAAGGACCACCTGCAAGGACAAGAACGTCTTGACTTATTAGTACAACACAGATGTACAACATTCCATCATAATAAGAGCACAAAAAAAGAGAATATCTTGATGAACACATGTCAACACTGAAAGTAGTGTGAAGACAAACTAAATCATTTTAAAGTGCATATTCCTAGACTAAATATATAGGGGATGAGGCTAGTGATCAGGTAGCATCAGCTTGAGCCTACTCTGGTTCAGTGAGAGAGTGAGTTTGGAGAGGAATAAGAACAGATGGAAATAAGGAGAAATTCTGAATATGATGGCTCTCTTGGTTGACCCACAGGGAAAGAATATTAAAGTTAAAAAAGCATAAGGCACTACCATAGAATTTGTGAAGGATAATACAAGGAATTTCAAATCCTTTGCCCAAGGTACCACTGCTTCTTTTTGTAAATACATTTGTTTTTACCAAATTTTTAGATTCATTATCCCCAAGCAAATCAATGGCACCTATCAAGTCCTGTAATAACTAACATAACGCTCATGGATTTATCAAAATTGGCTCTCAAACATGTTAATAGATATAATCTCAAAAACATAATTATTTAACTCTAATACAGAAAAGCATGGATATAATTAAGAGTGTCAGTGAATCACATGGCCAATTAAGCTTATTAGTAGTATTAATAGTAACGCTAAAACTAACATGGCAAAGAGCCAACTTTAATCAGGAAAACCATGAAGACTGTCCACATAGAATGATTCATGTCCATGTCGCAAAAGTAACCAACATTTAAAAAGATGGGGGAAGGACATACATGATCAAGAAGCGGAGACATTGTAACTGCATTAACAGGGCGCTCTGTCACATATGTCTTAATTAGAGTCAAAGTCCTGATGTCCCATAGCTGAGATAATAGAAAGAAATGTTAGTATCACAAAAAGGAGAAACATTACCCAAATCAAGTCATAAGTCCCATTTGGAATAATTACCTTGGCAGATTTATCTTGTGAACCAGTGACGAAATGTGTACCATCAACGGATTTCATAAGTGAAGTTACTGCCTTTTTATGGCCAGTTTCCTTGTCTGACTCTCTGAGAAGCTTCCCGGTCTGCAAATTCACAAACAGGCAACAAAGAAGTCAGTACTTGTATCAACAGCAAACTACTTCTAGTTAACAAAGAACCATTAGTACTTGAGAACAAAGTAAAGCCAAATATGCAAATTGATAACCGTAACAGAAAAAGAGCTGTATACCTCAGAGTCCCAAACGCGAATTATAGCATCCTCTCCAGCACTTATGATAGTCGTATTCAGAGGCCCCCAGACAGCTCTAGCTATTCTTCCTTGATGACCCCGAAGGACAAGGACAGACTCACTAGCCTCTGCAATAAGGAGATAACAATGAACATTTACATCAAATGAACACCACAAAGAGCAGCTAAATTAGGCATGGAGCTCCTAGATTTCAAAGCTATTATTGAAGGTGGCCTAACGAGAGAGTCAAAAAAGGCCAACAAATTCACATTCAACATAAGGTTCTGATAATTCACCAGACTGAATATTGCCCACAGGAAAATAGGGTTTGTTCATCCATGGAGTACTAGTGGCTGACCGACACTATTCAAGAAGAAACTTCTACCCACATCATTGGCCAATGCTTACCCACATAAGCTAGTAGTTTTCCAACTAAAAACAATTCCCATGTGAGAATTAAAGTCAACAAATTAACAAACTTATTAATTGAATCAAGTTATTTGCTTTTCTTGCGGAAACTCAACCTCTCTGGATCAACCATAAATTGGAAGTGTAACACGACAAACATGCCATGAGAGAGGATGCGTATCCACAAGTATCTCGATCTCGAATGCTCAAGGATGTGCAAGCCAAAGAGGAAGAAGAGCACAAACTACTTACCTACAAACACAAGGAAGTCAAAGAGCATATGATAAAAGAAGAAAGCAAACAGACAGATAGCGATATACCATGAAATCATCGGCATCCATACACTACTAAAGGAGTTAGTAAAACTAAACCCTGTGAGGATTTCCTACTTCCATCGTGTGTTCAACAGAGCCCATCACATATATCACTCAATCATAATTAGCCACCCTTGAAAGAGTACTTAACACCTACGGGCCGGTGCCAAATATCGGGGTAAAGTCGGTTGCCAATTTCTAGAAGCATACAAGCCAATGCATCTAAAAAACATTCATAATCAGGAAGCGCATAGGTCCGAGTAACTAAAACATAACAAACGGAAATCTAAGACGCGAGCCCCCACTGATTCAAGTCCTTAAACCATGCTACACGACACGAATAATTTCCAAATCATGCCACGATGTGATTTTTCTTAATAAGAAGAGGCCGCGAAGACCTCGCACTTACGGTCGGCAGGGTCTCTGGCAATGCGCTTAACGTGAATAGCCGAAGGCAGCTCCATGAAAGGATCGGTGGTGATCACCGCGAGCTTATCGCCGATGGAGAAATCCACCGACCTCGCCGGCGAATCGAAGTTGAACGTGAACAGCTGCGTCCCGTTCTGCACGCTCCACAGCTTCGCCGTCGTGTCGGCGCTTCCAGTAATCAGCCTCATCGAATCCCCTTCAAATGACACGAGACGGCACGCGACCAGAGATTCAGTAAACCGAAACCGAAAATCAGAAGCGACGAGAGGGGGGACTTACGGGAGACGTCGCAGCACCAGACGGCGCCGTTGTGGCCGCGGTAGGTGCCGAGGCGCTCGCCGTTGTCGGCGAACCAGACGGTGGGGGTGTGGTCCTTGGCGCAGGAGAAGAGGAGGTCGCCCTCCCGGTTGTACTTGAGGAACGTCAGCGGCCTCTCGTGGCCCTTCATCAGGATCGGCCTCATGGTCGGCGATCGAATCGGGAAACGCCCTCACTTCTCGGAGCTCCGGCGGGCTGCTACGGCCTCGATTCGGATGGGGGGCGGCGGAGGAGGGTGTAACCGCCGGCGGGTCTCTGCTCTTCCTGTCCGTACGCTGTTGGAGAGAAACCCTAGCCGAGCGGTGGGGGAAGAAGAGGACGATGCTTATCGGGGAAGCACGAGAGAAGAGTATTTTATTAATTTCCAGAAACGTATTTTAGGGCGGTGCTCTTTCCTTATTTTTCTGGTTTTTTATATATTTAACGTGGGATCTATTTACCTTAATTAAGAATTTCACATATTTAATTTTTATTTATTGTATATTTCCCATACTTATTAAATGCAATATGTTTTTGTTAAAAGTTGGTTTTGCTAAAAAGATATATATACCTGATTCTTTTCTACATTGTCGAGTAAATTTATAGATAAATTGAAATTATCAAGTAGAATATAAAATAAATTTAAAATAGACTACTTTTTAACACGTTGACTTATTTATATATTTATCACCATCAAATCCATTCTTATCAATTTTATTTTACATGCTTGTACAAATAAGGAGATGATCACATAAGGCATAAAAAAAAAAAAAACTCTTTTTGAAGATTCTCTAGAATAAAATCACAAGACATTCTCCCCCGGAAATTTCAGAAGATAAAATTTAATTAATTAAAACATCGCATAAGATAAGAGCTATTTTTTAAAATGTCTGTGAAGTATCATTATATGGATTGAAAAAAATTAATATTATCCATGAACTATTTATGAAAAATATCAAGATGTCTTGTGTTTTAAATGTATTTATAGATATTTTCTAGTGTTATGCTCTATGTAAAAGCATCTTGCGGATATAATAAGGAAAAAAGATAAATTCATTGATGGAAATAAATAAAGAGATTGCTTACATATTTTAGACTAATGAAATTAAAATAAAAATTTTAACAAAAAAGTGAGCTTCGGAAATAAGATGAACAAAAAATAGATAAGCTATTACAAAATGAATAACGAACAACAAACTTTTCAATTTTTTACTCTATGAAATAATGTCTCTCTCTTTTCCTTACTATTAGGGGTGTGCAAAATACTGCAGGAACCGCCCGGACCGGCCCGAACCGGACCGGAATCGCCGAACCGGCGGTTCTTGAGGGAACAGTTCGATTCCTGTTCCAATTTATGGGAATCGGTGGATACGGTCGGTCCGATTCCATGGGTGGATCCGCCCGCCGCCCACCCTGACTTGGGACCGGAACCTTTTTAATATTAAAAAAAATTACTAAAAAAAAAACCCTAAATCTCATCTCACTCCATTCGTCTTGCCTCCTAATCCTATCGCCATTTCGCTGCGTTTACTTCTCTCGCCGTCCGCATCTCCACGTACTTAAATTTGGTTTTTCTTTCTTTGGCTTGCTTTGATATCAGTAGTCATTCTATGTTGAAAACCAAAATTGTTTCGCGTCAAGATCGGTTCCATGGATCCACCCGGGAACCGGATCGAACCGACGGTCCGGTTCCCAGGTGGATCCATGTAATAAACGGGTGGATCTCGGTTTCAATTTTTCGAAATCGGTTCTAGGTCGGGAACCACCCGCCCGGACCATGCACACCCCTACTTACTATTGGCAATGTAATATTATGTGAACCGTGTGTAGGAACATCTAGGATTGTATTTTTTCTTCAACATACTAAAAAATAAAACATATGAAATACTTAATTATAGTAAGTAGATATTGGCTAGAAAAATAAATAAAATAAAAAAGAAGTGAGATCGCCATGAAGAGATCGACGACAGTTTTGTCTTTTGAGCATAAATCGGGATCTTTTGGCTCAACTTTATCCCAGTTTTGCCGAGGGAGCAACCCCATTTTTTACCTTGAATTGGTCAAAATATGCGGAATTTCTTACTTTTCGTGGCGGATTAGATCCAGTAACTGGGGGTCTATGGCTGACTAATATTGCTCATCATCATTTAGCTATTGCAATAGGTCACATGTATAGGACCAACTGGGGCGGTCTCTATTAGATTCTTGGGTCAAAATACGGGAAAATGCTAATTACCATTTCTTATTGAATTAACCGAGGTGGATTTAATCATTTAGTGTTGGTCATATTTTAACAGAGGTTTTAGTTAATTTCATTGAGCCTATAAATCTTAACTTGACGATTGTATTTGTTGGGCAACGAGCTAATTAGTTTTCCATTTACTTAATTTTCAATTTGTTTTAAAAACGTATGAAGCTGCATTCAAAATAGATATCGGATGAACACCCCTATTGTAGACTAGTCTACTCTAAAATTTACTCGAAATTTGTTTCTATTGTTCACAATTAAATTACAGTTATCAATATATCTATAAGTTAGAAATTACATAAATATCAATCGAAGATACTTGATTATTTAGTCATTTCGATATGACTCAATGCTTGCCATGGTCTTTGATTAAAATTGATTTTATTGTGTTTAAACCCTAAGGTTTGCCAAATTTTGTTAAAACGTAGCACCTTTATGAGCAGCCATATGATCCTTCATATTTATGTTGGCCAAGGTCCGGCACATAGGATCCACAAATTTGAAAACCAACTTAGATAAGAACAAGTCAAATTCGTACCCAATTTATCACTTAATTTGTCAAACCTACAAAAGATAGAAGGGACAGACATTGGTAAAACAGTTTCTACAGCACTACCGCATAGCATACATCTTTCTCATTTATTTTTTAAAGAAAGATAAAATATCGATGCCCTTGCAAGTTAAATTAAGGCTCGTTATAACTTTAATTAGCTCAATAGGTCGAAACTTAAATAAAGAAGCGAGGATGGATTTGTCGAAGCCTTTATTACTCCAGTTTTCAAGATTATTATTTATCTAATTTTAATTATTACCCACTAAATGGTTAATGAAATTAGTCGACGCTTAGAGAAATTGGGTTGTCAAATATTTCTTTTGGAAAATAAATAGAGGCTTGCAGTCCATATCCGCGAGGCCCGAGGTACGACACTTTGGGCCATGCGACCAGCAGCGAATAGATTGCTCGAGGATCCTACCTTGTGGCGGCCCAGAATAAGGGCCATAGCAAGCCCAAAAACCTTCACGTTTAGCCCACGCATCCATGAGTTCTAATGAATACTTCTCAGGTTGCCGTTAAGTGTTGATTATAATTACAAATATTGTGTTATAAGCTATTTGAGCACTCGACTAATCTCAGTTTGTGCGCGGTCCTTCCACGCATGCACCTGCAGTAGTTAATTGAGCACGTAGGTCCGTGCCCATAAGATAACCCCGGGAGATTATGGGAAGTGAGGCAGTTTGGACTCTGGGTCTTGAGCGACCAAGACACACATAACATATGCCAATTAAGCTGATCGTATATCCATTGAGCTGATTAGATTCATGCACATATTGTTGGTTGTTTGTTCGTAATAAAACTGTGCTATTCTTTATCATGATAGAAAAGTTAGGAGTAGGTGGGCCACTATATCGATATATATATTTTCTCATTATTCAAATGAAGACATTGGGCTAAGTGGATTAGGACCCGTTTGGTTTAACTTTGGAGAAATGCCATTGGGAGAATACAAATACTTTTGGGGTAAATGGGTTTTTGGAAATGCCACACCGTTTAGTAAATTGTAGCATTGAAAGGTAACTTAGCATAAACATCGTTTGACAAAATTCATGTTTGTAATTGGCTTTTGCTATTTTTTATTTAAGTTTGAAAATCAAATTACGATGGCTGCCCAACCACCGACCAACCGTCGGATGGCCAGATCTACCCATTGGACCACTAGATTTGGCCGCTGGACGGCCAGATCTAGCGGCCTCAGGTCTTGACCTCAGGCAGTGTCGCTTGGGTGGTGGTCACCGGGGACATGCAAACCCCATGTGGTGGTGGCAACTGCCGGAGAAGCCGAACTCTTAGGCAGCGGGGAAGACGAAGACGAACGGGGAAGAAGGAGGAAGAAGATGAATAGTAATGGCGATGAATAATGAACTTGCATTTCCGAAATGCCCAATGCTCAAAGCTGATCCGGCTGCATTGGGCTTTGAGCATTGGGAATGTTGATATTTGGCCAATGAGTTTTCGAAAATTGTTGCTAAACACGAAATATCTTTCCCAAAGGACCTTGGGGGCCCAAAGCCCCTTGGAAAAGCTGAACCAAACGGGGAATACCCTAGTGCGGGTCACAATTACTAGATGAGCTTTGCACACTCATAATTGGCACTAATTCTAGTTTATTATTATTTTTATATATTTATTGGAATTTGAATTTATAAAATAACTTGTGGATACTATTGAAATAGTGTGATCGTTTGTACTGGAGTATGGTTATAATTTTTTTTTTGTCTAATGGTTATTAGGCGCTCTTACAATATTTGGAATATTATGTTTGTTCAAACATAATTGCTTAACTTGTGAAAGGTTACATTTATTCAATCATTATTTTTTCAGAAATTATTCGGAATTAAAAACAAAATAGTTATTTTTTATTTTTATTATTAAATTTCGAATTTTCAACGTATCTTTTGAAAAACATTCGTTCATTTTGCAACATTTTCCGAAGGGTTGCTTTTGTTTTAAAGATTGAAATAAATTTGTCGGTTTCTTTGTCTCTTTCTAATTATTAAGCTTTGTCGATTTTCTTCATTAATTTTTTTTCCTTAGAGAGTTCTTGGAAAATTACTAGAATTTGATATCTAGTAATCTCATTCAAGACTTTATTCTATCATAAAGGATTTTTGCCAATAACTATTAGCAGTGTAGTGAGGCAAATTATTTCTTAAAGAGAGTGTTATCACGTTTGAAAGTCCGATTCCATTTTTTCCCATTCCCAACTATATTTTCCAACATACATTAGCATGGAAAATATATTTTATGTGTCCATCACAAGATTTATGTGGCGTGACCAGCTAACTACAATAATCTGGTGACACACATATCATCCAATATTTGCATTTTAATCTTGACCCCTTCTCATTATCTAATTTCTCCTTGTGTCATTGTTATATAATTTTTTTATTGTCACACAACATACCTTTCTCGAAATAGAAATAGTGATATGTGAAGGAATATTTACAATGTACTCAGGGTGCATTTACCTTATTATTTTCATGAGAGTTAATACCACAAAAAACCCAAAACTAATGCATTCTATCTAAACTAATTTTTATATCACATAAACTTTCAAACTGGTAAATATGTGCCACATTAATCCTAAACTAGTACATATGTATTAAATTTATGCCAAACTAATATATAAATTGTTTTTGAGAGTTTTTTAGGGTACATGTGGAACATGTGTGCTGGTTTATAGTAAATATGATACAAGTAAACCAGTTTGGGATAGATGTGATACGAATTTATCAGCTCGAGGGTTTTTGTAATACAAAAATTAATTTGAAGTAATTGCGGCAAGGATGTAGTCATTTGAAATTTGTTATGATCCTAACCCTTTTCATAATTCATCCATTATAAGACAATAAAATTACGACAACACAGGCAACTTTGCTGCAGCCAGTTGGATACATTAATTGTCTCTTCCTCCTATAATAATCAACTCCTCGACAGACAAACAGCATCCTCAATCAATCCACTTAATAATAACTACGATCGCTTTGGCTTATTAGAAAAAGATAAGTCAAGATCAGCTTTTGCAGTCGATTTGCAAAGCATAAAAAGGCCGTGCAGATAAGAGGCACGAATGTTTCTTCGTGGGTTTCACGTAGTTTGCATGATGCATTTATTAAGGGTGCAAGCAAGGACTTGAAAAAGGCTTCGATCCGCTTCGATATCTATCGCGAGCATATATTATCTCCACCATTGAAACCGCACATGGACGTTCCAAGGAAGAACCAGATTCAACCTTAAATTTCATGCATGTGAGCGAGCTCGAGCAGATGGATAAAATGTTGAAATCTGAATTGTCGTTAAGGTTTTTGAAAACATGGACAGCGAATTGCCCCGTTGGAATATTAGACTTGCCAAACTTTAAGATCACGATGGATTCGAAGTCGGGTGTGCGAGATTTAAGTACAAGATTGCCAATTTAATAAGGACGAATTTTAAGTTTGGCGTTCAAGTATGAATAGGTGCGAAGAGAGAGAAACTGTATGTATCAACGCAATTATATAAATGATGGTTCATCGTCAAGGCCAGCTCTCTACGATGAGATTTGGTATAATCTATAAGGGTTTGATTAATAATTGTTTTTGTTACATGGTAAAAAAAAAAATTATCTAATGTATTTCAATTCTTGATTGCGATAAAAATAGTGCAAATTGGATTTTAGGAAACATCACTAGGCACATGTGCTTTTATATTAAGTGCAATCACCTACATGCACATCTGTAATGATTTCAAAAGTTCTTGTAGGAAGAAAGATTAAACCGTTAAAATAAGATAGAAAAAACACCCTGAATATTAGAAAGTAAAGAATAGTAAGTGGGATAACTGTGGGTGCATTTGTTTTGTGAAAAATGAATGATTTAAAAAATTATTAAAAAATGGTCATTTGTATCTTTTATAAAAATGATGGTCGAAATTTTTTTCATTGTTCACAAAATATATTTAGACATAAATTGTTTTTTATAATAAAAATATTTTTCATCGATTAATTATTTCAAGCGATATGAACGATCATCTTTACACAATTTTTTTTTTAAATCATTCATTTTTGCCGAATAAATGCACCTTAAGAATGAAGAAATTCATCGAGAGTTCACATGATAGGATTGAAGCGCCAGACCAATCATATATCTAGACTTAGACTCGTCGCTCGCAAACTAATGTATCTTGAGATTGAGGATGGACTGGTGAACCAAACTCGTAACCTTCAGCTCAACGACCGTGGTGGTGTTCCTTCACCGAGTCGTGCGGCATGCGTGGGCAAGGGGGAAAGAAATAAGGAGGCGAGCCGTGTTACGATTTTGAATTTAAAAAATGCCCAAAAATGTAATTGAAAAAAATGGAATCAGACTTTGAGGCAACACAATTGCTAATGGCAATATCAATCTGCACCATGAGCACGCCAATATTGGACAGCCACACGCGAGTATTGTAGGGTCTAGCCCACTTTTTCCATGATCTTCAATTGTAAAGTTAGAAGACCTCCACACTTATATATCGTCCCGCACGCCTACATATTTGTTCTATGTGGGACAAGACACCTCTTTATTTGTTTCACAAACAAATTATCAACCGAAAATGCATAATGAATGTTTTCAACCAAATTCATAGTATATACACTTAATTTGAACTATAACTTTTAATTCTAGTTTTAGCATCTGATATCTAAATTTTATTCAGTACTAAAACCCTAGAGCTTTAAACATGAAGGCATACACATGGACAATTATGTCGAGCTCATTCAGAATTATGTAGCACAGTTATTTTCTTATCTTGTAGACATTATGACCAAAAGAGTTTTTGTATTTGGTACCAACATGCCCTAATGGTTTTCGCGTTCCACACATAATTTCAAAAAGAAATGATTACATAACGGTTTTTAATATACTGTGAGAATAACAATCTATTCCCAAAAAAAAAATTTCGTTCCCAAAAAAACAATATATTCTGAATCACAACGAATTAAATTATAAATAATTATAAATTATTGTGAAACCCACTTCTGTAACTGTTATTCTTATAGTATTCTAATGACCGTTATTTTGGCAAAATTTATTTCGAAAAGATACCCGGAATATAATGCTTTCTGCGCGTGGAACAGGAAACAAGACATGAGTAAAACTACGTGAGAATTTGGAGCCGAAGGAAAGGGTGATCCCCTCGGAATCGATGCAATCTTCTCACGTACGATCTGCCATCCAAGTCGCATGCATCTGGAGCCAGACGACGTGACGATTACTATAAAGAACGCGCATACGTGCTCGCCCGATGAATTTAATATCGATCGAGCTCATAGTCAGTGTCCATCTTTTATAGGATCGACGTTAAAGAGCTCGAGCTTCCATGCCGAGAGCCCCCGCGCACCCTTCAGAAGTGATCACTGATCGATCGACAGAAGCGCGGATGTCCCTCCCCTTGCCTGTAATGCTTCCCACGTCTTACTGAGTTATATATTTAATGAAAAGTGCATGCATGTACATCTTCTTATAAAAGGAAATGAAAATGAAAGTGTAAAAATTCCCAGTGCGCTCGGTGACATACGAGATGCGAAATTCCCAAAAGTGCGCTTATAGGTTAAAATAAAAAATTAAGACTTCAGTGACATCTTCGAGATGGATCGTGATATTACTTTGACCGAGGTGATAGTTGGCCGGGTAACAAAAGTTAATAATGGAGTGACACGAAATTCAAGGACACTGAGCGAATAAAGATAACGCATTATTTTGCAAAAAATGGATAATTTGAAAAATATTTTTTAAAAATAATTACTTATATCGCTTAAGATAATTAGGTAATGAAGAATATATTTATTATCATTAGTAATTTATATCCAAACATTTTCGTGGATTATGAAAATATTTTTTATCCATTTATTTTGTAAATAATATAAGTGATCATTTTTAAGAATTCCTTTTTTCAAGTAATTGAATTTCCATAAAGGAACTGAGCCCAAATCACTCCCAGCTGGACTGAGGAGTGTGTATCGAGGACGCAAGATATAAGCACGTACTCATACACTCATGAGAGTTATTTTAACACTTGACATTTGACAGCTTGTCAATAACAAATAAATTATGCTTCTTGGCAAAATCGCGAGTTATTCCTATCAATAAACATGTATGTATATAAACAAAGAAGAACGGAGTAAGTTCTTGTTTCGAAAGAGAATTTGATCTCTTCTTTTGGTATTCTAACTTAAGCATCGGAGGGTTTTCTTTAAGGATTTCCTCAACAACCTTATGTCCAGTGTTAACCCTTAGGGAAGACAATGTGTTATTATATATTTCTATAAATTGTTTGTAGCTAAGAGTTCTTATTCTCGATTTATCATTAACACAAATAATAAGAATGTTTTTTGGTCGCACAAATAATTAGACTTTAATTGCAGTAAAATTTTGCAAGAATGATCTCTACACAGGGTTATACATATACGGTTTGGCTCTCTCTTCACGCAAGCTTGAAGTTATACCACACGTGCGCAAGCTTACCCTTGAGGCCGCACCCTACAGCTGGAAAATCAAATATAATACTTTCCAAATTATTAATATTGAGATTAGAAAAAAAAAAAAAAAAAAGTACAGAACGTTCCACTCTGCCATTCTCGCACTGTCACATGATCACACCCAAATAATTCCAATTTGTCATTTTGTGGGATGTGCTCTCTACTCACTCATCATGTGCAATTTTGCTGAACAGCTTGTCTTAGGCTCTAAATTAATGTCATACCTTCTTTTATAATACTTCCCTATAGTACTTTCTGGACTTGATTTATTTGGAATGCATTAAGGAGCTTCGATTATTGCGTCTAAGATATCCTTATGGTGATGTCATTGTCCCTATGGTCCCCTGTCTAATTAATGTCAGTCCACCGCATCCAATCCAAGTCTAGCTAATTACTTATTTTATTAATACTGCTTGTCATGAGCTTATAGCCATTATTAAAATAAAAATCAAATAAATGATTAAAATGAACATACATATATATTATATGCAGTGTAACAACTTTGAATTGGAGATCTTGAGTAGAGAAGCGGTCTCCATTGCTTTTGAGTTGAATTTATGGGCGTTAGTAATATGTAGATGAACTTGTCATCGGCAATTCAAATGCTTTAATGCTTCATTTGAATGCAAGTTGAGAATCGACCTAAAATTAGAACTTACAAAAGAGTTCATTGTGAAGTTTAGATCAATGAAGGGCCGAGTTGTACTCGAATGTATATCCCTCACTCAAATGCCTAGTGAAAATTATAGATCCATTGCCAATTCATACGTAAAAGTAAAGGGTGGTTAAACATTTATATATACTTTAGCATTGCAAGATCTGACCCCATTAGGTTACTTCGATTACATATGGTAAGACTTCTAATTAGGGATCAATTGAAAGATTTTTTACTTTAGATGGCTAAGTATTCATTTCAGTTGCGTTTTGTAGAAGTAAGGCTTGATTGGCGGGTGATTGATGGCAGATCCTATCTTGTCCAGGCAAGGCGGTACAAGCATCTAATCATTGGGCAATTAACAACAAAAACACAATTTGGGGGAGACCAAGAAAATTCTCACTGTGTTAAGACAGACATTGCCCCTCATTAATTGTCGATAACCTCGCATGGAGTTTCCGACGGGAGAGCTGAAATCAAGGGTCGAATTTATATGGATCAGGTCAAAGAATTACATCGATGGCGGAACTGATCTTGTAATGAACCCTTTCTCCTGTGTATCCATACGTTAGATACACATCTTTTCATGGGAGACAAAATACGTGTCTACACGGCGACCAAGGCATCTTTTCTAATAGAGATAAAACATTATTCATCTTTGAGATACATTGTGTGGGTCTACTCACACAACTTAATCTTGATTAGGTTAATTAATTAATATTAATCATATCGATATAACTCGCTTTAAAATTGTTCGAGCTCATCACAAAACCGATGCATCTAACTAGAGGATGCTGCTTCACATATCTTTACAAAGGGTTTTGAATTAATATAAGGGGCTTGAAACCGTTATTACATCTCAAGAAGCATAAGTTGTCGGAATCTTGCTTGGACATAAAACTTCTTGGAACCGTCTCATTGCGTATCAACAAATTCTCATTAGAACATTGATGCCTTCTACCTGCGTCATACCCACCTAGCGTAATATATAGGAAACGAATTCCAAATATCACCCAACCACAACATTGACGACGTAAAACATAAATCCATCTCAATGCAAATTGATAAATAAACAATGCTTTAGTGTACTTTTGAAATACGGATATGTTGGCAAATATACATGCAGGTATAAACAATATGGGTATAATGTGAACATCGCCTGTTGCAGCTAGTTAAATGGTGTACAATTTTCGGTTGGTTCATTTAATTTGCATCCTTTGGGAATGTATTCCGGATAATAGGGGATTGGACATGTGATTAAGCATGTGAATCAATAAATGAACCCCACACCTGCCCAGTTGTCCCTCTCCAGGCAAAACCGAGTTTTTTTTTTTTTTTTTTTTTGGTCGGTGGCAAAACCGAGTTAAAAGGCTGTCTAGGGCCAATATTTTCCTCCTTTTCTCTATCTTATCTTTTCAGTGACAACCACAATCATAAATTTCATCTGTACGGGTGCTTCTCCCTTGGATGGGACTGACCAACAAATATTTTTGCACTATTGTATTGTCAAATCAATCGTCAAAGATTGAAACCCTGATACATCATCAGTGACGGTCCCTGTCCAGTTTTGTCCTCAGAAAACTTGTCTGGCTGTGAGAATGATCAATCGACGGTGCTCTTTAGTATCGCAAAAACTGAAAGAAGAAATTCTTATAAGGCAAAGTTGCTGAACTTAGGCATGAGAATGTCATTCCTCGTGGATCTATTTGATTTTGGCGTTCACGATCCATCTCCGACGAGATTGGAGATATGTAAAAAATAACCTAGCATAACAAAATAAATGAATTGAAAATTAAAGGTAAACTATATTTTATATGATAGCAGGAAGAATAGACTCTGTCCTTATTTGCGCTAGTTGCATCCAAGTAAACGTGATGGGTGAAGTAAGACCCCCGTAGCTACACTTGGGTAAGTCTTTGGTGAGTATGTGAGGATGGATTCAAACTCAGTATCCGAAGGTGGGATTGAAGTGGCACTATCGATCAAATACATATCTTCTTGGGCGGTAAAGTGGCGGAGGTGATTCGAGCCTCTTAGTTTAGACAAGGAGAACTAGCCAACCAAGCAAACCCCATATGAATTTTTCGAGCATGTTGAAATAGAGATCATAGGGGAGGTTCAGACATTATATTGAATCAAAATCCATATAGTTGGAAGTTGATTTTAATGTGGAAATCACAAAGCTTTTACAATATACATATATACATATATATATGTATATAAATATATATTTCCGTTTCATACTGGTCTAGTCAAGTGGGATTCATGTATTAAAATAAATCTTCAATAACTATAAATCAATTGATATAACTACCCTTCATGCGTCGTGTGTGCAAGAAAATCAACTAAAGGAGGTTTTGCGAGTTTCGAAATCATGTTTTCATGCTTCTTATGGGGATTATACAGAGTCCATATATAGTACGTTGCACGATAAGAATGTCTTTGGCCGTTTTATATAACAAATTGCAAGTTCGGAATGTCTTCGGACACCCCACTCGAAGGAAGCATTCCCTTCTAATCAAAGACTGCTTTTCGTGCGAGTTTGCGAACCTCATTTCTTAATCGATTCGTGAATTAATATACGGGTGGGGCAACACTCCCGAGGGAGGAGCTTGCTTGTTTTCGGCATCCAAAGCTCGAAACACCATGCTTTGTTTAAGCTTTTGTCCCTCTTTGAAGTTTGCAATCATTCCCGCGACATAAAATTTTCTATGCATCGATGTGTTCCTTCCATCCATCGTATTTTCATTCGTTTTAGCGATTGCTGAGTTTGGAGTTTGGAATGTCTAGCTTCTTATGACGTTGACCTAGCTTCTACAATATACGACTTGCGGAGAAGTTACGTCGTTCTCACTGAAGTCTGTTCAATTGATTGCACTGAGTGAAGAACAGAGGCTGGACATCACATTTATTAACAGGGTCAACGTCTCGCTGCTGACAATGTTTATTGATTAGGTTTGGGTCTGATTAGAAAACTCAGGCAGATAAAGACTAAAAAAGAGCTTCTATTTTCTTTTAATGCTGAAGAAGACAGGAAAGCTGTTTTTTTAACTGACGTAGACCCAGAATTTGTTTGTTACCGTGATATTCGGTCTCCACCCAAGTGTCTCTCTCTCTCCCCCCCATTTTTAACTGTTGCATAGCCATTTTTGAAGTAGAACATGAAGGTTTTTCAGTATCCTTCATCCAAGCGTGTCCTTTGCACATGCCTAATTCAATGTATGGAGAAAAAGAGACACAAAGCAAATCAAGCGCGACTAGTCTTCTCATATTAGCATGATGAAGTACCTTGAAGATACAACATAATAGTTGGAAACGCACATAAGTAGAAAGGTTACAAACTTTAGATCATTCGACAGAACATTCTGTCAAAGATCAAACAAAGCACAGATATTCAGTCCTAAGTGCTCACTGCTGCTAGTAAAGCTGCACTATTTCTGAGTAACATCTGCAAATTATAGCTTATCCTTCTTCTTCCTTTTTCTTGAAGAGAACTGGAGAGGAGAACTATTACTATGATTATTATCATTATTATTTTTATTATTACTTCTTTCTATTCTTGACTACATGTGTTACTTAGCCTCAAAGACCATCAACATCACTCGGAGCTTGAGCTTCTGTCTCTCTGAGAGGATAGGATGGCATCAATGGCTTCCTTCACTTGGGAAATATCGGGAGCCTTCCCACCTTGCGCAGGCCAAAATTCATCTGTCGCCAACACCTGCACATAGAGAGAACATCCGTACAAAATTTAGGTTTTCCATGACAATTTCTTTCTGAAGGCTGTAAACTATACAGATTGTGGTGCTGAAAATTCACCTTGACTTGCAATTGGAGAAACTTGACATAACTGATAGCTTTTTCTAACATGGTTACCAGGTCAACCTGCACATGTTCACGTTCTACAGAATGAATAAGAAATGCCCATTTTTCATTCCAATAGAAAAAAGATAAGGAGAAAAAACGGAGAAAGAAGGCCCACCTTATTACCATTTGGAACCAAATCCTGCAGTATCTTGAGTCGTTCACTGATCCTTTCTCGCCGATTCTGAGTGCAAAACACAACTCTTAATATCATTTAACCCTTCTCTCAGAATTTCCAGATAACAGAAAAACATATAAATATTAACGAAATTCTTATGTGAGACGGAAGCACATCAATCAACCTTTGCGGCAACACTCTGCGGATCTTTTGGTGATGAAGGTGACTTGGATTTCGATGAGCTCTTGGAGGCACTCGTGCATTGCTTCTTTGAAGTTTGCATGTTCTCTCCCTATAAGAAAATCCTTGAGTCATGTCATGACCTCAATCGCACAGAACGACACATATGTACTAGAGACTCCATGGTCACTGAATGATGGTGAGATATTCGTCTTATCATACAATGATGATGGACGCAATTCATATGGATTAACAATAACTAGACAAGAATGTTAGTCTTGTCAACAAGGCAATAGCTTAACCAACGACAATTAACAAAATGCCTGTAATTTAAAGAAGACAGCTGATTCAAGGACATCCATCAAATTAAGATAACAGCGTTCATCTGTACCATGTAAGCACGTTTGCGAAACCCTGCTTCTTGCGCTCCAGATTCCTGGACGCTATCTGCAACAGCCGTTGCTTCTGAGTACAGCCAATTACTCGAACTGTTTCCGTGCTTCAGAACTGCATTATGAACCACAGAAGTGCTAGTGGACTGATAGCAATTCACATCCTCTACGATCCGTGGGTGGTCTGCGCTGCTCTTTGGATCAATCTGCCTCAAGTTGTGATAGTTGTAATTGCTCATGATACCATCATCTTTCCACCCAAAGCAGTCACTGTTCTTTAGGTCAACCGTTTGGCTCTGTTGGAAGCTGAGTAAAGACCCACTGGCTTGCCTGAAATTTTCATACCCACCATTGCTCTTGAAATTTATGAGAGGCTGATGATGAACACCTTCAGGTCTATTGTTCATTGCTCGAAACTTGAGGGCATCCGTTGATGGACCACAAACACTGGGGGAGAAGTTCTTGGACATCAGAGCTGTGGTCTTCTCCAGGTTGTCTTCTTCCTCAAACCCTAGCTTTTGGTACTCATCATATCCATAAGAGCCCTGTGAGGAGAGATCTAAGAGTTGTGGAGGAGTCTCTTTGTTGTTGTTGCCGTCCTTGCTGTACAAGTTCGGAGGTTGAAGCAATCCGAGGCGTGATTCGATGAGGTCCATCGGAGTGGAATCTCAAGTATGTTCTCGGGTTGGTGGGGGCTAGGGCTAGGGTTAGGGCTCGAGTGTTCAAGAGGAAGAGAGAGTATGCATGAGGCGGCTAATGGAAGGTAGAGGGTGTATATGTAGGTTCCAGAGCAATTATGTCCAAGTGTCATTAAGCTTTAACAGCGAAATACTTCTAAGAGAGAGATCCCTAGGATGGATTAGTCGTAATAGTTTAATCTGAGGTGTTTTTTTTTTTTTTGGGTCTACTAATTTGAAGTTTTCAACAAGTAGAATGCCAAATGTGTGTAGAATCTCATCCTAGTTTAAAAGATCTTTCACATAATACTTATATCATATGGAAAACTAATTTAATCAAACGGCGATGACTTCTCATGCATAATTTGACATGATCAATTTTTGTTTAGAATGGATAACCATATTTTTAAAAGGGTAGATTCTCTAACCCGAGCACATGAGTAACAAATGATACGTCATTCGGGGCTAAGACAATGACATGTAGTTTTTACTTGAGAACTAATTTTTTTTCTCATGACAACTTGTTAGTTAGGTCCCCGTCTTTTGTTTCATGTATGGAACTCAATCTCTACACGGGACTTAGTTTCACATCAAATCGGATGCTCCAAATAGCTCCGTAAATTAATGCGAGACAGGAGGGTTAAAAAAACGAGAGGAGGAATTAAATGGAGAATAGCTAGAGGAATTGTTAATCTTTCTGTATCGGGATTGTTAGCTGGCAGGGGGATCAATAGAAGGAGAAGACGATAGAAAAATAGAGAGCACAAGAGCAAGAGCATCGCCGGATCTATCGCGAACCCACGTCTCAGATTCCCATGCATCCTTCGGGGGGGGGCTTTGACTTTCTCGGCACAAATTTCTTTTGGGAATCATTAGGACATCAATTCTAATTTCGAGGAGGCTCCTTCCTGCTTGCTTCCCCCGCTCCTTCCGCAGCACGTGGCCTCTTTAACCTTTCGTATTCCATGCAGTGTTATTCTATTCTCAGGTTCGAGGGTGTGACGAGTGAGCTTGCCCATGAACCCCAGCCCTCGATCACATTCCACGAATTATATATAACTATGTCTATTATACTTTACATCTCTCGCTTAGAGACCTAACAAGGCGCGATGCGCTTGTGCTTCGTCCGCCAGTCAGCTTTTGCCACCGTTTGCCACCATTCTTTCGCCAAAGTCTCTCGTTCGAGTAGTCGCCATGTGGGACTGGAGCTGTAGCGAGGGGGAGAGAGAGAGATGGGAAAGCCACTTGAATATATTGACGTGATTAGTTGATTGATGTGTTATTCGAAGCACCGATGCATGAAGTTTTTCCATATGTGGATCTAATTTTGTATATGTGAGAGAGACGGAAAGTTACGGTTTACGCAGGAAACTGAAGAATAGTGGCAAAAATTCCACCACCCACAAGGGGCGAGACACTATGGCGAGAGCTGGGACATCGACCTTACCTAATCTGATCAAAGCTTATGCAAGTTGCCATCCTTTTCCTGCTAACCATACAATAATCGGTTGCCTTATTAAAGTCTCGTATTTTCACTTTAAATCTCGTTGCCATCTTCTCTTATATGCTTATTCACGGTGCATATTACACGCATTGGACGTATAGGCCCGAGTCCTAAAACATGTCATTTTAAGTCAGTCGGGATATATTTAGTTCGTATTTATTGAACTGATCTATTATTTTGAAAGGAACGAACATTACCTCAAGAAAATGAACATTTTGCATTCGATCACGAGACATGTTTATCGGCATAGCAAATAAACAGAATGAAACATTATGCCTTGATTGAAATGAGCGCAAGGTCCCTGGCCATATTCTCTTTCCTCTCACATGTTCCTTTTTCTTTAAAGTCGATGATGATAAGTTAATTATAAGCATTTTGCAGGACAGGAAGTCTATAATGACGGCTTGAAGGAAGTAGCAATGAATTGGTTTGGTCATGGTCAATGATGATTGAGAGTCCCAAGAATTTTATAATGCTAAGTGGTGGCAATTCCCAATCCTATTGATGTGGGATCCGTCTTTCCTAACTACCATTTTTGAAGAACTGGGTAACAATAACTTTGATTGATTATCTGTCCAAAAGCACGATGGAGCTCACCTTGCCATGCCTCATATTGCCATTATTACCGCAACAAGAGTCATCCTCCTTGGATAGATCCTATCCTTTAAATAAACAAAGTTAATCTTGTTTATAGAGTTACCCGATCAGTCCTAAAGTTATTGTGCGACTACCAATTCAGTTCTAAATTTTTTAATGTTACCAATTTAGTCATAAACTTTTGTGTGAAATTCCAATATAGTCTTCAATCAATTTTTGTTGGAAATTACTAAAATGACTATCCAATCATCACTGGGTGTCCTACGTAATACATTGCCACATTAGTGATTTCAGGCGATAATTAGTTAAAATGACTATATTGGAATTTCGTGTAAAGATTTAGGAAAAAGTCAGCAAAATTTGAAAGTTGAGGATCGAATTAGGGAAAAATTGTCTAAAAAGTTATAAACCTATTGTACAGTGGTCAATTTCAATCCTAAATTTTTTAATTGTGTGAATTTAGTCTTAAACTTGTCGACAATTTGTCAATTAAGTCCAAACTTTTATTTGTGCAAATTTAGTCTTAAACCTTTGATGATTTGCCACTTTAGTCCTAAAGTTTTGACGATTTACCTATTTAATTATATTGGTCAATTTTGATATGAAATCGCTGATGCAATAGTTTAGTCAGATCAATTTTTGGCCAAAATTGACTGGAATGACTAAATTAGTAAATTATCAAAACGTTTATAATTAAAAAAAATCAAATTAAAAAGGTTTATGACTGAATTGATAGAAGTGTGTAATCTGTTTAAGATTTTTTTTTTTTTTTTTTTTTTTGTAATTTTTTCCACATGACTATTGAGTTCGGATCATTCAATGCACTGGTATTATTTGTTTTGGCACCCAATTAGAATGCCACACCATTCAGCAAGAGAAATTCAGTAAGACTTCGTTATAAAAAAATAATAAATAAATAACGAACGTCTAAAGAGCCTCGATGTCAATTGTCAAAAAGGATGATAATTTGTTTACCCCTTAATTAATACCTCTTAAGGAAACACAGATTGCTCAGGCCCATCCCACCCCGATGAAATAGCCCACGAGCCAGGCCCGCAATGGAACTTGTGGTAAGCTGTATAGGCTTGGCCCACTGAGTTCATCTTTAAAGCATCTGCTGCTGAGACTGTTGCTTTTCTGAGTCAAGAACACCAACGTTGTTAAATTCTGGATTCAAGTAATCTACTGGACCAAGATACGATCGTGAATTTAAATATCGGATGAGTGTCACCACCAATTGATTTAGGCAAACGTTGGTTGATTGGACATCCAAAGAGGCCCGATAGTGATGGGAAAGTCAACGAAGTAGGTGCAAGTGGAAAGGAATTGATTAAATGAAAACCGAAAATCTTACGTCTAGGGATTGAATTATACATTGGACGAATTGTCATACCATGACATCCTTTCAGCATCGCAGCCCTTTTTTTTTTTTTTGGTTGAGTAGTAAAGCATATTCGCTAATTAATTTCCTAAGCACGCGCGGTAATATTTTTTTCAATGAAAACTTGAAATCTCATCCATATGGTTATTGAGGTCGGTGCTACAATATTAGTTTGTGTTGTCTGGAAAAATCAATGCTATTGGTTGCTTGTTTGCACCAAACAACATCTTTCCTCAATCCCGATTGAAGAAATGCTTTCTATTGGTGAATTATAAAATTTGGTCATTTGTTTATGGATGATGTCCATATTTTATCACCCATCAATTAGATGATCAATTCGGTCAGAAAGCACGTTCACATATTGATTTAATACGTTAACAGACAACAGGTATTTGATCGAGCTTCTGAAATGGATTTGGTACAGTTTTGTCACATCGCTTGATGAATGTGTTTTAATACATCTTTTGGTATGCATGATAAAAGTGCCACGCGAATCACGAAAGCCTTGGACTATGAGCTGAATAGCTCATCAAACCAGCCTATAATCATGGGATTGTTTCTATGTATAGACTGGTTTAGTGAACGCGGGAGAGTTTGGTGGATCCATGCCACACGCGAATGCTGATGTTCGGCCGAACCGCGATCCAAGAATTTAGCGTTAGCGTACTTGATGGCCTTGGTGCTGGAACGCAATCAACGCCAAAACCTTCACCAGTACGTACGGGTTTGTTGCTGACGGTTCTTCTAAAACTCAACCAACCCTTTATTTTCTTATTATTTTTGGGGGCTCAATATTGGAGGGCCTCGGCATTGGCCATATGAGTGTAAGAAACCACGATACTTGTGGGATCAATGGCGTTTTGGAGGAGGAAGAGTGAATCCCTCACTGATGCTTTGGTAAAATGCACATTTCTTCACGCGTAAATGACGCGACGATGCATTCTCGTGGCTCCGAGGCTGCTTCTCGATCAAAAGTGGACGGAAAGTTTGACCATTTCCCCCGTTTAGGGTTAACATCCGGTAAGTTTGTGTGTTTTGGTCGTAGCATATGGCATTCGGAAATCCATGAGGACTATTTAAGCTGTTGTGGTCCAATGGTCCTCACGTGATGGTCGTGGAATCTATCTTTCAATTGTGAAATAAGCTAAGAATTAAAAAGGCAAAAAGAGAAATTGATATCTAGAAAGCCCAATCCAAAAATTCAAATTAATAAACGAAGGAAGACCGCACGTGAATATAAGAAGGCAAAACCCAAATTCGATACCATGTTAAAATGTCCAAATCAAAACTCCCGGATATATAAAAAGTACATATCCCCTATCGACAACCGACGTTTGATGCTTTGGCACATGCTAGTTCTATTTCACCATCTATGTTGGTATTGTAAAACAAACTAAGAGTGCCTTGTCTCATATTGAAAAGATGTGAGTGCGCATATGGACGGGATTTGATACAAATTTTTAAATATTGAAAAATTCGGATTTATTTTATAAAAATTAACGATAACGTCTCGTTGAAACAATGCAACTGTTTAGAAGGAGTTATGGTTATTTTTTATTTTTATTTATTTAATTTCGAACTTTATTATTTCTTTTAACGGTTATTTTAGAGTTCATACCTGTTGAGACATAACTTCTTCATCCTTAGAAGGTTATGTTTATTTGGATATGATTTTTTGTTTTTGCTATAAATTACTAAACATGTCTTTTCAGTCACAATCTTCTTCTTTCGATTTCATTTTCTTTCAAAAGAATATATAATCATTGTTTCCAATTATTTTCTAGAAAGACCTTGGAGAAATATTAAAATTACTATCTAATATTCTTATTTGAGATTTTATTGTATCATGAAAGAAATTTGTCGGTGACTATTAGCAACATTATGAGGCAAATAAATCTTTAAAGAAAATGATATCATATTTCAAAATCCGATTTGATTGCTCTAAAGATTCAATTTCATTGCTTTATTGATTTGAACCTATATTTTTCCAATAATTTTAATGATTTATTTATGTAATAATGGAGTCAAAGTCTGATTAAATTTGTGAGAAGAACAAGAAGAAGACGAAGAATGTGTCCGCTCTCGCCAAGTACGAGCCTTCTTTTTCGGGGATCAATCCGTAGGCAAGACAAGCATCATCACTCGCTTCGTGGAAGACAAATTCGACACCACTCACGGGGCCGCCATCGAAATCGATTTTTTGTCAAAGACTATGTACTTTGAGGATCGGACGGTACGATTGCGGCTTTGGCATACTGCTGGACAGGAGAGATGCCAAAGCTGATCTTGTTGGGAAGAGCCTTGCCGGGGATGGAGACACTGAACTCTCCTAAAGCAGGACCCTAACAGCAAGTTGCAAGGTTCTGGTCAACATCGGGTAGCAGAGCCCTGATATTCCTCACGGAGTCCAAGGCCATCTCACTAAGCGCCCAGAAGAGATTGGTGCCGGTGATCAGGGCCACATGTTTGGATATGCCACCGATGATACCCCTGAATTTGATGCCTATAGGGATCCAAAGCCTCTCACCTTTGCGCCCTACGTCGAGGATGCCGAGACTCCAATCCACAAGATCAAGCGCAAGGGGTGATCATATTGTTTCCTACGCTCGGGTTCATGTCCCTTGCTTTTGGTGGGATGCTTATTATAGGTATGTGTTCCTCTACATCACTCTCAGTGTAATTGTTGGTTTTTGCTGTTCGACTTTGGAGGACCATCAACTCGTTATCACAAGGGATGGGCATAGAATGCCACATGCTTCTTTCCCGGTATAACCTTTTTGACCTTGACCATTCTTAATTTTCTTTTATGCATGAAGCAGATACTTTATTGGGTATTAAAGTTAAAAATATAGTGGGGATTAATCTTTGAGCCAAGTTCATTTACATGGAGAAGAACTCAAATAAATTTAAACATCTTAGTTTCAAAGAATTGAGCACTCCATTTAGTTTCGGTATTAAATTTAATTATAATACCGGTAGAGTAATAGTACAACTTGAATATGTGAGTATTATAATGTCTTTAATGTATGAGATGCGTTGTACCAGACCTAATATTACTTGTTATGTGCGCAAGTTGAGTAGGTATACTAGTAATCCAAGTATAAAACATTGAAGGATTATTATCGGAACATTTTGTTGTCTTAAGAGAACTAAAAATGTAGAATTGTTTTATAATAATTATTTGGCTTTAACGTAATGATACACTGATACTAGTTAAATTACAAGTGTGGTTGATAAATAATCCATTTTTTGGTGGATTTTCACATTATATGAATGTGTTGTTTCTTGGATGAGCAAGAAAGAAATGTACATGACTTACTCAACTATGGGGGTAAGTACACTATCAGTGCCAAAAGTTGTATATGGCGCTCACTTTGGTGCCAAAAGTTTCGGTCAGATAACTTAAGTGCCAAATCGGAGAAAAAACAATTACTTTGATGCTACCGGTGAGAGATTTCGGCCAAAATGATTACATTGCTTTTATATTTTAAAAAAAATTCAATGTGGCTTAAGACTATCCACGGTGGATGGAGCAAAACGACGCCATTTTCCTTTCTTCGTAAGAAACGACGTTGTTTTATACCATTCCACGTGGATTCACGTAAGAAACGACGCCGTATTACTCTATGGCCAAAACGGTGTCGCTAAAGAGGGAGTAAAATAGGGGTTCGGTTCGTATATGATTCTTGCTCGACGCCGATCATAGCTCGCTCACCCACCGTTGTTTAGTCGCCCGCCGTCGCTCGGCCACGGCTCTAGTTGCGCCGTCATTCACGGTCATTCGCTGGCTGCGTCCCCAACTCTCACTCACTCAGATTTGTCATGTTTTCTATATGGGTCAATTTAGTAAAAACTTTAGGGTTCCAACGGGCAAGTTAGGGCGCGGAGGGCAAATTGAGGGCTCGGCTCAAGGGGAAAGTGGTGAAGAATGTGGTGGGGATCTCACTTTTATGGGGACCGATTAGAAAAATTGAGGGTTCCGTCGTTCATTCGCTTTCTTTTGTGGGGACCGAATAGAAAAATAGGGCACAGAGGGGAAAATGGGGGCTCAACTCGGAGGGAAACAGTGGTGGGACCTTACTTTGTTTAATTAATTGGACTGCTTCTCTGGATAATCGAATATGATTGAATTGAAAAATGGGTGGTGGGAACCTCACTTTGTTTATTCAATTCGGTTTCTTTTGTTTTTGTAAAGGCACTGAATTGAATAAATTGGTCGCATTTGTTTCTTGACAACAAAACGACAAAAGACCTGCATGTGAAGTTGCTGATTCTGTCATGTGGTCCCAAAAAGTAATGATTTTTTTTTTTCATTGGGTGCAGCATCGACATGGATGAGAATCAAGTAGGCGTCATTGTTTGTTATGGTGGAGTGGAGAGTTTGTTATTGGCATCGAGGATTGTGAATATACTGATGGAAATAAAGGTACTATCTAGAGGTGTTAAATGGGCCATTTACCCATTTATGGACCCATTTATGTTTAAATGGGTCATTAATGGGTTAAGCATTATTTATTAAAACACCCATAAATGGGTTTTAAAAATAAAGAGAGTAAGATATATGGGTCTTAAATGGGTAAGCTCTGCACCCACTTAAGATCCATTTATCATCCCATTAAAAATGAACCAATTTATTTTCACCCAAAACCTCATAATTTCTCTTTTCTTTCTTTAACTTTATAAAAGTATATATATTTTTAAAATCGAAATTACAATTATTTTTTTATTTTCTTTTTTTCTTTCCTTTTTTTTTTTTCTTCTTCTTCTTGGTCGCCGGCATGGTGATGGTCGGTGATCGGCCAAGTGAGCCTCGAGCTCGCCCCTCGCCGGATCGGCGAGGTTGCCGATGCTCGGCAAGATTTGAACTTGCTGGCGTTGGGCAAGGCTCGAGCCTCGCTAGATCCGGCGAGGGCGAGCTCGAGCTCGCCCGGTGTCGGATGAGGCTCGAGCCTTGCCGATCGGGCGAGCCTCGAGCTCGCCGGCGTCGGGCGAGCTCGAGGCTCGCCCGTGGTCGGCCAAAGAAGAAGAAAAAAAAAAAAAAAAAAAAAATTATATTTAAAAAATAAAATAAAGATAATTACAAATTTATTTTTTAAACATAAAAAATATTTAAAATTCGATTTTTAAAATAAAAATTATAAAATTGTCCATTAAATTTGTGTTGTATAAAACTATTTTAGCATTACCATTTAAAATATATATAATATTATATATAAAAAATAAGTTTGAAAGTATTTTAGTAATATAATCTTAAAAAAACATAGAAATAAGTTTTTCTAAATTTAGTTAAATATGAAAATATTTTATTAATATGGGTTGGGTCGGGTATGGGTCAGAAAATTTACATTAAGATAAATGGGTCATAATGGGTTAATGAGTCAATTTGGGTCGGACCATTAATGACCCGACCCAAACCCGACTCGACCCATCTGTTTAACAGCTCTAGTACTATCTATGTCAATGTTCAGAAGCCATCATATATTGATTTTCTGAAGGATTTTGGGTATTTTTTACAATGCAAAGTGTAAAAACCACATTACTGTGTTCCTAGGAAGGAATTAAAGGATGGCTTGAGATTTTTAATGACGATAATAGTATTAAGGATATCATTTACTATTATCTTCACGGCAAAGAAGCTAGGGTATATATTGAGTATTATCATGAGGATGAGGATGAGGATGAGCAAACTACCACTGAAAGAGGAGAAGTGAGGGATCCTATTCGAGCGAGTAATCAAGTCGGGGATGAGTTTAGGTTAGATGAAGGGCAAAATGAGAAGGAGAGAAGTCATATTGATAGAAATGAACAAACAGAGAGATGTCCTGAAATCTTGGGTGAAGATGTGAGTGATGAAGACTTCATTGGATTAGAATGAGAAATTGCTAAATTCAGTGAATTAGAAGATGAATATTTGGCTTTAGTAAGTTTCCAAAGTGACAAAATGATGATGAACTTGCACAGTCAAGACAAAAGCAAAGGGAATTTCTCAGAAAAATTTTGTAGCTTCAACAAAAAGGCCCAAGCCAATAAATAAGGATAAAGCTCCAACTGAAGGTAATAGAAGTGAAGATGAAGAAAGCTGTGGCGATAAAGTTGTTGGTTTGGAGAATGAGCTTGACAATGATGATGAAGAATCTGTTTATGGAAGAAAAAGTAACTACCTTGCTATGATTTGACTGTTGATAAACTTGTTTTGTCTGTGGGCAATAAATGCAACTTGGCACTCATCCTCCTCAAATTAATATAACCACCACCTCCAGCATCGAACCAACCTTATTCACCCAAGCCAACAAAATCCATGAGTGGCGTGCAACTATGACTAATGAATTTAATACCTTATTAAAAAATAGCATATTGTCTCTCACCAAAGCAAGTTTTGTACTTTTACGAGACAAGTTGAAGATTGGTAGTCTCGACTCTTCTACTTGAGGGGGGTGTATCAACCAAATATAGCGCTATTAGATTTGGTAGATGTAGAATCTTATATTTATAAGTTGTCAATCAAATATAGCATTATCAGAAATGAAAAGATGTAGAATCTTATCTTTAGAATGTATTTCTTTTCTTGTAGATAGATCTTCTAGAATATACTCTTAGGTATATAAATACCCACCTAAGCTTAATGAAAATACATAATGATTTCTGTCTCAACAATTCCTGTCACTTTTATCCAATAAGTATGTTCATGATGGAAGAGAGACGTAGAAAAGTCGTGGACCAAGCTCTAGTTTGCATTTGTAATTGTTCCGCAAATCCTTTTGTTGATTATCATTTTTTGATATTGTTTTGGGTAATTAGTGTTGGGGTTTTATGAATAAATTATAGAGAATTTCAGGATTTATTGTAGAGTTTTGAAATTTTAGTGGGAGTTTGACGGTTGGGATTGGAAAAGAATGGTGGGGTTGGAGATGTTTTGCAATGATAGTTGATAACTTTATAAAAATAGAGTTATTTTACCTATTTTAGGCAACAATTAATGCAATATCTATGAGAAAATATTTGGATTTCCTTTTGATTATTTGAATTTTCCTTATTTATGCAGAATAATGATATATGGAGAAGATAAAGAAAAAGACGGCAAAACTGAGGAATTTAAATCAAGCAGCAGCAGGAGATAGATATCAAATCAAAATCCTCTGATTTACTCCCTGATTTTGTGCACAATTGCTTGGAGATAAGAATCTTGGATATATCCTATGAAGAGGAGAATAAGAGAGAGAGAGAGAGAGAGAGAGAGAGAGAGCAGCTAGGTTTTAGCTAGTTTTTCTGTTAGATTGTTTTTTCATTGTTCTGAGAGATTTTCAAGTATTTTGAAGAGAAGACAAAAGTGGTGACAGAATTCTTGTTATTCGATTCAAGATACTGAATTTAATTTATATTTATATTTCTTCATCTACTATGTTCTAATTTTCTTTTGTTAGGCTACGATGTAGCCTAACCATGATGATGTGAATTTTATGATTTTTATGTTTTATAATTGATTTTATTCATGTGAGTTATATATTATTGTGCTTAATGCTTTTGAGTGACTGGCCACCACTTGAATGATTTGATGTGTATGTTTGAGACTGAGAAGTGATAATATGCAATTGCTCATTATAATATATAACCATGAATTAAACGTGGATAGAGATATACCGCGTTATTTGTGTTTTCGGTGATAAAGTGATCCAAAAGACTCATTGTAAGCCGGGAATATTCATAGTTTTTAATGCACTTATGTTTATTTTAATTCATATAGAGATGTAGTGGATTAATAAACTGAGTAGGTTTGTTATACCTAGAGATAGGATAGTAAATAGGTTAGGAAATTCCGCTATCACATGTTTGATATCGTTCTTGTATTCATAATAATCTGAAATTCATATCTAGTGGTTATGGTGAAATCGGATGCTCTAACATATTTATCCGATCGATTTATTGCATTTAGTTTACAAATTTCGTTTTTAATTTATTCTCAATTATATTTTGATCTGTTAGATAAATTTTAGAGTTAATCTATTTTAGTATTTAATTAGTTTATTAATCATCGATCTTCGTGGGACGATATTCTTTCTCATCATTATATTACTTGTTCGACACGTTTACTTGCGTTTAGAATTTTATGAACAATAGTGATTATAGGTTGGGCCAATTCCCTAAAAAACCTCAAATTTTAGATTTAGTTCTAAATCTACCCATAACTTTTTTTTTTTGTCTAAAAAAAATCTAAATTTTAGGTCTAGTCCCAAATTTTTTCCTGAACTTTTCTTTTGTCTTAAGAAAAAAAAAAAAAACTTAAACTTTAGGTCAAGTCCCAAATCTACCCTATGGTCCAGTCCCAACTTAACATGACATTTTCACATCGATGATAAATACACATCGGCAATGTGACATGAAAAATTATCTTCAAAATAAAACATTTTTGGATAAAAAATTAGGGATGACAGTCACGTCTTCACTTCAAGGTTATTCTTGCAGCATTCCAGGCTTGTCGTTGTCCCGATTAATTTTATTTTGATTATATGCACATGTAGAAAATGTGTTCATAAAATTTCTCCAGACAATAAACAACTGGAAGACATGAGACATACATCATACAAAAACACTACTTATATTACATCAGGGTGTTATCTTTACACCAGCCTTTATACATGATTAGCAAAAAGGCCAAGGTGCCCTAGCTCCGCTAGGGGCTGTAGTCTCCAAAATTGGGACCCCATCATTACTGGCCAGCACATGGGACTATTTTCTTGTCCATTGTTCGGTTCGAGGGGCCCGTCGAACCCACAAAAAGGATTGACGAGGTCTCCATCAAACCACACATACCAAGCTGTATAGTAGTGAGGGACTAAATCATCTAGCCCCTCCTCGACCCATATAGTGGTAGTACACCTATGGTAGGTTGTCTCCGCCTCCATAGGTGTACTACCACCTCTACATCTACTATATCTATGACTGACTTCTCTAGGTTCACGGATAGACCAAAACGTTTAGGAGGTGGGGTAGCCATATCTACATATATTTAAAAATAATAGAGTGAGTTTGAGACCTAATAAGTAAAAATTCTAGTTCTCTACTAGGAAGATACCTCATCATTTAAGTCTAGCCAGTACACACGAGCATATAGGGTCGATGGTAGATCGACAACAAATTTAATGCTACGCCATGACTATATGTAAGATTCTCATGCAACTTACCTTTCAGCTTGTTTGTTCGTACAACATCATAACTTATGCAAACACAAATGGCACTCATGCAAAGTTCATTAGTGACGTCTTGGCTCGATCAAGCCTTCCCGGCTCAATCGAGGCATCCAATTTCATGCTAAGCATCTTGACTCAAATAGGGCATCTCAACTCGATTGAGGCATCCCAGGGCTAGCTATACCGAGATATTCGGGCTCAAACTCAAGCATCTGGCTCAATCAGAGCATCTTGTTCAATGAATGAGTCATCATCGCCAACGTTATGTGGCCATAGGTGCATTTCCCTTTTGGTAACCATGTAAGTGCATCATGCAAACTGGTTCTTGTCTTTCTCTTTATCTGACTCATACATGGCCCAAAGGGCATGCTCATTCACATGTGTGTGCGCCATGCATCTTAAGACCGTACTCCCTATCGTGCCATGAACGATCTTTGGCTCATGGCTAGAATCAATCACCTAGTACAAAATCTCCACATTAAGTAAGACATAGAACCAACACGCCTCAATGCCGATTTAGGGCCTTATGGCTTGGGTGACATTGCCTCGTGTTGAATTCAAGGTGGGCGAACCCCCACCTTGTTCTAGACTTGAAGAACTCAAGCACACATTCAAGGTACAAACATAAGCAAACCATACAAAAGTTCATACATCTTGCCCACGACTTGAATGGGTGAGCACCTAACTAGACTCAACAATGTAGTTTACCATCCTAGAGGAGAATTAGGCGTCTTACTAACCAATCCTTAGAATGGTCTATAGTCAATCCTCACCATCAGCATACCAATTCCATAGCCATTTAGTATAGGGTCGGAATCGTGGATGTTACAATGACTAATCGTGACTTTTTGGATAGAGGGCTAACGGGGGAAAATTTAGGGCTAGAATGAAAATGGATGATTTTCTTTTCAAACAAAAAAAAAAATTTGGGGTGAATTTGGTATTGTATTGGAGTTTTTTCTGAGACAAAAGAAAAGTTTGAGACAAATTTGGGACTAAACGGAAGTTTAGGGTTTTAGGATAGAATTAGGACTAGATCTAAAGTTTGAGTTTTTTCTAAGACAAGAAAAAAAAAGTTTGGGGCAGATTTGAGACTAAATCTAAAGTTTAGTGATTTTGGGATATAATTAGGATTAGAACTAAAATTTGAGGTTTTTTAGGGAATTAGCCAAGTATATCTCTTGTCGGAGCTTTGGGCTTTGTTTCAGCAAGAGAAGATGGGAGAAAAGAAGATCCAAGTAGCAGAAATGGAGAATCTATAATGGATCTCCCCAACGCTGTATTCAATTACGTGTGGCGAAAGGGAAAATTGGGTTATCCGCGTGTTTGGCCAGTAAGGCAATTCTTCCTTACTTGTTTTGGACTGGATTTGGTTGTTTCATTGTTAGGATCATGGAAAAATGCGGGAAGCAAAGGGAAAACAATGGAAAGGAAATTTTAAAATACTCAGCTTGCTGAAAGCTCATTCAGGGAGATTAGTACGCCTTGGGAAAGTAAAAGGAGTACTTTATTCTTGTTCTATTCGAGTTAGCCATGAATTTATGTTGATATCTTAGCTGACTGGTTCTTTATTCTTGTTCTGTTCTTTCTGATTCGGAAAGTAAAAGGAGTACTCAAAGAAGAGTTAAAATGCATCCGGCGGCAATAAGCAAACTTGGTCGTGTTCTTTTTGATCGGTTAGGATCACCTGCTCAATTTGATCATCGATTTCGATACCAAGTTTAAAATAGCTATATCAAAATGTAAGACATCGATTGCTTCTTTTGAATAAAGTATCATCATGGGAAAATTCTTTGAGCTTGAGTTTCTTAATTTTGCGGAATTTGTCCCACCATGCGACGAGAACTATCCAGGATTGTACTTGCATTGGTTTTTTGTTTTTCTGGCCAAGCACTTTCTAAGATTTTTCTCGTTCATTTTAAATCCTAAGATTACATTTGGAAATGTACCGCACTCGGTTGTTTCATCAGATCGGTCAATGCTCTTAACCTTTATTCCATGAGTCGAATGAATGAATCACAACTCAATGGTTTGGGAGGATAAGTTTGTCCAGATGACTTATTTGTTACATATGTTGTCAAAGGGTGAAAATGCGAGAAAAAAGTCGACTGATACATCTCAAGTTGTGTTCTGTTTAATTTAGTCTCCTCAACTAATACTATTGGTTGTGTTTGTTCAGGAATGATTATGTGTGCAGCAGCATCTGCTGCTTTCTACAATTTGAAGTTGAGGCATCCCACACTTGACCTGCCAATCATTGACTACGACTTGGAACTTCTTGTCCAGCCCATGTTGGTGCTTGGGATCAGTATCGGAATCGCCCTCAATGTCATATTTGCCGACTGGATGATCATAGTTCTGTTAATTATTCTGTTCATAGGTAAAGCTCTTCTCAAGTTCAACCTTCTATGGATATTCTCTCCTTGGGCGAGTGCCGTAATTGACAATATCTATCCGCAGGCACAACAACAAAGCGTTTTTGAAAGGTGTTGAAACTTGAGAAAAAGAAATAATACTCAAGAAAGTGACCGATATCCCATCATATTTATCTTTAACCAGTTTATTTGAGTAGTTTGACGCAACAGTGAGTTGAAAATTTCTTATCTTTGATTCCCAGGAGGCTGCCAGACGACTGGAAACGCATGGGGAGTTGATCTGTCATCTTATTTTAATCTCCATCTCATTTGTTGGAACATTTCACTTAAGAAAGAAAATCAAATTTTGAAAGGTGAAAAGAATGGCCCACTGGCATTTTCTGGTTCATACCATTCTTGACGTGATACATTAAAACCTAAAATGCTGTCGATCTGTTCTTCAATAGTGAATGGAAGGAACTGGGCTTCTCGCTATTGTCTGGATCACCATACTGCATTGGAAATTGGAAAGGTTCTAATTTTTTTTGTGATTGAGTTGTCGACATTAGACTCTGTTTTTGCACTTAAGACCTTGGCTGATGTGGTGCGCTTCTATGTTGGGAACAGAATTACACGACCACCTGTTCAGCTCTATGCTGGGTTTTAAATCTCTGCAGGTAAATGAATGGCTACAATATATGAACAGGGGCAATTTTTTTTCGGCTTTCCTTCCAGATGAGATATCTCAACAAAGTCAATAATTTGCTATTAACATACCTGTCGCTGTTGGAGTTTCTGGGTTTGAGACTTATAGCTTGTACACAGGGCGGAGAGTGATAGCTTCCAGGGGCGAAGCAGGTGCTAACTGGAAAATACACCAGCTAGTCCTGTGTTGCGGCTTTGGCGTAGCAGTGGGTATGGTTGGTGGATTGCTTGGTCTTGGTGGACAATTCAATTTGGGGCCACTTTTTCTTGAGCTGGGAATCCCTCCTCAGGTCACTAGTACTTTCCTTATCATCAAACACGTACAAGATGCAGTATTTTGGTTCCATAGAGGTTCATTTAATCTGGTATTCATGAAAGATGAGTGATTCTCGAGTAAAATGTTTCACTTTAGTCAAGAAACATCAGAGAGAAATGCTAGAGAATTTTCTTCAGATATATGCTTGTTATAGATCGTCGGTCATTTCATTCTATCGTGTTTTTATGATGTCTTGATTGAAATTTCTTGTGTCTGTCCTCCAGGTCTCAAGCGCCACAGCCACTTTGACCATGATATTTTCCTCGTCCATGTCTATTGTAGAACATTACCTCCCAAAACGTTTTCAGTTCCCTATGGTATGGCTTGTTTCAAATGCTGCTTTACTTTCAAAGGGCACCATTACGAATAGTATATTACATCCTGGGAGATCTGTTCCTTGAAATTTAAGTACGCTAATCTTGGGTTCGTTCTTTGCAGCTCTCTACTTTGTCGCAGTGGCAACAATTGCTGCCCTCACGGGGCAACAGTCAGAAGGATAATAGCCATTCTAGGGCGAGCATCTTTGATTGTTTTCATCCTCGCCTTCACAATTTTCGTGAGTGCGATATGACTAGGTATGTACCTCACATTAGACACTGCAGATTGTTTAACTTGCAATTCGAATTCTGTTCTGATTTTGAGATTGCTAGGATAAGGAAAATATCCATCAGCTGTACATAGTTCAATGATAAAATGAATGCTAAAATAGTCCTCTTTTCAAAGAAAAGAAAAAAATCGGGAGCCGGACACTTGGAATACCAAAACTTAGCATGGAGGGACACTTAAATGTTAAAAGTTTGGAAAATACATTTAAATGCCAAAATCGAAGTAAAATTGATCAATTAAGTGTCAATGATGAGAAAATCTGGCCAAAATACTAATGTGTCATTTTTCCAGTAAGAGAAGTGCAAAACATCGTTTTACACGCTGATGTGGAAAGAAAAGCAAAAAACGACATCTTTTGTCTCGGATTTGAATTTTAATATAAACATTAATTAAATTAAATTTAAAACTAAATTTAAAACTAAATTGAAAAAAAAAAAAAAGCCAGATGAAGATCACAGAAGCCAGCGATGGTGGGGCTTCTGCCTCCTCTTCCTCTTTTTTTTTAAAAATATATATTAAAAATATAAAATTTTAATTTAATTAATATTTATATTAATATTAAAAAACAAAAGAAAAATGACGTTGTTTTGGTTCTTCATCGCTGAACTAGCTCTTGGCATGTGATGTAGGTGAGTTATATTATTAAAAAATTGTCACGTAGGATTTTTGGTAACCTTTGCGGAGTTGGTTCTCAAGTGTCCAATTTTGAGAAAAATGGCATTTAAGGTCCTGTTTGGAAACGTTTCTATTCCTCCCAATTTCTATTCTTTTGTTCCTCGGAAATAAAAAAAAAAAAAACAGTAATCCATTTGGTAATGTCAATTGATTTTCTGGAATAGAAAAGTGGTTGGGAAATAGATTTGAAATGGAAACAAAAAGTAAAAAAAAAGTAGTTTCTTGATTTTGGGAACAAAGTTACTTTTTTTCCTTCTTCCTTGCTGCCTCTTCCCTTTGCCGTTGCCTCTGTTGTCCGACCGCCACTGCCTACCTCCCGCCGCCGCCCGTTGCCTGTCAGCTGACAGCCTCCCGCCACTCGCCCACTGATCTACTGTCGGCCGGCCGCTATTGCCGCCCGCCATGGCCCATCGCCGATGACCATTGAGGCCACTGCTCATCGGCTAGCTAACAGCCAGCCACCGTCGCCACCGCTGACTGCCGTCGTCGCTAGCCACCGCACCCACTACCGATGATGGTTGACGCCGCTACCCGCCAATTGGCCGACCAACCGCGGGTGCCGACGGGCCGTCACCGCCGCCCATCGATGACGGTTGCCGCCACCGATTGTCACCGCCAGCCACTGATGATCGCTGACGACGAACCGCCGCCCGTCACCACTAACCACCACGATCGACTATTGATTGGGGCTGATCGAAGGCCAACGCTGGTGGTGTCGGTAGTGGCGGTTGGTGGCGGCGGTGGTGGTCCATCGTTTGTGATCATCAGTGGCTAGTGGCGACGGTCGGCAACGATAGCGGTTGGTGGCGAGCCACGACGGTCGGCGGTGGCGGCGATAAAGAAGAATAAGAAAAAATTTAAAAGAAATTATACATTATGAATCATACGAAACGTATTTCTATTCTTTTTTCATTACAAGAATAGAAATTTTATGTAGTTACCAAACACGTTCTTTTATTGAAAAATTGTTCCCGGAAATAGAAATAAAATAAAAAACTATTTCTAAAAAGAAATTATTTCCTGGAGTAGAAGCGTTACCAAATAAACCTTGTGTTAAGTTTTAGCACTCCAAGTGTACATTTTTTGAAAAAAAGCAAAACTATTTATGAATCCTCCGTTTTTTATTTCTATACTTTGATCGCCTCATGTTTTTCAATTCATCTTTGGGGCTGTCATCGCTGGATCTCAAATGTTTCAAGATGAAACTCACCAAGTTTTCCAAGCTCGATTTCGGACAAACTTTTATCTGCAAAAACAGTATGTCATTGATTAGATGACTTGAAGAGGCAAAACTAATTCATACACTCTTTCAGGGACATATATTACGGGATTCGCTTTGTCACTTGCAGGGAAAAATAGGTGCCCGGGAGATGTAAGCACCTGCAGAGACAAATATACTATAAATATACAACTTTTAAGAAAGTGTGGTTTTATGTTTTCCAAGCTTGATTTTGAACTCTGTTCGTTTTATAAGGACAAATCATCATTTGTCTATCACGAGCTACAGGTAATTTTGGATGATCATTTGCAGAAGCGTGGATCCTCGCAAAAACCAAATCATGTAAATCTTTGAAGATCTCAGCTAACTGCTCTACCTTCTTGTTTGCATTCGATCCACAAAGGCGTGTGAACCTGTGAAAGGAGATTTTTACAGCAATGCTTAGATTTGTTTGCTGTGGCTGTTTCGTCCTGGTCATTAAAGAAGAAAATATTTGACCGGATCATGCTTTGAAATGGCACAGGTGGCTTTCACAGACTCTATACAACTAAAAAGCAGGTGTTGGGACTTGTAGTTAGCATATGATATGTGCTTCTTACGCAAGCAGATCATATCCAAATGAGTGAAGTAAACTAAACTATGAAAGATGAAGAACATATACCTCAAGAGAGATATTCTTGGACTGTTCCAAACCATGTCATCAAATGTCTTTCCCACAACGACCGATTTGTGGCCCATAACAAATTTCCGTTAGTTATCAAATTGACTGATGATAATTACATTAGAGTTTACTCAAAAATTTCAAGTATTGGATATTCCAAGTAATTTAGCCTGCTATTGGGATGGCCTTGGATCCATGCTGCATGGATGATTCCCTCCGGTCTTCAGATGAAACTCCCCATTGATGGAAAGATTGTGACTATCTAATGTGAAAGAGATGTGGAAACTTTCCATAACATTGCCATACCTTTTATTGAGCTTGAGGTCAAGGGAGAATCAAGCTACCACTCATTTGAGATGGTGTCTGTCACTCATGTGCTTATTGGGTCAATCATTAGGAAGCCTCAGTTCTCAAAGGCCTCCTTGACGTCAAGTAAAGAATTGGGAAATGTTTGGCTACCACTCATTTGAGATGGTGTCTGTCACTCATGTGCCTATTGGGTCAATCATTAGGAAGTCTCACTTCTCAAAGGCCTCCTTGATGTCAAGTAAAGAATTTGGAAAGGTTTGGGTAAGCTTGCCTAGGGCATGCCAAATCCCATTAAATATGTCAAAATCAACAAACGTGAAGGCCTGGGTTATTAGGGTGACCTTTCAAGGTAATCATAAAGGCCCAAACAGGCCAATGTCTACCATCTTGCCGATTTGTTTGAAGATGGTTTGGTTGGCACTATTGGTGAAGATGAAGAGCCTACAGTTCCTACTGTGTAAGGGATGTTTTTAGTTTTAAATTTTTAGTCGTATTCCATTCATTTCTCCCCTGCGAGGGAATTTCATTCATTTTACTCCAGGCCCATAAAACTCTAGGGGCTGTTTTACGAGGGCTTGAATATGCCTTTTCTAAGCCTTTACTTTCTCAATCTTTGCTTTGGTTTATGTGCCAATTAAAAGCTTGGAGAGTTTGTGTGCCAATTTTTTTTTTTTCCTCTATTCTTGGTTAATCTCATTTCAATGGTTCTTAGTCCGATATGCACTAATTATTATCTTAACATATTTGAGCAGCTTTCTTGATTTGCACTTGGTATGAGAAAATAACCATGGAGAATTTCTTAGGAATGATCACTCACTCGCTTACCTAGATTGTAGAGAGATTCTGGATTTTAGAGAGAGTTTCTATAGAGAAGTCTGAACGAGAGAATGGAGATCGTAGAGAGAGATTCTGGATTTTAGAGAGAGTTTCTAGAGAATGGAACTTTGATTATGAAATGGTTGGATAGAAATAATGAAGGGGAGAGCACTCCTCCTTATACTTGAGATTCTCATATTATAATCATTGATTGTCTTTCAATCGGCGGACAAGATCTTACCTTCTAACCTACCACCTACTAGCATTTATGCTAAGAGAGTTCTAAATTCTCGATTCAATTACCGTTTCGCCCATCCTAGGAACGTTCCAAAAGCTCTTGTGAGAACCTTGGGAGCTCTTGGGAGGTCTTCCTTTTATCATGCACAGTCCCTCGTGACCGTGACAATGGCATGAGACAAAGCACTGAATACAAAGAGAAAAGCTATTTTGACAAGACACAATACACTTAACACGGAGTCCGATTCAAGTTAACATGTTTCCACCTTAAGTCTAACAATTTGACTTGTTAAATAAAGGTACAAGGTTTTGATGCTAATACAGAATGACACGAATCACAAGCATGATCATGACAGACTGACATGAATTGCCAAGCCTACTATTGAGTGACCATAATCTACTGTAATTAAACTTTTACCCATGGTGGCAGTGGTTTTCTAACTCCATTTGGGGATATAGATAATGTTCATCTATATCGACGTTGCAGACAAAGAATGCGAATCTCTTATTAACTCTTTATGGACTTGAAGACACAGAGGACACCGTGGTAAGTTTCGTATTACTTCATAGTCAATTAGGACCTTTTTATGGATCTACAAATTAATGGAATTTTGTTTTCTTTTTGTATGCCGGTATCCGTTCAAAGGCTCCTTCTGCATAGTCAAATTTTAGCATACTTGCGAGGTTTGGTTACAATTGTCAGAAGAACGATGTAAAAGAAGTTGCTACCTACCATATCAAGAATATCTTTCTGGCTCACTTTTGACAATACCCAGGAAAAGGCTAGAAGATTCAATATAGGGTAAAGAACACAGGCAGCCTCAATGTTGCTTACTTCTACAAATCGGATTTCATAGTTGAGTGTTGCTCTTTTAACGAATTCTTCATAAGCAGGCGAGAGAATTTTATTCCAGGTGAGTGAAAGTAATGAAAAAAATAACGATCTTCATAAAACAGGCCCGTCAATTGGCAGACAAGAATGAGATATAGTTAGTTTGCCCTTCATTTGCCGATCTCATCTGCAACAGGTCAAATGTCAAGAGCGAATGAATGAAGGGAAAAGGGAAGACGGCAGATACCCGTTAATGCGAGAGAAAATAGCAGAGCGCCAAACTTGTAGATTACCTGTTTCCTGTATACTCAAATTCATCGTTGCCACATTTTTCACACTGTCGAGTTATCTGAGAGACAAGACCAATATAAGAGAACATCACAATCCGTTCACAAAGGAAACATCATGCCAAGATACTAATACAGCAGAATCTAGCCACTACCGTAGCTAATTGCAGCAGCTCACTTGTCAAATGTGTGAAATTTGATCTAAAGATTAAGGAAAATCAAGAAGGACAATAGCTCTTTCCCAACTGAAGTACTACTCTAGGTGTTGCCTCAAAAAATAAAATAAAGGGCCGAGATTCCATGTGCTGATGAATAAAGGTTTAAGATAATGGCAAGGGTTTTTTTTTGGATAGAATCCTCTTTAACAGGAGAAAAATACAAGCCTAGCCATCCCTATTAAAACTCTCCACAATGTTGCAAATTCTCATGATGTGGGCACAATTTGATTCAACGATGTTAGAGAAGCCATTGAGAGCTCTACGCGTCTATGTCACAGCAGAACCACACATCTCAGTAACTTTCGTTCTCAACATCAGGGGTCACTTATTGGAAGCAACAAAAAGTACTCACGAAAAATTAAGCTTCACTAACAACAGATATCCTCATACCAGGTTGTGGCCAATGAATTGTAAGCCTTTCAAAAGTGAGAAAACTTGACGCATTTTTTCCATCGTGGGCAGAAGTTCACAATTTTGCCAAGTGATGCTCTTTCTAAGCCTCAAATGTTCTTTAGTACTGAAGAGTTACCGTAGCCATTCAAATCTCTAGCATTTTTTATAATTGGTGGTCACTATAGAAGGATTAGGAAGTAGAACACGATGAAACATAAGTATATCCTCTCAATTGTTGAACTAGTAGAAAAGTATTACATGTATGCACTCAACTCATGATTATAAGATCCAACAGAGTGCATGCATCAATCAGCCAGCCAGTTCAAGGCATACCTGAGCGGTAAATCTGTACTTAATTTCTTTTCCAGGAAAATCTGAGAGCAAAGTCACCAATAAGGCACATAATTGAGAAAAGTAGATATTGACTCGAAGAGCAAAATGGTCAGGTCTATTAAACAGCTAACCGGCAGCTAATATCTGAAAAATAACAGTAAAAACAAAAAATGACTGAATCACCGCACCACTCCAAACAAGAAGACAGCAGACATCGTCAGAGAATGAGACGACCGTGCTAAGATATGCATTTCATATTAGTGGTTTGACTTGAAATGGCTATTTTTCCCCCAACTAGTGGTCTCAGGTGTAACCAGTAACCCAAAAAAAAAAAAAAAAACCACTGAGGAATGATTTTGGCCAGCACAATAGTCTATCCGAATTCATATTAGCCAGTATATAGGTAGGATGGCTGATCACACCTTTCACTGCCATAAAAAGAGTTCCTCTCCAGCCTTTTCCTATTTTCTCCTCTATTATCGAATTCTCAGGGTGCCTCTCAATGGATCATCATCCTCATCATCCAAAATCAAGACCTAAGATACTTCTAACCAATACAAACTCACAAGGGGACAGGTCCTGAGGTATGCAGAAGGCTCAAAATGGAAAATATGCAGATGGAAAATGAAAATTTTCTGATATCACAGGCAAAGAAATTATTTCTTTTCAATGCATCGCGTGAAAAAGCATCGAAACTTTGCAATATAAAAGAACAATGGTGGACGCCGCCACTACAAAGAGAGCAGAACACAGAAATGGAAGGACACAACAGCCTACCCTGAGAAGCAACGCTTGACAATCTCGAGACTAAGTATAGCATTTCATCTCACGTCATCTTCAAGACCAAGAAAAAAGAGACTCCAAAAGTAGAGCCATCTCTATAATCATTAATCAAGTAGATTGAGTGATTGAAATGGAGATCCCAACCTCTTTCGTAAAGCCCCAATCTAGGCCGCGTTCCATGAGTTAGCCTGCAAGAGGACAAAACTTCTTAATCAGAGGTTTCATTCGATTCGCGGAAAATGTCTTTCGGGAAAACGTTTTTGGATTTTCCAGCGTTCGTTTCACGGAAAATAAACTAGTTAAGGAAAATGTTTTCCATCATTGAAAAAAACAACCTGAGGAAAATATTTTCCACTTTTGAGAAGTGAAAAACATTTTCCATAACTTCTTCCATTTTGCTTTTTTATCAATACATTTTCGTTTTCTTTTTAATGCTTTATTTTTCTTTTTTTCTTTAATTTTTTTTCCTTTTCTTTTTTTCTTTCCTTTCTTTCCTTTTCATCTTCTTCTTTGGCCTCTCGACTGGCCTTTGATTATGTGCCGCCGCCCCCTCCCCCTCCCCCTCCCTCGCCACCGCTGCCGCCGTGGTGGTCCCAGTCGCAATTCTGGCAGAGGAGGAGGCGCTCTGCCTCGCAAAAGAGGGAGGCTGAGGCGGCGTCGCAGAGGAGGGAGCGGGTGTGCTTGGCGAAGAGTGGGTTGGTGGCGTGGACCTCCCGGTCACAGGTGAAGTAGAGCCTCATCGTGTTGGCCCGGTAGTACAGTAGCGCCATGGTCCTGCCGCAGTAGTCGCAAGGCCACTTCCTGCCTTCACCCTTCGTCATTGCCGCCACCACCTCTCTCTCTCTTCAGGCCTCGATCTCTGTCTCCTTCATTTCTTGGGGAGAGCTTCTTCGAGCTGCTTCTTCTTCGTTGCTAAGGCCCCGCCCAGCTTGCTAGAGGTGCGCCAGGCTCTGGCGAGCCGCGAGCTCGGGCTCTTGATCTAGGCGAGCCTGAGCTCTGCCGCAAGATCCGGTGAGCTCGCGGCTCGCCAAAGCCTAGCGAAACTCTGGTGAGCTCGGGCGAGATCGGCCGAGCCTCAAGCTCGTCGGATCTGGCGACCTGGTCTTGGTCGGCCGCCGGGCAACCGGCCATCATCAGGCCTGCGGTGGCGGAGGAAGGAGGAGGGAGGAGGAAGGAAAAGAAGAAGGAAAAAATAAAAAGAAAAAGAAAGAATAAAGAATAAAGAATAAAAATTTCAATTTTTTAAAAATATAAAAAATTAAAAATCATTTTTTATTAAAAATTCATTTAAAAAATATAAAAAAATAAAACTAATTTTTTGGTCAATTAAAAATATTAAAATTCAATTTTTGATAATGTTTCCCAAACAATTAAATTAGCTAATGAACGGTGGAAAATATTTTCCACTCAAAGTTTAGGTTTCGGCCAAACATCGGAAAATAGAGTCATTTTTCTGGAAAATGACTTCTAGAAAAATGTTTTCCGGAAACATGATATTTTCCGCAAAACGAACGGACCTTTTTTCTCCTTTTTTTTTCCTTTATATCAGGATGAGAGTATACAAAGTCGTACAAGGGTGTCGCTTGCAAAGAAGCATTCTAGAAAAATCGACAAGTCTCAAAATGAATACACGCAGTGCAGTCCATAATATTGAGTATATTATTTTGTTAAAATTGTTTTATCTAGTTTTATTAGTACATACATTTTGGGTGCACATGACAACGCTTCTTGGCTGGGGAAGTTTTTTTTTTTTTTTTTTTTTCAGAAGTAGTTCTTTTCTATTTCTATTAGGAAAAATTTTTTGAGTAAAAGAACACATTTGGTAACTATACAAAATTTCTACTATTGGAATAGAAAACGAATGGAAATGCATTTGGTAACGCAACGGTTTTTTTTTTTTTGTATCTATTCGCTTTTTATTCTTATTCACGGATTGTCGGCCAACCGCCGGTCGCCGCCGCTGCCCATCGGCGCGGGAGGTGGTGGCCAATGGGCTGTGCGGTGATGATCGGCGGTGATAGTCGGCGGCCGATGGTCGTGCGCGACGGTGGGCGGGCGGCAATGGGCGGTGGCGACGACGGTGGCAAGCGGCGGCGGCCGATGGGCTGTGAGCGGCGGTCAGCGATGACGGTTGGCGATCGATGGGCTGTGTGGTGGCGATCGGCGGTGACGATCGACGGCCGACGGTCATGCATCGGGCGGCGGCGGCGGCGGCGGCGGTCGGCGGTGGCTCGGAGTGGTTGAAGGTGGCCGCGGCAAGAGAGAAGAATAAAAGAAAAAAAAAATTGACTTATTTCTAGAAATTGTTCTCGAGAATAAGAAGCAATTTTTTTTTTTTCTCATTTCTGCTCTAAATCTATTCTCGGGCTAACTTTCTACTTCGGGGAATAGAAAAACAACTTAGCGTTATCAAACGGTTTCTGTTCTTTTTTGTTCCGAGGAACAAAAGAACAAAAATTCTAAGAAATATAATTGTTACTATGCGCAACCAAAGAATCTTCATGCATACACATGTTATCGATATCCAAATTTACCTATTTTAGACTTTTATATCAATATGTAAAATTATAGATTTATCATGTCATTATACTTATTTGGGAAAATCCCAAATAGGGACTCAAAGTGCATACTTTTTCTCAAAAGAGGACCTAAAATGGAGTTTATCTCAGATAAGGACCCAGAGTGGTCATTTGATCTCAAAGAAGGACCTCACTTGCCGGCCGGTAAACAGATGCATCTCCAATGCATATTTCGGTAACCTGATCGGGGTATTTTTGTCCAAAAAAATATATTTTTTTTTATTTTCAGTTTGTTTTTTTTTTTTTTTTTTTTTGGTCTATGGTTGCACTATTCGTCATCTTCTTCGTCCCCTCTTCATCTTCTCCTTACCCAAACCAAGAAGATCGGACTTGGGAAAGGCCGGCAAGGGCTGGACGCCCATTGCCGGCAGTGGGCGAGGACCGTCGAGCCCTCGCTGGCCGTAGGCGAGGGCTTGCAGGCCGACCCTCGCCAGATTAGGCGAGGGTGACCTCGGCCGAGGTCCAGCACGAACCCGTAAAACGTTATCCCACCGTTGTTCCGCTCCAAGTACGCCACTGCACATACAGTACACCAAATGAGAGATGGTATCGAAGTGAGGTTTGAGCTTCAATGATGGATTTCATGTGTATGGATATGTGTGGATATGGACTGACCTAGTGCTTGTCAGATTTGGAATGAGCTAGAATCCGAGAAGGTGGAGACTGGGATGAGGAGATCCGAGTCGATGTCACTATGCGAGCCGTCGTGTTCCACGGTTTCGGGTTTTGGGCGGTTCGAACCAGAAGCAGAAGCAGAAGTCACTAGCATGTGCCATCTAGTGGCCAAAGAGGCAATCCCTTGAGCTTTGTGTGGGTGATTCTTGCAGCCCCCAACAAGCACAAGAACAGACCACTCAGCTCAATAACCGAACACACCTACAACAAATGCAGCAGGAAAATCAAACAAAGATGACAAACATATTCGGGGAATGTAATTGAATTCGCTACGTTCACTCACTACAAGATCTCTGAAATTGAAGAAATTCTTCTCGGTCTTTGATGCCAGGATGATCAGCAGTGCTACAAACTGGCTCACTGTCATCGTCAAGAGGCAACTAATGATGAAGTACCGGTGGCTTGTTGCGGACAGCTACTTCGAGCTCTCTTCTCCGTCTCGAGCTTGCCCAAACCAAGCGTGCCGAGTGCAAATTTCCAGGCTTTCGGACCAGGAGAGGTGCTCAAGAAGGTGGGCACTTCGTTTTCCTTCCCCTTTGTTTTGTGTCATTACTGTCTCGAGTGAACAATTCGGGGTTTTGCGCGTTTTGGAAATGCATAATTGCAGTGTGTTGTTTCATGGGGAAATCAAAGGAGACGTGCCCTGAAGAAGACGATGAGTAGGACAACCAAAAATGAAAAATAAAAAAGTTGGACGAAAATACCCAAATCAGGCTAGCAGAATATGCATCGGAGATGTAACTATTCACCGACCGGCAACTGAGGTCATTCTTTGAGACTAAATAACCATTTTGGGTCCTTATTTGAGACAGATTTCACTTTAGGTCCTCTTTTGAGAAAATGATGGCACTCTAGGTCCTTATTTGAGATTTTCCCTACTTATTTTAGATTTTAGGCCATTTTTTTTTAAATATTTAAATTCCATGTAACATGTACGTCCTAAAAGTAAATAGATATTGCCTATGATTATCCAGTACGTTATTTTGTCAAGATTGTTTTATTTAATTTCTCAAATTATCAAAAGAATCATATAAACGTTGTTGGGAGTTAAGTTGATTATTGTATATGATATATAGCTTGAATAAAGTTATAGATCATATATTATATATTATATAAAAGAGCCAGATTAATTATTTTTAATTCAAAACACTACTGTGAAAATCCACTTTACATTGGTTAATCACAACCGGCTTTGCTATCGGAATCCAATTAAACTCACAAATTACTATATGTCTCATGTAAAAATGAAAGTGATAAAGACATACGATAAAATTTAAGATTGAAATGAAATGCGTTTAGGTTTGCCCTATCTATAATAGAGATATATATTTTATATTTTGTAGAGAAAGAGGAAGCAGACTTGTTGAGGCGCTTCATATTTGGCAAGTGGGGTTAAATATGAAATGTATCGAGTGAACTTGAGTTAAAAAGACGTGTCGCCACAGGAGTGCGCAATTTTTTCTACACTCGAGGTCACGGATCCATCTCAACTTACACAAAGATGTGCTCATTGTTGCAATTATTAAATGAATGTCCGTCTGTTTCCTCGTTCAGGACAGAGATTATTTATCTCCTCGATCAAATGGTCCGCCTAAAATTGCCAGTAATGGCTCTCTCTTCTTGTAGAGATACGCAAGTAATCAGCTTCAACTCAACCTTCGGCACTGGATTGGAAAGCAATCGCGCGAATGGGAAAGAAGTATAGTTTCAGCAGCAGGGTGCGGAGGCCTGCATGCTCAACCCCCATGGATTATGCGCCGGAGAGCCCCAAAAGCGACGGCATGGGAAAATATGGTGATGAGACAAGAAAAAAAGTTCCAAGTTTCCAGCAGCATGGCATGGGTGTGAACTGCGAAGGCTTACATGCTTCGGTGAGATGGCGGCCGGCAATAACAGTTCGCAAATAAGCGCAGAGCTGAAATTGCGTACATGTAGCTTCAAAAGCAGAGGTTATGGATGAAAGGTCCTGCATGTTTTCGGAATTTTTTCTAAAAAGATTTATATTAAAAAGTACATTTTCGGCTCAGTGGGGGAAAAAAAAAAGCGCTATCATTTTTTCATTGTTATATAATTTTTCGCATACACAACACAGTCGCGTGGGCGTGCCGGAGTGGTTATCGGGCATGACTAGAAATCATGTGGGCTTTGCCCGCGCAGGTTCGAATCCTGCCGCTCACGTCTTCTCAATATTTTTGTTTTTTGTTTTATATATTTTTTAATAATATTTAATAATATTTAGTATCTAATAAAATAAAATTAATTAAAATGACAAAAAAAGCGCTAGAAGGAGGGCTTGAACCTCCGACCTTGTGGTTAACAGCCACACGCTCTAACCAACTGAGCTATTCCAGCTTGATGGTCTTATTCTGTAACTTCATTTTATTTGTCGAGAATCAATCAATCAAAAGATGGCCAGGATCGAATTATTGAATTAGTGCAAAGCTTCCTCTTTCACGGGCACAGCTTGGTATTCTCATCAATGCCCTTTGCTTTCCGTGTAGTCATCATCCGCTGTCGTAAGAAATACTTTACTAACAAATGATAAAGAAAAGGTAAAAATCATTAGGGTAAAACTTGCGGCCGTGACCGTTGTCTTACATTTCTCGTCGTTCCATATCAAGTTTTTGCGGTTACAAAACTCTTTGATTCTCTCTCCACATCAAAAAAATTACATCTCCTCTCCCTCTCATGCTTGCCACCACCACCCTCGACCTCCACTGTCATCGCCCTTTCTGGCTCCGTCACGAGCAGCGCTGACCTCGTATCTCGGTTCGAGATCGGCCCGAGGTGGACTCGAGGGCGAGGATCGACGAGCTGAGATATGAAGCTCGTGCTAGACCTCGTAGGTGCCACCTTAACCCCTCGATGGTGGCAGCAACAAAGCAGAGGGAATGGGCGAAACGCGTGACGGAGAGGCACAGTACACAGAGAGAGAGAGAGAGAGAGAGAGAGAGAGAGGACGTAATGACGACATGGGTCGGAGAGAGGCGGAACGACCATGGCCGAAGCAAGCGAGGTGGCGGCAATAGCAGGGGAAGGTGGTATGCGGAAGGTATAGGATAAAGGGAAAGTAATTTAGGTCAATTTAGCGGGACTGAAATGTAATTTGCAAACTTTGAGGAAGGGGGAGGGATAAATAATTTTGGGTACAGCGTAAAATTACATTCTTTGAGTGTAGAATAGGAATTAAAAACGAAAAAAAAATCTAGACAAAAGTTCATGTTCTATTTTCTAGAAAATAAATAGGAAAATAATAGAAGTCTGTCTAAGATGTTTGTCTGAGAACTTAACACCACTTACCAATGCTTTTCGGCGTGTCTGATTTTTAAAGATCATAAAACAAATGACATTACGTACATTAATTTTCTGTTTATAAATTGCATTAATTAGGTAGTGATTGGGTAAAAGAAATTGAATATATACCATAGTAGTTGACGATAACACCAAGACACGTCTATTTATAAAACATTGTGGTCTTCTTTGCTTTCATGTTAGGTCATCATCTACGTCGGAGATGAGATTATCTATACTCTTATCATATCCAACATGGAAATTCATTCATACAATCAACGCCAGCCTAATAATACATTACTTTATATCACTAATTACGTCGCTAAGCCCATGCATCATGCAAGGAGCTAAAATTTGAGCACCATTTGACCCTAACACCAAAATACATTTATTATATATGATTGCGGTCTTGTCTGCTTTTTATATTAGGTCATCGTCTGTACTAGAGATGAAAATTTTTATATTCATATCATGTCCAACATGGAAATTTATCCATACAATCCTACACCAACTTGGCATTACCTATTAACTTTATATCACGAATCACACCATCAACCTCATCCCTCATTTGAGCGGTATTTGACTGTAACACCAAAATACACTTATTATATATATTGTGATCTTGTCTGCTTTTTATATTAGGTCATCGTTTGTGCCAAAGATGGGAATTTTTATACTCGTATCATAGCCAACATAGAAATTTATAATAAATATATTTTGGTGTTTCAGTCAAATGCCGTTCAAATGAGGGGTGAGATTGATGGATCCAATTCTAAATGAGCTAAAATTTGAGTAGGCACATATATGATATTATTCACACTTTATGTTATGGGCTATGGAATGGCATTTTTTGTGCCTAACTAATAGACGAGTCCATTTCTTGCCCACTAAGCTGATCCCATGAGGTTTACTTGCTCACCCCATTTGATCCACATCCTATGGGGTCCTATTTCGCTTGAAACTTAGGAAGTCCCAGCTACCCTTCATTTAGAATTGGGTCCATCTAGCTGGCTGATTAATTATTATTTTTAAGTTAATAAATCCACGTCTTGGCCAATCCCAATCATCGAATTGCATCGAAAACCAAGTGCCTAATTTGGCCAAAGGAGACATTTTCTCATTTGCTTTTTGACGAGGCTTGTGTCCCATTTTGACATGACATCCTGCTAAAAACAGTCACATACTGAAAGGCGATCCGTTCCTCGTGCTTTTGTCCAATTCCGATTCTCAAGGCCAGCCCCTAGCTACTTTAGAAACCAACCCCTTTAAGAGTCGGCACCTGTTTTCACATTTTCTTCATTACCATTTCAATTTACTCGCATCTTCTTCACTTGAAAGAGATTAAAAACAAGGGTTGAGACGATGGCAGATGATGGCAAGGCCGAGAGGGACCGGATATTCAAGCGGTTCGACGCCAACGGCGACGGCAAAATCTCGTCCACTGAGCTGGGCGACGCGCTCAAGACCCTAGGCTCTGTCACCGGGGACGAGGTCAAGCGCATGATGGCCGAGATCGACACCGACGGCGATGGCTTCATTTCCTACCAGGAGTTCATCGACTTCGCGCTGGCCAACCCGGGCTTGATGAAGGATGTCGCCAAGATCTTCTAATGGTCTCGCGACATTTGAAATCGACCCATTTTCTATCATAACCACGTAATTTGAGGAGGAACTTAAGCATAACCATATCCAAAATTCCATCACGGTTACCTTAGCTAAAAGTTCCTCGCTATTGTTGTTAGGTAAACAAATCGAGTAAATGCAATCTATCTCTTGTTCTTCCCCTATGGGTCTGCATTCTTATTTGATTAATCAGCTAGTATATGCTAATCGATGGCTCTTCTTTATGCTTTGTCTAGAGGGGTGACGCAACTTGTCCTTGAGCAATATGATGTCTTATTCAATTATTAATTTTGATAAACAGGTAAGATGTCCCTGTTTATACCTGTTTATCAGGGACAGGCAGTTAAACAGGTTAATCATGTTTTTCTCTCTGGGGCTGCTATTAGCTCAAAACTGTCTCTTTCTAGTCCCTACTTTAACGAGAGATTTGGTGGACGAAGATGACATTGGAATGACTCGGCTGCTTGCACATTGAAAAGCTTGCCATCATCAGCTTCTTGTCCAAGAACTTCCCACCTACCCTTATCTCTGTGTCCTGTATGGGTCCTCCTCGTTCTGATTTCCTATGGCCTGTCTGGTTCACCTAAATCTCGAAGCAATTGCAGCAATCTTGGCTTGCCTAATTTTTTGGTTTTTATGTTGTTCTTGGTGGGATTCCATAGACGTCATCCATGAACACATCTTTTTCTAGGACTGGAACTGAATATAATATGCATATCCCAGATTGCTGCTTCAAAAAATTGATTCAAATTTGAAGCTTCTTATCTTTATTTGTCAAGATGCAATTCATGGAACATTGTAGGTGAAAATTAGTTTTCCCTTCCCATCTGAAGTTCACCGGTAAGGATTTACTGTTTGATTAACTTCTCGGCCTGCTAAAACAAATTAAAAGTACAGAAAAAATCTAGATCAAAATCACACTTTCTCAATACACAATTTTAAGTTATGTACACACGCAATCGGACTGACCAGTTCCAAAAATTTTACATATTTCCAGCAATCTTTGCGACTCCGATCTCTCTAGAAACCTTTGTTCAAGCAAAACAAAAGAAATGGTTAAAAAGCTAGCGTTTCAGCACTATATGTCATTGATAGCAGAAGTAATCATCATCCTCAAACTCCGAAACTCCAAGCATCGCTAGAGCCAAGTGTTTGTTCATCTCGCTCTTGGTCTGATGCAGTTGTGTGAAATAATCCACTACAAATCCGTTTCCTGGGATGCTGGACTTACCAGCCAAAATAGGTTCGTCATTGCCTCTTAGAATAGCAGCGACCACATCAATGCCCGGTCTCCGGGATTCTTCGTTAATTATGCACACCGCAGCTGCTTGAATCATTCGGGCAATTTGCTTGAGGCTTTTCAAAGTGCGCGCCAGCCTCGGATCAACCAACTCTTCTATTGCTCCTATCCCTTTATTTAGGAGAGGCTTTGCCTGCAAAAAATGTGTTAATTAGCAGCTAGGCAAAGATCAGAGTATAATACAAATGTTAGGTTTCGGGTTTTTGCTGATCACTCGTCAATGATGATTCTGCTTATAAGCATTTCTACTTTCTTTTTTCATTTTCTTTATAGAGGAAACAGAAATATGCACGTCCCTGAAAGTAACCTACCACTAAAAATTTCTTCTTAGTGTTGCATCAATTCATAACATCTAGCAAAATGAGCATTAACACATGCAATCCAGTGACCTCGTCGATGCAGCGACTTACTGAGTTAATAACTTCTCTGCTACTTTCCAGAGATTTTCTTATTTAAAGCAAAAATGTTCATAGCATTAAGGAGAACAACCGTAGGGGTTTCTAAGCAAGTTCTGATGAGAAGAGACTTCACTGAGCTAACAGTCTCAATAAATTCCTAGACTCAAAAACCTTCTCAAACAGTAGCCAGTCTATCCTTTGGAAAACCATCCGAACCAGAACATTGGCCCCATCGAGATATCCTGTTAGCTTGAAGTGTGGTGATACGAGCATCCATTTGCGTTTACTCATCGATCCCATAGATATCATTTGACTGGTAACTGATACTCTAAGAAATGTTAGGTATGTGGAGTCCACATGGCGGTGGAAACAAAGCCCAGACTCCAGAGTGGTCCCAGTGAGTGGTAGTTCACCCCAATTAACATAGGTTTATAGGACCTTACCTTGTTTCCCACGTATCATAAATGGTCACTGGGTGAGGAAAATACATTCGGCCCTCATAATGTTAAAGGAATTAAATAGGCAACGAATTAAGCATTTTAACCTACCCACAACACCAGGTTCTCCTCTTCGGACGGCCTTCTTGCTTCAATTGGTTTTCGACCAGTTATCAACTCCAACAAGACGACTCCAAAAGCATAGACATCCATCTTGTCCGATACCTTCCCGTGCTGGAAATATTCAGGTGCCAAATAGCTGCGCATTCATGTAAACAGTAAATGTGTGAAGCAAAAAGAGACTCAAAACTCAAAAGCAGAATGACCATTGCTTTGTTCTGCTCATGGGAGAAGCTTTCTTTAGATGATTACCCAAAAGTTCCTTTCACAGTCTTGCACAGGAAAGGTATTGAAGGTGCTGGTGTCCATGTAGCAAGTCCGAAATCACACAGCTGCAAATTCATTCCCAATTCAGAAATACATTACATCAGATGCATATCACTTCCTTTTTTTCTTTTCTCCCAATAATTTATCAAACAGAATAAAATTATGAGGAAGCCTATATCTCACCTTGGGCTTTTTGTTGGCTGAAAGGAGTATATTTGAAGGTTTAATATCTCTATGAACAACACATCTTTCCGTACCGCTATGCAAATATGCTATAGCTTCTGCAATCCCAACAGCAATTTTATACCTCATTGACCATGGAAGTGTTGAACGACCTTTTGGTCCTTTCTTCTTGTCTGCAACACAAAATTTCAGAAACTACTTCAATTCATACACTTGAATACAGAAAATAAGCTGGCAAAGGTAAGACAAAACATTGTACCGTGCAAATGGCGCTCTAAGTTTCCACCAGAGACATACTTGTACACCAAGAAGAAGCCCTCCTCGGAGTCCATGCAGAACCCAACTAAAGGAGTGATATTAGGGTGGCGAAGGGAGCTTGCAATCATCAGTTCTCTGCAAAATGCCTTCGCACACTCCTTGTCTTCTTTATCCAAACGTTTCACAGCCACAGAAGTTCTTAAAACCCCAATTCTGCCTCTGAAGACGTAGCTCAAAGCTCCTCTTCCCAGAACCCTGCCTACCCCGTTATAAACAAAATCAGTCATAGTTCCACACAACATATCAATCTCAGTAAAATAACATAACAAATCAGACCAACACAACAAATTTGGCCCAAGAAACACCCAATTCTAATCCTGAAGAGTATCTACAGACCTTACGAGTCCTCTGCATTAGTACGCATCATGACTGGCCATGCGTCAAAATATACACATACAATGAATTTAGCTAATCTTTCTCAACCCAATTAAGTACCTTTAGAGAAATTTCGAGTGGCAGAGACAATTTGGCTGTAGCTGAACCTGATCAGTGTATTGGTAAGAGGAGTGATGCTCTTCTCCAATGACTCAATCCGCTTCCACTTCTGCTCCTGCTCATGACTCTCCAAGCCATTGTCCAAATTCACCATCAAAACGGTCGCCGTGTCGGAGGAATTCAAGTTCATGGACTCCAGCTCGACCTGAGAGCAGATGCTGAACCTGAAGGACGAGTGCACGGACTGGGGGTCAACGCTGGTCAACCGGGCGCCACACCCTCCTGACTCCGCGAGCAACCAGGCCTTGTTGTGCTCCAAGTTTCGATCTTTATCGTCATTCTCATCTCTGCGGCCACCCTTGGGGAGAAAACAGGACAACCCAAGATCCCAAATCATGCTCCTCAAACTGGGTCTCAATTTCTCGAACTCATCATGCTCGAAACAGTAATGCCCCAAGGAAGAGGAAGCGTTTGAAGCTTGTGAGACACTGCACGTTTCTTGGGAAATCCCCATCCCTCTCTCTCTCTCTCTCTCTCTCTCTCTCTCGCTTTCACCTTGCTTTTCCTTGAAGCGAAAATCTCACTGAGAGAGCACGGAAACCCAGGAGGAGCCTCCTAAAGCAGGGGTGAGAAGAGGCGAGACACGGACAGAAAAAGGTGGAGAGAGAAAAACACCATGTGAAAAAGAAAAACAAAAGCAGCCCCGCCGGGACGTCGATTGAGAATTTCTCAGCGAAAGGGAGAGAGAAACAGAGACGGGCAAAGGTGCGCGAAACTTGCATACATCGAACGTGATCTGGGCCACATTTTATAAAGAAAATTAGGTGGTGAATCCCGCTTAAATTAAAGTGGAGATACCGTAATTGAATTTCAGAAGAGCAGGAGGGAGATGGGCGTTGGTTGCACTAGCAAGGAAGAAAGAAAGAGAGAGATTCGGCTTGTCAATGGTGGAGTGGACATGAAGACCGCAAAAGGGTGGTTCGAAGTTTTGGATGATGACAAAGTAAAGATAAGCAAAGAGGGAAAGAAGACACCAGCGAAAAAGCTAAAATTTAGTGCCTAGTGTACTTCTTGACAATATTTGGATTTGGGTTTAATGAGCGTTTTATAGGGTTAGCTTAGGCCGATGATGTTGGACTCGATCCATTCACACGGCACGGTGAGGCAAATAAGTAAATATTTGGATTAGGTATAAACTTTGCGTGATAAACCGATGGGCCTGTTTAGGACACGGTAAGAACCGCGTCTCACGCGGACCGACGCGTTTTACCATGAGGCAAATAACTAAATATTTGGATTAGGTATAAACTTTGTGTGATAAACTGACGGGCCTGTTTAGGACACGGTAAGAACCGCATCTCACGCGGACCGACGCATTTTACATGTTTGGATACGAATTGACACATCTAGATTAACGTTTTAATGTGTCATTTTTTTTGACACGAAATGCTCATATTTAAAAAGCTTTTTCATCCTTAAAAGTTTATGAACATAATGCCAATTCCAATAGGAATGATAAACGATAATATGAATACATAAGTGATTAAACATGGGACAATTGACTAAATATCTGAGTTAGATGTAATGTGAAGCGATTTACTCGTGATTTCTAAAACTATGTTAAACATGTTAACACGAGTTATCGTATGAACGTATTAATATAATTTATCATGTATAAAAGTGTTTTACGTGTTTATTGTGTATAGATTTTGTATATTTTGTAAACATGCTAATTTATCACGATGACATGTTTGATAATTGTATTAGTTATGTCGTGTTGCGCGATTATCTTTATTAGGACCATGTTCGTGTCGAGGCATTTCAACACGCTTATTGAATATGTCATGTTCGAATTAACTATATAAATAATGTATTACTATTTCAATGCAACACGATTAACATGGCATAACATGACATAAATTGCTTGCCCTAAATTGCCATCACGAATTATTTTTTTTTATTCCAATAAGCATTGATGTAAAGATGGTAGGCAAATAAAAGATATTGGAGGATAGAATAATTATATAAATAAAATTTCAAACTTATCATTTTTGTATATTGCATTTTGAGGAAGGATTCTTTTCTCTTTCCCAGTGGATTTGATTATACCATTTATCTCCTTATTGATTTTCTACATTGGCGATTTGCACCTTATCGATTAGAATGACAATAGAATAATTTCCCCAGCCCTCTTCTTCTTCTTCTTCTTCTTCTTTTTCCCCACGGGCGTGACAAGAAAAACATGGGAACAAGAATAATCAATAATACCCAAATCTTGTTTTGGTTGCTGGTTTATGACTTTGGGGAATGAATTGTTGTTAATGTACAAAATCAGATCATGATGGAATTTGATTAGTGGTTCGGTGACCCTCCAACTCGTTAATTCCCAACAACCTCTCCTTGACTCTCTTCTCGACGCCCGACGCCCGTCTCCTTAGTTTAACCTGTCGCCCAGCCAATTAGCCAAACCTAAACTTGGCAAAAGGGAAGCCAATTCTATTTTAATTTGAAAAACAAGAAAATGAATGCTGTCCCTCTAGTTCAATAGCCACTACAAAATTCAAATTCCATGCACAAAGGTTGCCTTCTTAATATACTCCAAATTTACCCTAAATCCTCTTGAATTACGGAAACACGTTTCAAGTCCCGGTTTTATCACCTTTTTCTGTCCCGCTTACCTTTTTAAGGATTCGATGAATCCTATGAACCTACCATGCTGAGTGTGTTATAGTTAGATCTCATCTCATGATAGTTTTAGGCATGTTCAGTCCATGTTTTTGAGACGGAACTGCGATATTTGCCGAAAAGATTAGTTGGCCCTACTACATACCCACGAGGACCTAATGTAGCACGCATCTTACACGGGGCATCTCTTCGAGCAGTACATGTGTCGGTGCCTAACCGGAACCTGCCCCCAACTGGATGTGAGCGAGACGTGTCTGGATATGAAGTCGAAGCGCAGTTGATTTTAGTGGGCTCTTTGCGTCGTCACCATGATTGCATGGCGCGCACTCGATGGCTCAAGAAGGATTTCGCCATTGACATCTCCCTCTGACTCCTTGATCAACGACACAAGAGAACCACAAGTTCAATGACAGAATCTTCCCTGTTGAGGGAGCCACTTCTTTTGGCTGTTCAACCGTCACCTCTGCTCATATTCTGCCCTTGTGTATGGCGAATTCGATTGGGAAGTACGTGGATGACCAAGGGTTAAGGCTGAGATGAACTTCGCTAACCGATCTTAAAGCTCAGTTTTTGTTGGACATAGCATTGCGTAATTAGACAACAAGAAACAAAAAAACCTAATGAAATCCCCTGGTCTTTGGGACTAGGAAGATCGGTCTAGATGGGAAGGCAAATTTTGTGTGTCGTGTTCAATAATCACAAAGACCACTTGATCACGATGCATGAGAGAAAGAAACATGTGACATTATTGTGTGCTCCAAGTGTGTAAGCCGATATCAGAACGAATTTAAAGCATGGATGTGAAACTCAACTTAGGGGACAAATAATAGATATGAAGATTATTTAGTGCGCTCGATCTTTTAATTGGTAATGTCAATTTGTTTGGGAGTTTAAGTTGGTGGGTAGCTCAATAAATGTCAAGGGACCGTCATATGGTCATGTCTAGATCGGATGAGTAGAAGACACGTGGTGTGACGTACCTCTATTAATGATACGATTTCCTAGAAAGGTTTGTAGTTGAAGTTATCCAAGTATTATTCATGAACGTAACGATATGTCCCATCTGATCGAGAGTGTATTGAATGCGTTTAGCTCTTTGATTGGAGCTCAGCAACAACGTATCAATCCATCGTCGTTGATCAGCTTAAGTGTAGATATTTGTCGAGACTCAAAAGAGAAGATTATGGCTCTCCAGTTTTCACATGCCGAACTAGATATATCCCCAAAAGGATGTGTCGCATGAACAAAAATCTGAACTCGACACCTCGCACTTCTTTAGATGCGATGTGGCAGTTGCCTAACCACAATTCTTGAATAGACTTATTGTAGAGCTTCTTTTATGCTTATGAACGATCAGCTGCTTACGATTATTGACCGACTTCTCTGGACTTGTTGAGTCTGAAAGGTTATGGCAATTTTACAACATCCAGTTTTTGGAGTCCAAAAATTATCACTCAAAGAAAGTAAAATTTGGTTTCAAATGAACACTCAAACTCAAGAGTATCAAGTTGCATGATTCAAAGCTCAGTGAAATGATGAATTTGATTCTCAAGCCGAATTCCTTATGTTTAACTTTTGTTTCCGATGATCTCTGTAATGTCGCACGCATGGTCCGAATTGACCAACAGGCCGCCACTATTATCCAGAGATTCTTGCCTAAGGTCTGCCGTTTTGGACAAGCAAATTTTGATAGGTAAGAAATTCCATCGCTAACTCTTCAACCATCTATTTTCCAACAAACAAACATTGGCTACTAGCTCCTCAATCCTCACTTATTCATTTATCAATACATACCCAACAGAAAAAAACTCCGCTTTTGACATGAACAGTCCACAGTCTTTACTCAAGAATGCTATAGTTTTCTACCCAACAAGAAAGACCTTTATTTTCCTCAACAGCCGCTCTATCACCTCCGTTTCAGACTACTTGTGGTGATATGTTCATTGACAAGAATAACAGAGACTGAGAGACGAACCTATTTATGCCACAGACTTGAGCAATGTATTCAGAACGACTTCTCGAGTTGGCAAAGCTGGAATGGCACCTCTCTCCATCACAGTCAGTGCACCACAAGCATTTGCAAATTTAAGGGCATCTCTTAGCCGGTCCTCCTCCTACAAGATAAAATGGACTTAGAATTTATTGAGGGGGTTACAACAGTGACAGTAAAAGAGGACACCAGATGTGTGACAGAGACCACAGAGCAGAATTATGTTGGTTATTTGTGGAGGACTACTTTCCCAATGTGTTCTCTTGGTCTTTATGCCATTTGTAGCGAAAGATCAGTTTCCTAATGTGTTGATTATCTGCTCGGTTCTATTTAAATGCTGCAGTCTTCTCTTTGTATGATCATAGCATGATCCGTCCACTGTGAGATTCAAAAAAAGAATGCACTATAGAGAAATCTACTAGGGGATAGATAAATAAACTGTAAAGAAAATAAAGGCGAAGTATCGTTATTCGATGTTTGAGCACAAATGCAAACCATTGCAAGTCAGAGGTACAATGTGTGGCAGAAATCTCAGCACTAAAGCAGAAACATTGAAAGAATGTTACAATATATTTAAACTGCTTGCAAAGGAAGCAACACCAAGGAGGGAGTTTCTCACTTCATACATCTAAAAACATCGAGTAATTCTTATCAAACTCTACCTGGCTATCTAAAAGATTTCAACATGCAGTCTCATCTTTCATTGTCGAATCCATCTAATGTATACCAAAGTAAATAAGTTTCTCTGACGTGCATGTGGTTTTTGTAGTGCAATATCTGCTTGTTTTTCAAACAATTGAAACCGAGTGCATATTTTGTCATAATTAACTGTACGTTGCCCTGCTTGCCCCTATCTCACATGGAATTTTGCAAAAGTGACAAAAAGAAACCGTGTTATATAGGCCGTATGTCCAATGAAGACAATGGTCTGGCATGATAAATCGGTCACTACAACCATGGTGGTAAGACATACTCCTTTTTGGGGTCAACTCTCACAAGGTCTTGAGGTGGATCATTGAGAAACACCACTCTCTGGCTCATAACTTCAAACTGTCAATCCACAAGCCATGTTTAGTGTGGCTGTTGCTATTTTTCGCACACTATGCCTATGTCATAACTCTAAAATCCCCTAAAAAGTGAAAGGGCTAACCAAGCTTCCAACTGCTTCGGAGTGGACATGGAAGTGTGAGTCTTCAAAAAAAACTAACCTGACAGACCTCAGTGCCTCACATGTATAAAAAGTGCCGTTTCTCGAGTGGGTAGAATTACTGATGGACAGATAATGTTCTTGGGAACCAAAAGATGTGGTTGAAAAATAAAGCATTACCTGAAGCAAGGAGAGATCAACAGCTAGTTGTGATAATATCCCAGCTACAAAGGCATCACCAGCACCAGTAGTGTCAACAGCATCCACTTTCAAACCCTTGACTCTCCCGCTAAAATCCTACAAGATGAGCCAAAATAACAGCTTTTGAAAAAATAAGCATCAATAAGCTAGCTATTTATATGTATTAAACAATTTGCAGTTTTCTAGGATATATGGTGCCACGCCCTACCTTGGTGTAGTACCTACAACCATCAGGTCCCTCTGTTACAAGAAGCAATTTGAGATTGGGATGGTAAAGCTTACGAACAACAGCATCATCATAAGGATCTTCTCCTTTGGTCAGAAAAGAAATCTCTTCTTCACTTATCTGAAATTATGCAGACAAGCATGTTAAGAAGGCTAATTTTTATCCGTGCTTCATACTGTACATCACAACCTTTGCAAACGCCAAAAAGAAGAACTATGGGCTCACAACCGTGATAGACTCGTGGCTGAAGCATTGTTCTTACCTTTATAATATCAGCTATTTCCCAGATATTCAATATTCCTTCCCTGGCACTTTCTGCTGAAGGCCACAAAGGAAGCCTTAAATTGGGGTCATAGGACAGGACGACACCGGCATCCTTTGCAGCTTTAGCTGCAGCAATGTGTGCGGACTTGCAAGGTTCTGTTATAAGACTTATGGAACCGTAGTGAAAGATCTTTGCCTGTCATGAAATTAAAAATATTTTGAGACATGTATTAATCACATCTGTGGTCTGTAGCCTCACAGAAATAGAACATATTAATCATATCTAAGTCGCAACCTTGTTCTGGCAAAGCAAAAGAAAATGAATTTTCGGTGTCTGTGTTTAAGTCTCTGCGTGGAGCCAAAAAAAGTTCAAATTTATTAGAAACTTTAGCATTTCCGGACAAGGACACATATGGCTCCTCATGTCTTAATTTTTTGTGGAAATTTTTATATATTTTTCCCTCTAGTTCCTCCTGAACAAATCATTTTCCACCCAAATAGACCAAGAAAAGCTTGTTGTGATGAGACAAATTAGTTTTAAGTTGGTGTCCTCTTTTGTAACTTCAATGGAAAAGAAGACGTGAAATTCCAGAGGATTATCAGAATGTAGCAACTACTTGGCAGTTATGCATAAAATCAACAAACAACAACATCCCGGTAGTTATGCGAACTACTTTACTCATTGAAATTAACCAGTTTGGTGGGTTAATTGTAGGTTAAGGGTAACTCAAACCATATGGAAGTGTCAGCATGTAAAAAATTATCATCTCCTTAGTTTGCATATTCTAGCACGGAACTGTGTTATTTACTCTTTGATTCATTTGTTCACATAATTGGTTTCCTAAAGATAAAATGGTATCCAACCTTTCTAATTAAGTCATAATCCAGTTCAGATTCTTCAAGCAACATATCAGCACTTGGATTGCGGTAGAACATGAATTCGCGTTCCCCATCATTCCTTAGTGTAACAAATGCTAAAGCTGTACGAGCACCAGGATCAAATCGCATCCCTTCACTGTTCACATTATTTTCCTTCAAAATGTTAGCAAGCATGTAGCCAAATTCGTCTTCACCCACCTGTGCAAATACATAGAGAATGCCTACATTAGCTATTATCTCAGAAAGCACATGACACTTGATTAGTTCCCTAAAAAATAAATAGCAGCGCGATTGCTATGCAGATAAGTTGACTTCAATTATCTAAATAGAAGCACAAAACAATAACGAGCAATCATACCTTCCCAATGAAGGCAGATGATCCACCAAGACGGGATATGCCCACTGCAACATTAGCAGGTGCTCCTCCTGGAGCTTTCTTAAAAGCAGGTGATTCAGCTAATGAAAGGCCACTAACAGTCGGGACAAAATCAATTAGCATCTCCCCAAAACAAACCACGAGAGAATTATCTTTTGTTTCAGGTGCATCATTACCTCGAACCGCTTTTCCTAAAAGAAAATATGCAGATCATGTTAGAATTGGGGTAAACAGATCAATGCAGCGACATGCGAGAAACCTAGTCAATGACAAAGCTATTTTTGCACAGCTTAATTGCAGCCACATCATAGAAAAAGAAGTCGACTTTCACTTCTTTCCAATACTTCCAACCAATGATTTACGTTAACAATGAATTCCACATCATAACACCTTATTAATGGCCTATTCACCAGTGAAAATCTAGGCCAATTTAAAATTAATGATGTCACCAGTGAAATCCCATCATCACCAAGTTCGAGGATGACAGCATTGTGAAATATGTTTGATGAAAAACAAAGGAACCATTTGTGGTGTCCAATTGGGCTCCCCTTGGAATGGGCCAAGTTTTGAGCACACATTGTTCATCCATCTCTTAGCAGTTTGAGTTTCTAGGACTAAAGGTCCAAGCACGGATGAAAGACTCGAATGGCACCTATTCTTTCTAGTTATTCCGTCTGTTAATACTTTTTTGTTTCACAGCTGTCTACTCAATGCCATTTCTTGGGGCCTGACGTAAAGCTAATCCTCTTGATATTCAGAGATTCTCAGAACATACAACCTCAGAAGTGCACCCTCTTCAAAAAGCTGTGCCATTTCTAAGAAGGATCGGCGACAAATTTGGGACCGAAAATGATTGGATTCACCCAAAGCGGTAGGTTCCCGATTTGGTAAGGGCTAAAACCATTCAATCTCGTGCACAATTGATCAATATAGAGACAACAGACACGAGACACTTTTCCCAAACTGAAAACAGCAACAAGAAACACAGTTACTAAAGTACCTTTGACATTCAATCGAGCAATCGAGGACGCAGGCGGGCAGCTTAAGGCAGAGACTTTCACCGTTCGGCGCCTAAAGCTCACAAAATCCCGTCGAGAAATGGCGACGCCATTGAAGCATGCAGCACTGGAGTGAAGGGCCATCGCATAAATAAGAAGAAAAGACAAAGCTGCGATCTTTCTCAAGTGAGATTGACCCGACCCAGAAGGGAAATTTCAATGCTGAAGATCTGATCACCGAGAAAACAGCGGAAACTAGACGCAGAGAACTCGAAAACAGGATGAAGTGCCGTTCTTGCGAGCAAATGCGATCAAAGTTTAGGATGACGAGGGGGCGTTAAAGTCGAGGGTGCCGTGGGAAGCGGAGCGGGAAGCATTGGTTTGGCCGAATAGAAAAATGGGGAAGACTCCGATCATGATTCTCAGAACGAATTCAGCAATCGCTCGACGGCAGAGGAGACTGACGTTTGTGGTTTGGGAACAGCGGAGAAAGCAAAGATCCGAAGAGAGAGAGAGAGCAAAGGTTTTTTCGTCGGTTTTCAGGTGATTACTGGACAGACAACGAGGTTTCAGCTCGAGGGTCGCTCCATTTGCGTGTTTCCACGTGGACTTCTTCCTCTCCTTAATCCCTTTCTTCCCTCCCCTAGACAAAAAAAAAATAAAGAAGAAGAAGGATGTGAATGTTACGATGGAGTTGAATTCACGCGAACTACTGCGTCGAAATTGAATGTTTGTCGCTTGCGTTGCCCACTACGAGCTAATTTTAGAAGAAGATCTTTTACGATTTCCCATTTTGAAAAAATTTCAAATAAAACCTATTGTCGTATTTCGAAAAGTTTAAAAGGAAAAAAGGGAGAGTTAGGAAACAAAGCAAGTAAATGATTGAGGAATCAAATTGCTAACTTTTGATGTCGAAAGAATTAAATATTTCTGAAAGGTTTTTACAAAAGAAAGAAGAGGATAAGAAATTGGATTGAAGAGCCCCGAGTGTTCACGTCCAACCCCACCTTTACGCATAAAAGATACTTGTTATGGACCCATGCACCCTTTCCCACCCTTATATAGTCATTTGCTCCGAGAAAGTCGTCACAAATGATTTCTGAATTTTGATTCATTATGTAATGTGTTATGTCTATTGATTTAATCCTACGAGGCTTGAATAGGTTATGTAATGCAATCTAATCCATTTTTTGCAAAAGAATTAGAGTCGGTTAATATGTGCAAAAATGGATTGATACATGCAAGATTAATCTACTAGATATGTATGTAGTATTTCTATCAAACAAATAAAATAACAAGCAAAGGGATAGAGACAGATGGACATGGATTTATTATAGTTTGGGTTAAATCAAGCTCACATCCATTGTCCAAAACAAACATCCATGGGTAGATTTCACTAGAGCTGTTTGAGTCATTATGGTCATAGCTTGCACTATTTCTACCCAAAGCTAATAGATCACGCTGCCAAGTCAAATGCACCACTACAACACTTGTACACTTCTCAAAAGATTTACAATTAGTGTATGACTCTTAGCAAGTGAATCTCTTGATCACAAAATAAGTAAGGTGTTCTTGTAATTTTCACAACTCGTCTCTATATATTTTGGCTTGCATTTTTTTCCTTTTATAGTTGTCAAACTTTAAGTTGATCGTTGAATGATTTTTGAGATAATCAATTTAGTTGTTGTAGATAGCAATGAAATCACTAGAGATCCGTTTGCCCATACAAACCAATCTTCTAGCGATTTTGTTCCTTCCAAGAATAAAGACTCCAAATAAGAAAATAATCCTTTTCCATTGGTATAATGAATGATTGATTAAATTCACCTTAGAGTGAATGAATCCCCAATTTCAACGGCACATACTACTGTAACTAATTAGAAATTGCTAGTGAAATTCAATCAATAGGCCATTAGTTTGGATGAGTGGCCATAGGCTTATACCAAGTTGAACCACTATAAAGCTTATCGTTTCTATCTGCCAACTTATTGCCATATTTGTCTGATAAATGCAATGCACTTGATAGAACTACGTGTTCTCGATCATATCAACTCGTCTTTATTTTTCCTCTTATATTTTACTTGATGTTTAAATTTTTGCATAAGTGAGTAAAGTTTTCTTGAAATCACCTATTCACTTCCTCTAAGTGATATTATCAGCCATTGCACTTATTACATTGTGCTTGGGTCTTTTATACTTATTTCTAGACATATTAACCCTCACTTGTTTTTCACTAACTATTTGAACTAAGAACCATTTATTTTTGGCATGACCTTGATAGTGTTGAAGAAGTGCTTGGCCAACTACACACTTGTAACAAATTTATTGTCAAAGGCAATACCACAATTTGTTCTTCCTTGAATGATTAGATTTGGTTTGAGCTACTTTTCTTATTTAGTGCACTACATATCTTCCATGAACAATTTTATTATAAACACTTTAGTCTGACAAATTCAATACCGCTCTATTGAGCAATTGAGTACTCCATAAGAGCATCTTGGATTGTTTTGCTTCATTAAATTTCATAGATACACAAAATAGTATTTGCAACTTGTATTATAAGGAGGACACCTATTTTTCCTTTTACAAGCAACGATTTCATCATCTTCATCCTCATCTTCTAAACTATTACTCTCATCACTTTCATCACTTGAATTTTCCCAACTCTTAAAGTTAGAAAATTCGATATTTAAGATCACCAATCACGGCAAGACTTATTTCTCAATAAAAAAGAATTAGAATTTCATTGAATTTTCAGTCTTGATTTAGATTTTTTTATTAAGGGATAATGAAATTTAGGGATTTCAAGTTTGATTAAAGAAATTTTAACCTAAGAAGCCAATCAATCATTTAGAATATGATATTTGGCGTCATAGGATTGTAATTATATAGAGTGACACCTCTTAAGATCGCAAAACTTGGCACCATCACACAAAAATCCTAAAAAAAATATCTTCACATTTTTTAACATCACTTTTTCAGTTGCTAGAGGGGAAAATATTGACCAGAATAGATTTGTCAAGTCAAACTTAAGACAGGCCATTCAACATGCGACATGTGTCTAGACGAGTCCTAATTGTCAGAATTTTTTTAAAATCCCCCCTCTCTATTACTTCTCTGATTACCGTATCCACTCCCATCACCTTTTATCCCCTCCCCTTTCCTCCCTCCCTCCCTCCCTCCTTTTGCGCAACTGCAACTCTATGATTTTCAGCAATTGGTTGGTGCACGGTTGTGGGCTGAGGAGACCATGGCTTGGTTGGTGAGGATCGCCTTGCTTGGTGCTAGCAAGGCTGGTCTCACCTAGACCATCATTGCCATGGGCAAGGCTGCCTTGCCAAGATCTAGACAAGATTGTCTTTGCTCACAGGCGGTGAGATCATGGAGTGATTTCTCTAAAGAAGAAGAAGAAGAGAGAAGTATAGAGAGGAAGAGAGAGAGAGGAGAGAGAGTGTGTCCGACATGTCGAGAGAGAAGAGATGGAGTAATTTGATAAGTGAGATCTACCTTGTCATGTATTGACCAATAAATGTAGCATTCTATGATGATATGAAAAATAGATCTACCCATAATAGAAATTGAGAGGAAAAGTGATTTTTGTGTATTTCTATATCACATGGACAAGTATGATCCTCCACTTATAATGTTAGTGAGAGGAAATTATATGGGAAATAAAAAATACACTAATTCAATAATGATTCTATGTCCTATTTTACCAAGCTAATCACTAACAAACTGATTCAATCACTGATGCTCGGATTGATACTCAGAATCAGTATCTTCATATTTCCAACACTTCCCCTAAAGCTGGTGGACTGTATATGTCGATGACACCTAGCTTGCTTAATAGGTATGCATGTTGTATTTGGCATAGCGGCTTGGTAAAGATGTCTGCAGGTTGCTCGACAGTTCCAATTCCTCTTGTTGTTATGATTCTTTCTCGAATCTTGTCTCGAGTGAAATGACAGTCGACTTCTATATGTTTAGTCCTCTCATGAAAAATAGGATTAGCTGCTAATTTGAGTGCAGCATCATTATCACAAAATAATTCACTGGATCCATTGACTTGTACTCTGAGATCTGAAAGTAATCCTCGAATCCAAATTATTTCGCAAACAGTTTTTGCCATAACTCGATACTCTGATTCTGCCGATGACAAAGATACGGTTGATTGCCTCTTTGTTTTCCATGAAATGAGTGATTTTCCCAATTTTATACAAAAACCAGTAATGGACCTTCTTGTCATCAGACAAGTAGCATAGTCTGTGTCACAATATGCTGTCATTTTCATGTCACAATCTTGAGACAAAAAAATTCCAAGTCCTGGGCATCCCTTCAAGTATTTCACAACTTTTAGTACTGCATCCATATGTGACTGCTTCAGCTTGTGCATGAATTGACTGAGTATCTACATTGTATAACATATATCTGGTCTTGTCATTGTGAGATAAATCAATTTCCCAACAAGCCGTTGATATCCTAATGGATCTTGGAGTAATGGATCCTCAACAGATGAAGACAAGCTCCCATCATACTCAAATGTCGTCAACTTCGCATTCTGTTCAATCGGTATAACGGCTGGTTTACATCCCGATAATCTTGCTTCGGAGACTATTTCTAGAATGAACTTCCGTTGGCTAAGACATATTCCTTTGTCAGATCAAGCTATTTCAATGCCAAGGAAATACCTAGGAGGCCCCAAATCTTTTATGTGAAAAGTGGCACTCAAGTAGTTTTTGAATTTTGCAATAGCCAGCTCATTATTCCCCGTGATAAGAATGTCATCAACATATATTAAGAGAAAGATGGACGAAGTACCTTTAGTCCATGTGAATAGGGCATAATCATGTCTGGAATGCTGAAATCCTGTGTCGGTTAGTGCAGCAGTGAACTTGGCATACCATTGCCTAGAAGCCTGTTTAAGTCCATATGGGGATTTATGGAGACGACATACACGAGACTCCCCCTGGTTGTGTAATCCTTGTGGAAGCTCCATATAAATTTCCTCATCCAGATCCTCGTGTAAGAATGCATTATGGACATCCATTTGATGCAGTGGCCAGTTGCGAAAGGCAGCAACGGACAAAAAAGAGTAAACAGTGACTTCCTTAGCCACAGAAGAGAATGTTTCATGATAGTCAAAGCCCTCCCGTTGCGTAAACCCTTTTGCTACTAAACGAGCTTTATATCACTCAATGGAACCATTTGCCTTGAATTTTATCTTATAAACCCATTTGCACCCAATAGGTTTTCGTCCGGCAAGTAGTGAAACATATCCCAAGTATGATTTTCATGAAGGGCTTTCAATTCAAGCTCCATTGCATGTTGCCATTTGGGATCATGTGCCACCTCAGAATAAGAAGACGGTTCTTGCTCTTTGGAAATTCTACTAATGCAACACATGTGTTTTGGTGATAGCCTACTTGAACGAAACATAAGAAGATACAGGATATTGTGTACCTGAAGAATCCATCATAGGACATATAATCTTTTGTCCATGTAGGTGGTCGAGTAGATCGTCCAGAACGCCGAGGCTGCTCAATTCTTGGCTCTATTGGTGTTGTGGGAGATAGCCTTTGATGATTCGCCGGTGAGGAAATCACTTGGGAATTGGATGAGGAATTGTTCCCATATGAGAAAATTGGTGTATCATCACCTGAGTTTGAATCATTTGTTGAGATCGGAATATGCTATTATGGTGCAAGGAGTACATACTGAGGTTGAATAGATAAATCATCTTTTGACAAGAAAGGTTGATGAACAAATGTTGAGGATGACGATGTTGCTTCTTGAAATGGGAAGATGTCTTCGTAAAAAATAACATCTCTGCTCACAAAGAAATGCCCTGTGGAAATCTCCATGACTCGATAGCCTTTATGTAGAGAAGGATATCCCATAAAAATATACTGCATAGCACGAGGATCCATCTTACTTCGTGGCCCTAGAGCTGCCATATAACATAAACACCAAAAACTCGAAGATGATCAATCATTGGTTGCTTTCCATAAAGCAATTCAAAAGGAGTTTGTCCTTCAAGGATTCTAGTTGGCATGCGATTGATCAAGTAAGCTGCTGTGACCACACAATCACCCCAAAATTTTGCTGGTATAGAAGCTTGATATATGAGGGCTCGAGCTACTTTAAGAGGTGGTGATGTTTGCGCTCAACAATCCCATTTTGTTGCGGTGTATAGGTACACGAACTCTTGTGTAGAATTCCTCTAGAAGATAAGAAAGAGACACATTCCGAAAAAAAAAAAAAATTCACATCCATTATCGGTGCGAATCCTTTGGATTGGTTTGTCGAATTGATTTTTAATGAGAGATAAGAAATTCGACAGAGTAGAAAAAGTTTGACTCTTGGATTGCATAAGAAAAACCCAAGTAACACGACTATACTCATCAACGATGGTAAAAGAAAATCAAGACCCATCACGATGCGGAGTGTGAGAGGGTCCCCAAATATCCATATGAAATAAGGAAAAAGCACTGGTAGCTCTTGATGTACCGACAGGAAATTGTTTTCGATATTGTTTTGCTAATGGACATATTGGACATTTAGGATAAGGAAAACACGCAGAATGACCCAAACGTTGATCAAAAACAATATCTTTATTACTAGCAATAGCATTACAAGATATGCTTTGATTGGTAAAATCAAGATCTTTTTGGAAACTGGTCCAAAAATACAATCCTTCTGTGACACTACCCAAGCCCATCAGACTGCGAGTCAAAAGGTCCTGAAAGAAGCAATTTTTCAAATTGAATACAGCACAGCAATAATTATCTTCACAAGCTTTTGAGACTGACAAAAGATTGAACTCAAAATCAGGAATGAAAAAGACATTTTTGAGAACGATGTTTGGACTGAGCTAGACAATTCCAATTTTACTAACATGAATAATGTTTCCATTGAGCAGACGTATAGATATTGAGGAATGTGGCATTTCTTGGATACTAGAAAATAATTGTTCATTGTATACTATGTGATCACTAGCACCTGAATTAATTATCCATGCATCAACTAATATTGAATCCGTCTTGCATAGAAAAGTACCTGAAAAACTTGCAATCTTGTCATTAATTGACAACTGATTTAACGGTTTCATAATATTTTCTCTTTTATTTTGGCCGAGGCCCTGACGAGGATTCCAGACCTCTCTTTTCTCTGCGCAACACACACACACAAGGGAGGAAGCAAGGAAAATGGCTCTCTATCCTGAGCTATCTTCAGTCAAACACCTCAGCGTCAGCGGTGGCTACCGGCCTCCATTGCCGACCCCCATAAATTAGCACTTCATCGTCTCTCACCGCTTCAACTTTTCTCAGCCGCTCTTCCCCTTTTCGTCCTTTCATCGCCGTTTTTTAGGAAGAAACGCGTGCCATACATAGAGAGAGACGAGAGTATTCGAGGGAAAAAGCTCGTAAGAAATCAATTCTAGAAGCTTGCTCGTCGTCGCACATCATCCTTCGCCACTGCCAGCTAAAGATTTTGGAAGAGTACGGAACGCACCCGATTTTACCCTGTCTCTGGCTGTGAGGTTCCGGAGAATTCGGATCACGACTGAACCTAATCCGCTTGTCATAGCTTCGTTATGGACGATCATAGGAGCTCCAATAGTCGACTCGTACGCTCGTTGCAGCTCCGGCATCGCCACTAAACCGTTTAACGCTTCTCCCTTTTTCTCTCCTCTGCTTTGACCGCAACACAGTGTTGAGTTTTGTCTCCGCTGCTTGTGCGAGTAATCGGGAATATGAGTGTTTTCTGGTGATTAGTAATGATGTTTTCGTTCAGGTGTTGGTTTCAGAAAAAAAAAAAAAAAAATTTACTTCGGTTCCAGAGCAATGTCCAATATTAGCAGTGCCTACAGACTGTTCAATGTAATGCCTCTGTTATTTGTTCTAGTCATATAAAAATGAGGCCGAGGTTTTAGTCATTTCCATTGAAGCATATGTTGGATCTATCTGGGCTACTTTCATCGACTTCAAATGTCATTAGATTGATTTAAGTTGATGTTGGTGCCAAATCTCGGATCATTTATAGGTCTTCTTGAACGCACAAAACCTGCTCGACGAAATGTTTCTTAGTTGCCGTGCATGGAATTGAGTCTGGTGAATGGAGATGGTGGTCTTGAATTTTCCGGTAAAGTTCGTGGATACTTGCGTGTTAATCTTGTTGTTTTTGGTTAGAATCAAGGAATGAATAGATTTGCTGGATTCTGGAAAACGATGAACATTGAAGAGGACGCAGGCGCCCAAGAGGGAAATGGAATTAAAAAAGAGAAGAGGAAAAGGGATGAAAAAATGGGTTTAGCAAGGAAATTAGAAAATGGGCTTCGTGTAGGCTTCATGTGGTTCAGTGTGGGCTTGATATGATTTGATAAAGAATGGGTTTGGGTGAGTTTATGTTCGAAGTTGGGCTTGTAAGGTTTAATTTTTTTGGTCGAATTGTAAGTCCAAGCACTTTTGTTGCTTGGACTTGCAAAGTCCACCTCAGGCCCAAAAGCCTGGCCTGCGTCCTTGTGAAGTCCATGTTTGACCCTATTCAGATCGGGCCCAAGGGCCCAGCCTGATCCCCCATTTTCCAGAATATAAAAACCTTAGGCACTCAAAATTGATAAAAGACCTTTGATCATATTTATATGAAAATACCGACCAAGTTAAGACGTACTGAAAAGGTGCAAATTAGACTATCAACGTAATCAAGCCCTCGATCTTAGTTAATCCTCGTTTCAATAGAAAGTGAGACAATCTCCCATGTTTCACTTAGTTTTTAGCTAATCTTAATAGGTTAGTGGCGACTTCGGTCTCACATAAAATCTATTTAGGATAAATCGTAAGTCAAAATGAATTCAATGTCACACGAGATAAGGACTTGAGAGAGCCCTTGCCTAATTGAGGGTTGTTGGTTCACTTTTGGTATCACCTCTAATCCTCTTTCTTTTCCCATCAATGAAAAGGAGAGGGTTGCGACTATCACCACTACCATGTTCCTTATATTCATTTTTTTGTCAAACTTTCTCATATTCGATCTCATTACTATTGCTATTGGAGCTCTATTGTCCCTATTTTCAAGTTCAACTCCTTCATCCCTATTCAATCTATCAAGTGGTGCAAATTGTTTTTTGAAATTTCCTCAGTTGTTGCTCTATACGTGCAAGTTCATCATCATTATCATCCTCACTTAGGTTCTTTGCTTGTCCCAAATGTTCATCATCAGAATTACTTGATAGAGCAACTTTCCAACTCAATCTTATACATTTTATCACTTTGTCGCTCCATCTTCACAACAACACTCGGACATGTACTTGTTTGCTGAACTCTCTCTAGCACATGGGCTGCATGCCTTGCCTCACTCTTCCTTTTTGGAGCATATCCATTTCCAACCTAACAACTCTTTTTAGTACCATTTCTTACTGCTCCTATATTAGTGCTCTCATCTTCATCACCATAGTACTTAGCAAATGCATAGGCAATCTCACCATGGAGATAATGGTAAACAAGATTCCTAATACTATATTATCAGGCAGTTATCTTAGACTGTCTTTCAAGTTCTTACTAGGAACCTTAAGAGCACAATTTTTCTATTTTGCTTCATAATTGTTCCCTTATATCCCTCACATTTTTTCATATGACAGCCTATTTACATTAAAAACAATATTGACATTTTCATCACCATATTCCTACTCATTGCCAATAACAAATTCCCCACTATGGAATATAATGGTGGGCGCAATGGTGTCATCCATGCCGACACTGCAATAAAAAGAAAGGGTTTCAGTACTACAACGCAGAAAGGACGCCGACTTTACATTATGTCTCTACAATCTCATCAATTTAATAAACAACAATTGACTTTATCACTTAGTGGACAAAAAACAATAATGCATCTAACCAAAATAAATTATTCACCTTTTTCCTATTGCAATATTCCTTCCTCTGGCACCGTGGCCTAAATTTTCCTTCCAAATATCGAGCCCTAAATTTTCCCTCCAAGTGCCTAGCCCTAATTATTCCCCACAACCACTAAGCCCTAAATAAGAGAGAGGGCGATTGGCGACTTTCAAATAGTGAATGAGATTGGGTTTTGAAGTCAAGGGAAAGACAATGACAGAGAGAGATGTCTTTTCGAGAGAAAGACTTGGTGCCTCATACTCCACATTGGACTTGTTCGTTTATGAAAAAAAGTAACATATGAATACATTTTTTATTAAGAAAACCACTTGCACCTTTGGTTGATAAAAGTATCCAAAAAATCCTAAACATATTACATTAGTACAAATTTAATCATAAACCTTTTAATTGGACCAATTTAGTTCTAAACTTTTTTATATTAATACTAATTGAATCCATCTAGCTAATTTATGTCGGAAATTATTAACATGGATGCCAGTCATTTTACATGGCATGACCAAGTACAAACATGAATATTTTTATATAATTTTTAATTATTTTTTTTGAATTTTTATATTTCCTCTTTCTTTTTTTTTTCCTTTCCTTTTTTTTTTTTTTCCCTTTCTCCCTTATTTTCCTCCGCTAGCCACCATGATGGTTGGTAGAGGTTGCTAGTAGCCAGCGAGGGCGAGGGCGAGGGCGAGGGCGAGGGCGAGGGCTGGGAGGCTTGCTGACCTTTGGCAAGGGCTGAGGAAGCCCTTTGCCTTTGGTGAGGGACCTCGGATGGCGAGGGCTAAGTGATGGTCCCCCTTTGGATTTGGTGAGGGGCACTCGCTTAGCCCTCGGGCCAATCTCATTTGTTGTTGCCGAGGGTGTCTTGACCCTCGCCTTTGGTGAGGGCTAGCCATCACAGAGGCTGGTGGAGGAAAATAAGGATGAAAGCAAAAGGGAGAAGAAGAATAGAAGGAAAAAAATGAAAAGGAAAAAGGAAAAGGAAAAGGAAAAAATTAATTAAAAATTTGAAAAAATAATTAAATTTTATATAAAATATTCATGTCCGTCGGTTGTGGCACATAGGACGACCGGCGTTCGTGTTGGCAATTTTCGATACAAATTGATTGAATGGACTTAATTGGTACAAATGTGAAAATGTTTAGGATTAAATTGGTTAATTGAAATGTTTATGACTAAATTAATACAAATGCAATAGATTTATAACTTTTTTGGTACTTTTCTCACCTTTGATTGGAATTTGCCTTTGAATGCACCCAAACAATCATATTTTTCTCTAAATTCATATTTAAATAATTCGGTAAAAGATTTTGGTATCAAAATGAGTAAGGTATGAAAGTTATGACACTTTTAGTATCATTTTCTTATTTTGCAATATGGTGATCTAAGAAAGCAATGTTTACTTGGCATGACATCGGGCAACAATTTTGACTCATTCAAGTTTCATGATAACAACGGGAATATGAAAATCTTGCAATTTGTATTTCAAGTTAGGTTTTATTTGATATTCTAATATTTCTAAGAGTAGATAAAGAGTTAGATAGATTTAAGTAGTCATTTCATCAAGTAAACATTTTTTTTTCCAGTTATTTTTGTGTGTGGATTGTTATTTCCTTCATCCTAACTGGAGGATGCTTATGATTGGTCGATAATAAGTTATTATAAAAACTTAAAATTCTATATATTATATACATTAATTTATTTAGGGAATATGAGACAAATGATTATTGAATTTTAACCCAATGTACAATGTTGTCCTTGAAATTTTAATTTATTAGTATAGCCTTTGGACATTTGGTACTACATAAAAATACTCGAAAGTGGTGCATGAACTTGAATTAATGAACATTTTCATGTAGTCCAAGGACTAGATTCAACGTGTACCAAATATTTAAGGACCATGCTAAACAAATTATAAATTTAAAACGATATTGTATACTGGTTATCCAAGCCCGATTGAACGTGTACAAAATATTTAAGGACCACACTAAATAAATTAAAAGTTTAAAAACGATATTATATATTGAACTAAAGTTTAAAAACCGCATCGAACAAATAAAAATTCACATATCACAATCACATATCACATCGGGGTAAAGTTCAGCGACCATTGGTATAATTATCCCATTTATTTATTTATCACTTTCTTATCTTCTAATTTATAAATAAATACTAATCCATATTTTACATCCTACTTTAGGACATGTTTTATCTCTTCTCTAATACCACATGCAGTTCTCCATCTTCGTCCATTCTAGAATTTTCGTTGGATCTGCAGATGAGAAGGAAGTCCAGAACCTGACGCTTCTCCTCTTGCTTGCGAATACGGACGTTTCATTATTCTCATCCAAAATAAATATTTTCTTGAGGTTGATTTCTTTGACAATGTATCTTCAACTGCTAAAAGGAAGAACCAATGGCTCACCTGACAATGACATGACCAGCTCGCTTATTGCAAGTTAAGAATCGCGGGTTGGCTCGAGTCCTTGTCAATCTTCTCGCCAAAGAAAGCGAAAGGAGTCTCTCTCTCTCTCTGCTTTTTTTCTCTTTAGTAAAGGATAAGAGAAGTCTTTGTTAATTAACCTGGAGAGCTTGCGTAGCTCTAGGGTTTACGCGGTTTCAAGATTTCCATCTCCCACTTATTCCACTTATCCTACACATGTTTTCCTCCTATAATATAGAAAAAGCTCGCTCGAAACGCGTAAATCTTCAATTCGTTAGATATTTATAGCTCAAAAAGCGATGGAGTCCAGCACAGGACTTTTCTTTTCCTTTACGATATGGCGAATAAAGCTCATGTCACGCGCTTAATCCTTCACACGTACCAAATTGAACTAACACAGGTCGTGCATTTTTGTTGTTGTTGTTGTTGTTTTTTAGGAAAATTTATTTACTGATTTCCTGTCTAAATTTAAAGAATCATGAAAAATTTATATCGCCTTTACTGCTATAATAATAGTAATTTTGTCGACAATTGCCGTCAATACCTTCATAAAGAAATATTATCATTTTTTGATCCACAGTTTTATCTTGTGGTATATCCAATCAGTATATTTAGAATTAAAATCTTTCTCTATAATTTAGCAAGTGCTCGCGCGTTTTGTGTTTTCACAAAATTGAAATTTGAAAAATTGAGTGAAACCACTTTATAAGTCAATATTTGAACTATTGAATAATGAAAATAATTTATTGATAAAATATCCAATTTTTAAAGAAAATTTATATGGGGAAAGATTCGAACATTTTAAGATATGAAATCGTTTTAGGAAAGTTGTTATTGGATAGAAAAGATTCAAATTATAATATTGAAAGATGAGGGATTATATATAATTATTAACTCGTGCCATGGATTCAATTAAAAAAATAAGTAATAAAGGTTATTTGGGGAAGAAAGAACGATCAAAATCCCGAGCTCTTTTATATAATAGTACAGATGGTTAATAGGTGCTTCTTGGGGGCACTCACTAACAAAACCCAAATAATATTTTGATAGCTTTGAAAGGAAGTGAAAGACGTAAAAATATTTTGGAGGAAAATTATAATTCAGTCACTTGTATCGTTCTTGTACATGTACACAATTTATAGTATAAAAGAAAGAATAAAGGAAGGAATAAACAAAATTACAATCTGATTACATTTTCCTACTTTATCTCCATATATCCTTCACTAATCTATTAAAATCAAAGTCAAGAATAAAATCGTAATAATCGCGATCTTCTTTACCACTCCCCCTCAAGCTAATGGCTTATATAGGTCAAAGATGCCCAGCTTGCTGAGTAGATAAGTATGTTGCCTTTGACATAAGGGCTTAACAAAGATATCCGCTTGCTACTCCACTATGCCAATTCCTCGAGTCGCAATAATCCCTTCTTGAATTTTACTTGCCTTTTTCTCGAGGGGGACCAGAAGCTTACTGTAAACCCTACTAGTCCCTGGTTTATATCATAATAAGACATACTGATCGTAAGTGCCTTTTCAATCCTAGCACCTATCCAAAGGAGTTGTGTTGGTTTATCATCTCCTAGTAAGAGATACCACTTGTGAAAATCTGCTTCGAATGAGGAAACCCTTGAAATTTGAGAGAAGCTGAAGACCAAATGTCTCAGAAAAAGCGGTGTTGAAAGACCAAAGCCTCACACTTAGAAGGAAAGAATGCCTTGAGTGGAGATGGGATCTTGTTATGATCAATCAAATTGACCCAAAAGAAGGCAATCGGTTATACCTTCTACAGCATCCGGCAGATTAAAGTCACAATCTTTGACATGATCCCCTATTTGGAGAGCAACTAAACTGTTGATGTAGCTTGATGAGTCAAAGGTGGGGACTTTCTTTGGTGCCATGATGGATGATGAAGTGGAGATGAAAAGGAATTGTGAGGAAAATATGAAAATAAGGCAACAAGACGAAATACAATCCCCGGATCCTTAGAGAAATACTAGTAAAAGACCACGCCTTGTGGAAGAAAAAGAACAATAATTACCCACGAAATTAGAGGAGATGTATCGAGATAATATAGGAAATGAAAATTTGTATCGGGGAAATATGTCAAAAGATAAAAAAGCACGATCGAATTGGAAAATCGCGCGAAAACGAGATATTTCTTTAAAAGAAGTAGATTCAAATGTATATCTTTTAAAATGGGGCATATGTTGACACCCAAAATTATCCTCGGAACCATGTGCTGACCTTGAGGAAATAACAAGTGAAATGCCCCATTTTGGTTTGTAAAGTTAAAAGCAAACAACTTTCATGAAGGCTACTTAAGCTCGATGAGATTCTAGAAGCAACTTAGAGTCAATAGCCAGATAATTGATTTCCACGTGTCAGGCTATGAGGATAATGCACCAAATTTGAAGATTAAGAGAGATTAGTACTAGATATCAAATGAAAATAATTGCTGCAAGGAATGTGCATTAAACAAGGAGAAGTTATTTACTTAATAAATAAGCCGCACAAGCATTATTGACAAGTTAGGAGGCATTTACTTATGGACAAGGTTGCCAAGAAGAATTTAAAAACGTGGAGAATATCAAGAGTTGTGCCCAATAAAAAGAAACCGATTAATGTTTATCAGTCCATCTTATAAATACCACAACTTGTTTAACAAAAAACCCCTCGAACATCACAACAACTATCTTTACTTTATGGCATTTTACCTGTATGTCGTCAATTAAATTCCGATGTGCATCTCTATTCTTCAAGATTCCTGTCGTCGATTAAATTCCGACGTGCATCTCTATTCAGTCCAACATCATTGATTAGATTCCGATGTTGTTCCACAAGTTCAGTATCGTTGATTAAATTCCAACGTTGTGTTTTTTATCTAGGAGTGTTGCTGTTGATTAGATTCTAGCTTTACGTCTAAAACAAGTTGTGACGTACATTAAATTCCAGTATGATTTGAGTTTGAAGACAAACTATCCAACTACTAGTGTCCAAATTGTATCATTTATTAGTGGTGTAATTTGTGCCCATAAGGAATAGTCTTCGAGCCATCCAAGTATTGATTGTTAGGATTGTATATACAAGTTAATAAATCAATTTTCCCTTTACATTTGACATCCTTTGTCCAAACTCAACAAAGAACCTAAGTCTCCTATCATTATACCAAAACACAGAATTTGGTAAAAGGTTTTCATGAGAATCAAAACTGGTGAAACAACTTTGCAACATTCAATAGAGCACTCTAGCTTGTATTTGATTGTATATACCCATTTATAGCCAATTGGTCTTCTATGGGAAGGCAATGGAACTACATCTCATGCATGATTATCCACAAGTGCAGCCAATCACCCTCCATAACTTGCTGCCTTCTTGGATCTCATGCTTCTTCCTCATAGGAGGATGATTCATGTTTCTTGGATATATGACTAATGCAGCACATATGTTTTGGAGACAAACAATTAAAAGACACGTAAGATACATGGTAGCATGTCCTTAGGAATGTAGCGTAGAACATATGTAGTCCTTGGTCAACGTAGGAGGATGAACATGTCATTTAGAACGCCGTGGTGGCTCAACAACTCGTTCTTCAGGTGGTGCTGGTGAAGAAGGTACATCAATAAGTTGCTCTGGAGATGCAACGAATGAATCAGCTTCTTCGTGATGTGATGTTGAAGACTCGGTCGCTAAATTTGAGTACTAGAATTGTTGTCGCATTTTCTGCTAGAATGAATATGTATTGCTGGAATGAACATGTATTGATTATTCACAGTCAAATCATCTTCTGATCAGAATGGACGATTATCCCGTGTTACTGTGATCTTTTGAGAGGTATATGTTGAATCTTGAAATGGAAATTCATCCTCATGAAAATGACATCCCAGCTAACAAAGACTATATATAGTCGTTGTGATCATCTTCTGATATCACGAAAGGAAGTGAAAGATGCAGGAAATATTTTGGAGAAAAATTGTAATTCATTCACTTGTATTGTTCTTGCACATGTACACATTTTATAGTACAAAAGAAAGAATAAAAGAAGGAATAAACAAGATTACAATATGTTACATTTTCCTACTTTATCTCCGTATATCCTTGACTGAATCTATTAAAATCGAAGTCAAGAATACAATTGTAATAATCATGATCTTCTCCAACAATGCTACTAATATTTTATGTCAAATAAAAGTTAAAGTATGTAAGCCATAAGAAAAAGATCTTATTAAGGAGTGTTCTTGGATACTTTCTTATCATGCCTGATAAAGAAATGTTTTCATTTTTAATGCACCGGTCATGCATAACACTAGAATGACAAGCAATACTTTAGAAACAGACGAATTATCTTCGTTTTGATATTGACTTCAAGGCACTTATTTTACACTTAACTAAGATAAGTAAGTGCATTCTCAATGCATTGCTTGTCTTAGTTATCACATATAATCAATACATCGAAAATATAAATTTCTATTTAATGAGTGTGGTTGTGGAGAGCGTTTGTTAGCAAGATCTTTTTTTTTAATGTTTGGCAAGTATCCTGAATCACTTATTAATTGAAAAAAGTTCGCCAGAATATATACATGTGACGAGCATCTTGAGGAACTCTCTCGACCGGAACCCAACTCCAAACCTGTCGTATTCGGGGCATTCGAGGAGTCCAGAGAGCATACTCTGATTGTCCTGTAGTTGCGGTGGGGCGGGGGGGTCCACACGCTTCCAACTGCCAACGAATGGAAAACGGAATACAGGTCGCGCAATATCAGCCAATCATAATTGTCTCCGAATCTCGGGGGATTTGGACAAAAGAGGAAATCCCGGAATTTACTTTTCAACGTGCTTTGGTCAACAATGCGATTCAACTGCGATGAGGGCAGCTTTTTCGGAATCTCGGTGCGTAGTATATGATTGCGATCATTTGCAAAAAATAAATTATTTAGTTTTCTTAAATAATCACTTATAAGTTATAACGTTGGAAATAATTAATTAACAATAATAAATTATGTCTTGACATTTTCGTGAGCTAGAAAAATATCTTTCATTTATTTATTTTCATTAAAAATATGAATGATCATTTTAAAAAAATATATTTTTTCGAAGTAACTTGGGAATTGTGATTTTTTTTTTCATGAATCAATTGAAAATGCCTTTAATGCTTGATTTTCAAATGATTTTCGATCCACTCTCATATCATGGCAATATCCACGGAGAAACAATTTTCCTTACAAAAGAGTTTCTTCATTGGAAAACACAAGACGTAAAAGGAGAAAGTATCTTATATACATGCATACATAAAGCAAATCAAGAATGTTTTCTAACTTCGAATTTAGATGAAAAGATTTCATAAAAGCTCATATATTCTATAAACATAATAAACATAGCATCCCTTTGATTTAATACGTACTCACTGGGCATAGTAGGCTCGCAACCCTTGTCCCGACCTAGACTTATCAAAATGGATTTAGACCCATTTTATAATTCATATAGAATGGGTCGAGTTGTTATATGGTTTAGTAATATTTAATAATGTGTCATAAATTGATTTAAATATAATATGTGTATTAAATGTGTTAACAACTTACTTATACCAAATCCATCTTTATGACTTCTTTTTTTTTTTTGTTTCACTCCAACTCACTCTCCTGCTTACTCATTGTGCATTCTTGCCTCAATTTGGATATGAATTTTCCTACATTAGGTTAAATAATGTTTTAGCAATATGAGTTGTAGTCAAATATGGGTCATAAGATTTGTATTGCATTGAAATGGGTCAAAATGGGTTTAATGGATTTATTTTGGTTGGTCCATTTTCGACTAAACCCAAAACTTAACTCAATCTGATCCACCCATTTGACAGGTGTATTCAAATCCCATAATATAGATCCACACTTTTCTCTAATGAAAATTCTTATGCACATCCAATGCATATAACCTTTTTTTATAAAAATGCGGAATTTGGTGGACCCTGGTTAAATATAGTGAAACCTGTAACATCTGATAGTTTGAATCTATCTGCCAATGCGTTCATTCAGTGTTTGCAATAATGTCACCTCATAGTGGCATGATCATTTAACGTCAGGGAAGAATCACGTTCTCTCACTCTAGAAGTGTTGACATTCTTTTCGGTCATAATTGCATTAGCTCAAATCGAGGTTGAGATAGACCAAAGTTTTTTTTTTCCTTTTTCCAAAGAAATATATCAAATTTAGGATGCATTTAATAACTATCTCAAGAATAATTTCTTATTAGAAATAATTCTTTTTTATTCTATTTCCGAGAATAATTTCTAAACATTTTAAAGTGTTTTATAAATGTCCAAAATTTCTATATCCGAAATAGAATCACGTTTAGTACTATTCTCAAAATTTATAATCCAAATCATTTTCTTTTAATTTGTTAATAATTTTATTACTTTTTTTCTTCTTTTCTTTTCTTTCTCTTCTTTTTCTTCTTCTTCTTCAAGCTTTTGCCAATCGCCGGCCTCGAAATGACTAGCAACCGACCAGATGAGGGCTAGTGGCCTCGCCGAGGGCTGAGTATCGCCGGCCCTCGGCGAGGCCGCACCTTGTCTGCTGAGCCTTAGTTGAGTGAGAGGCCTCGCTCAAATTTGGCGAGGCCAAGCCTCACCTGGCCAAGCGAGCCTCGCTAGTGGCTAGGCGAGGCAAGGCTGGCCTCGTGGTGGCCCGAGAGGTCGAGCTCGATTGGCGATTGGGCAAGCTCGACCTCACCGGATCTAGGCGAGGTCAAGCTTCACCTAGCCATGGCTCGGTTGAGCCTCACTTGGCCAAGCAAGGCTTGCCGGTGGCCGGGGGAGACTCGGGCAAGGCTCTTCAATGGCCGGGGGAGGCCTAGGCAAGACCCGCCTGCATCGATGGTTGGGCGAGCCTTCAATGAGCTCGCTAGACCTCACCATTGGTCGCCGATGATCGGTGATAGTGGACAGTGGTGGCAGTGGTGGTTGATGGCAATGATAGTGGAAGAAGAAGAGAGAAGGAAGAATAATAAGAAGATAAAAGAGAAAAAAAAATGGGTTGACTTGATTTTGGAATTGTTCTCGGAAATAAAGATTCAATTTTTTTACTCCTTAATTATGTTGCAAATTTATTCTCAGAAGCAAAAAAATTATTACATGGATTTTTGTTTGGGAACAAAAGAACATAATCAAACATTATTTAGCAAGTTGCCAAGCGCATCCTTATTAGTAAGGGCTTGCTTTCCTACAGTAGAAAATAGCTGATTGTTCGAATCTTATACTTTCCCTTAGAACCAGAGAAAGAAGATCCATTTAGGTTTTCTAATGACGGGAGATTAGTCAACAAAAGATTTGTTGGCTAGCTCGGGGAATCAACAATAAATCGGGTCACCTTAGTAAGCTAGCTTTGGTAGCTCAGTAAGACCGGTTCTTTGAGTATTTTGGTTACCCAACTTACACTTCCTAATAAGCAAAGGAGATGAAGCCATCGGAGAAGAAGACGCGACCGATGGAGAATAAACCTACCTTCCTTGGGGCAGTTGTTGGACTTCGAGCTGTAATTTGCCTCAAGGTCTTGCACTTAAAGGTCATAGCAGATTTAGACCTGACGATCAGACGAATTCGGGCTCCATAGTGCTGACTTACTGATATGACAGATTAAGGTAACTTGACATTTCATAAAATAGATAATGTATAAAGAGTAGCTCTTCCTTCTTGGGCAGAAATCAATCATTCAAATGATAAAAAAAAAAAGGATAAATAACACAAAAAACTTCAAACCATGCTCACTGTAATACAAATATTAAGAACTTTTTTTCGTGTCACCAAAAACTCTAAACTGCCCACCATAACGCAAATACCCCCAACTTTTTTTTATGAAACAAAAAATCCAAAAATTACACATATGACATATACCCTATATTCTTATCACTTTAATATATGTTCGGAGTTTTATACTTTATATGTTTGGAGTTTTTTATGACAAAAAATATTTTTTTGAGTATTTGCGTCATATTTGGCAAATAGCTACACAAAATAGATTTTGGGGTATTTAAACTTGAGTGCGCTAAATATGAAGGTTTTTTGTGGTATTAAACCATAAAAAAATTGATATATGAACATAGATAATTTTACATATCTATACGCATGTAGCTTGAATAATGTCAAGGAATGTATACATTATGGGAGACTTTTAGAGGTGAGCATGATCTAGATGGGCGATTCCCATATTGGAACTGAGAACTCCCATTAAGAAACGGTTCAAGAATATTGAAACCGAGACATGCCCGTTGGTTTCATGGATCCACTCGGGAACTAAACCGATAGTTTGGTCCAGTTCCTAAGTAGATCCATGGAACCAGTTCCGAACCCTATAAAGCTTGTTCGGCCTTATATTCGGGTTGAATAGTAAGCTATTAATTTTAATTAAGGATTAAAAACTATAAGGCAAAACGAATAGACCATACTCGTTAGCTAAAAACTTAATTTCTTCGAAGGTTATGGTGTGGTCATCTTAAGGTTTCCCGACATTGAAAACATGTGGAGAATTAGACTCTAAGCTAAAAGTCCTAACCTCCATAGAAATTAAACCATTAATTGCTTGATTCATCTTTTTTCAACATCAACCTAATTTAATCATGGAAATGGTTAAGGAGAGACCTAATTATACTCTTAAAACAAGTCATGGGCTCTTATGGACATCTCCAATCGTTTCTTCCCTTCCTCTACATTTGCTTAATTTGTTTTGGTTGAGATAGCAAGTAAATGGATTATTAGAACAAAAAAAAAAAAAAAAAGAGAATTAATCCTATTACATACTCAAGAGAGAAAATTAGTCAATAATGTCTAATAATTACAATATATATATATATATATATATTTGGTTGGAAAACTACATATAATTAAGTAATTGAGATAGATTTTTTAACTATATATATTGGGACGGATGGGCAGGTGGTTCCACGCATAGAATCGGGAACCAAATCGATACTTATCAGTTCCACTATAATAGAATTGGGAACCAGACCGGTTTCTTGGGAAACCGTCGGCTCTAGTTGGGTCTGGTTCGGTCTAATTTCGGGTGGTTTGGGTGATTTCTTTATGTTTGTACACCTCTAACGGTGGTTGCAAGACTTTTGAAAAGGAAAAAAGGAAAAAAGAAAAAAAGTTTGAAAGTCACGTGGAGTCCATAAATTGGTAGCGCGGCGCCGATTTAGGTCCTCATCCATCCAAGGGCTCTAGGCCTGACAGCGAGACAACGCGCTTTCGACGCGCTATTCGCGCCTAAATATAAAAGACTCACTTCCAATCTTGGAACCCCGCAGAAATAGAGTCTTCATGATCTCGCTGTCTTTCTCGGAGCGTTAGTGAGCATGTGGAAGAGGTCCAGCTCCAGCTCGAGCTCCAGCTTCAGTCCCAAATCCAGTTCCAGCTCCAGCTCAAGCTCGCAGGCAAAGGAGGCGGGCGGCCTGGGCAACGTGGACCAGGTGCGGCAGGTGTTCGCCCAGTACGACAAGAACGGCGATGGCAAGATCTCCTGCGACGAGCTCCGCGAGGTGCTCTCCGCGCTCGGCTCCTCCCCCACGACCCGCGAGGAGGCCCAGGCCGCCATGTCCGAGATCGACAAGGACGGCGACGGGTTCATCGATCTCGACGAGTTCGCGGAGCTGATCCTCGGCGGCGGCGATGGGGGGCCCGAGTGCGGGGCCAAGGAGCTCAGGGACGCCTTCGACCTGTACGACCTCGACGGGAACGGGGTGATCTCGGCGAGCGAGCTGCACGCGGTGTTGAAGAAGCTGGGGCAGAAGTGCAGCCTCAGGGACTGCAGGAAGATGATCAGCTCGGTCGATCGGGACGGGGACGGCAACGTCAACTTCGAGGAGTTCAAGAAGATGATGACGGCGGCGAGCAACGGGGCTCCGAGCTGACCTTCGCCTTTCGACTGCGCTCTCCAGTTGGCTCTCTACCTTTGTACAGGCCAAGAAAGCTCAGAAGTAACGTCTTCTCTATCTCTTCGCATCTATTTTTTTACCTTTCCTTTTTCGGTAGGCAGACACTTGATTAGGGATTGATTCGACCACAGTGCGAGGAGGTTATGCTGTTTGTGCAAAGCGTAAAAGAGGAAGCACACAAACAGCGCTGTAGCGGTTTGGTGGGGGGGTGGGGAGGTGATTAGTAGTTTGACTGATAGGTTATATCTTATTCTGCGCTCTTCTTCCATCTTAGATCAGTTTATGGATCTTTTAGCTTGCCTGTCCAAGTCTCGGTCGCAGAAAAACATCTTCCTATCTTCTCTTCTCTTCTTCTTTAAGATGTTACCACATAATTATCCTCTATATTCTCTGTCAGTAAGTGGATGCAAACCTTGCGGTTTCTAATCGAATATAATGTCCTCGATTTGCTGTTCTGGTACCTTAATGGAGGAAGGATCACTCTATAAGATATCTATCCGAATCAACATTAGCCATCGAGGATTTTTCGACGTTCAAGCGAAAGTTGGGGGATCAGTCTCTAGAGTATAAGGAAAGGATCTGCCTTTGGTTCTCTGCACGACACCTCTTATTTTATGTTTTTTATTTGCTGGACTTCCAGAAATTGTTTTGGATTTCAAGCAAAAACTTCTTTCAAAACCAACATTTCAACAATCAATCATAAATTAATGAATCGCAAATTAAGGCATAGTAATAATCGCTCGTAAAATACTTTCTTGTTATCGATAATTAAAATATCTTTTACTGACTAATTATAACAATTATTTTTTAAGAGAATGCCGTCCAAATTATATATTTTTTTTACGGAATAAATGGAGCTTTTTTTTTTTTTTTTTTTTTTTTATTGGGGCATAGATTTGAGGCACTGTTTGATTGGGTTTTAAGTAGCCCGGGGGGGCTAGTATATGGGTGGTCCACGTGTAAGGTTAGTGTGTTAGTAGAGATATGGTGGACGCGGCTGGATCTATCATTATTACTTGTGGAGGACTTCACGCGGCAGTCACCTAACCCTAAGTCCCGTGAAGCGACGGGTGCGTGCACGTCAGCCTTTAGCAAATGCTGATCTCAACGCGGTTTTCGCTTTACTGTTTGCCTTGTCGAGCGTTTTAGATTTTTCAGTTTTGGGGGAAGACTTTTGACCATTTTGGGCGCACTTGGGCTCCGAAAATTTCGGTTCGGTTTGCTTCGTTTTGGAGGCTATTTCCACAGGGCCCCGAGCCCCGATTCAGGGCCCGGGTTTTGGGAGCCGATCCCGTGTCGCCCGTACAAAACAAGCAGTTCGGTTTATAGGGATAGGGCTTGGGCCTATATGATACTGGTCGTTTGAGTTGGTCCGATTTGTGCTTTGATTTCGTGGATGTATTGTGTGTTTGGGCCCTTATCGGCCTATGATTAAATTTAGTGATTAAGCGAAATGGTCCTTGATCCTAAAATTGTCAGAGGGGGGAAAAAGGTGGATCCTCTAAATATGAAACTTCTAAACATCCATCGATCAAGATCATGAAAATGTTCGTAATGTTTCCTTGATCTTGATATAACTCCCCCCTATCTCAATGCATCGAATCTGCAAAACTGTACATGGTCCAGCTCCACCGTCATGGGATCAAAGACGAACCAAAATGGGGCAGATGGTGATGATTGTTGCCACAATCCGGCAGTTGATTAATTTGATTTCTTTTAGAGCCGCCATTGATTTATTATGAGCTGACGAGAAGTTTGAATAAATTGTGGTAATTTACCTTAATCCTGTGAAAAAAATAGGAGATTTACGAGTTCGGAGACTTGGATATACTACATAAATTTGACGCTCTTTCTGTACATTTGTCTCTTTTATGAAGAACGCTTTAGATGCAATCTTCTCAATTTTATCCCTAAATCCTAATGTAAAAGGTGATCATTTATGGATACTCATGCAGTAAAAACAAATAATCATTAATCAAAGCAATAATAAAGATCAAATAACACCTAAAAAAATAAAGTAAATAAAATACGAGGAAAATAAAGAACCCCTCAGTGTCGGGTAAAATTTAGACAAGGCTTGGTCATTAGGCTTTGGAACAGGATTCCTGTGAGTTATAAATAAAAGTAAATATGCACTAAATTAAAATAAACATGAGATGCTTAATCTAAGTGATAAAAATAAATGAATACCTATATGAAATTGAATTAATCATGAATTTATTAATCCAATGATGCAATAAGTCTCCTTGATGCAAACTAGATGTAGTCCTAATCTAATTTGTTTTTGGTCATTTCTTTAGGAAACTAATTAAAATTCGAACTACATGGCCGTGACTGCCCTTTCACGACAATTCTATCACCCATGAACACGGATCAGACAGAATTAATATAAATTGCCTAATTTAAGATGCTAATCTAATTGGCATGACCTATATGCTACATGCTTGATTAAAGCAACAAAAGATGTAATCTTTCCTCTTTTCCTCACTCATCTATATGAATTACGCAAATTATGTCCTATGTGCATACATGGAAAGCGGTAAAGGTTCGATCTTTTTTACACGATGAGAAGCAAGGATTAAGGTGTAACGACCTCGGTCCCACTATGTGATATTGTCCGTTTTGGACACTGAATCCTCATGGCTTTAAAACGCGTCACTTGGGGACAAGGTTGCACTCGGCCATTCCTTTCCCCAAATCGATATTGTCTGCTTTGGCGGCTCCACACAGTGGGGCCCGAGTTGTTACAAATGGTATCAGAGTCGACTTCCGACCGCGTGTGGAGCCACAACGAGGATGCTGTGCTCCCAAGGGGGGCATAGTGTGACGACCGAAGCGGCAGTGCGCAGGGAGGAGGGATGGCAGTGCGTCCGCGCCTCGGTCCCCGAACGTGTGCAAAGAAGGGGTCCCTCTTTTGTCCCACATCGCTTAGAGGGGAGTCCTATGCTAGTTTATAAGAGCTTGGGTCCCTCTCATTTGTGTAACGCGTTTTAAAGCCGTGAGGACTCAGTGTCCAAAGTGAACAATATTACACAATGGGGCCTGGGTTCTTACAAAAGGAAAGTTCACGCAAAGGGTATATACCCTACATCAATAAAGATGCAATTCCTTTATTCTATTAAATTTATGCGAAGGGAGTAATCTAAACATATTATTCTTTAGATCCTAGCATCACGAGGAAACTAGAGATTAATCATGGATTAATCATGGAATTGTCTACCTATATGCACAAATTGTGACCTAAGTGTTAAGATTTGATGCTCAATTACAAGGAAATCGATAATAAAAGCAAGAAAAAGAACTTGAGGCACAAAGTTTTATTCTGATTCACCTTTAAACTAGGGTTACATGCAGTTGGGGAATATACTATAATTGACATATCGTACCTCTTTGTTACATCTCTCACTTATAAGAGAAAGGTGTTATATATACCTAATAGCTATTTATGAGCTTAAAGCCCAAGTTACTAAGGATTTTAATATAATTTGCACTTTGTACTTCTTTAATATGAATGAGACCCTATATCATTCTATCGATGGAGAGTATGAACCACACTCTAACACCAAACACATCCAATCATATATTTGCGAACGATATCATGGATCAAAGCAACAAAAACCCACCCTATGGCCAGATTGCATTGATATCCTTGTGTAAAGGATTGAAATCCTACCTTTTATGGACAACACCACCCCGAAGACGCCGGGATTGTGACAGCTAAGCGCCAACACTAGGATCGTGACGGGATTGTCAGTAGGGGAAGCCGGGATCACGAGCAAGGCCCACGGAGTAAAGCCTGTATGGGCGAGGATGAGCGAGGTGATGTGAGGTGTGAGATGGGACCAAGTGAATGAGGGCAAGTGTGGAGTCGCTGCATGAATCCTTGAATGCGTGTGTGGGCGGGCGTGAGGTGAGTGGGCGTGAGGTGAGTGGAAAAGACAAGGGCGTGTGAGCGTGAAAGCGAGAGTGGTGAAGAAAATTGCTTGTGGTAGTCCTGGACTAGTGGTGGACCGATGCCGGGGATGGAGGAAGCTAGCCCGCCGGTGGTGGAGGACCACGGGTAAGAGAGAGCTCGTGAGATGTGGAATATGCCAAGTGCGTCGATGTGCTGATGGATAGATTGAGGTGTGTATGGAGTCTCCTAATAGATATTTTTGTTTAACGGTCGAATTCAAAATCTAATTTTCTTATAAAATGAATAAAAGTTTACACGTCAAAATTTAGGTGTCAATAATGACTCCCCTCAAATTTACCTTTCGGAATTTGTTGTGTATATTTTTATGAGAAAAACAAATTGAGCCTAATTATCTATCTTGGCCCCTCTCAACTCATCTCGCTCTCCCTCAAATTAAGCGAAATTTAATCTGAATGATCTTCTTCAAAATCTGATCTTGTGATTTGTGATGTCTATTGATTCTTGCTTATGATGTACTTTCTGCGTTGAATGTGCTGACAACTATCGAAATATTATTCGTGTATCTTTATTCATCCTAATATTCCTTTGCAAGATTAATTGGTTCTTGACTTGCCCTCTACTCTAGGGGTGATCGGTTCTCGGTTTGGTCCGGTTCCATCTTGGAACCGGGAACCGGACCGGGAGCACCGGTTCCCAAAATTGCGAACCGTGGACCAGACTGTTTGGTCCTAGGACCGGGAACCGGACCGGACCATTGGTTCCGGTCCGGTTCCGGTCCGGTCCAACAAAATCGGCTCTACTTTTTTGCACTAAAGAGTGACTGACTTTTTTGCACTAAAGAGTGACCGCACTCTAAACCGATCAATTCAATTCGGTTCTCGGGCGATTTAAAGAAACTAATCACACATGTTCCCACGTGCAAAATATTCAAACTTCACTTGCGTGATTCACACTTCGTGTGTTTCACACTTAACTTTAACCATAAAGGCCATAAACAATTTGGCTAAAGGTTGGACTTGGCTTAAATTGTAATCCTATAAACAAGTAACGTGGGGACATTTTAATCACTAGAAGTCAAAAACTTGTAATCTTATTCGCTAAAGAGTATATCACCTAATTTCCTCAAGCAGGCAGAACAAAACACAAAGCAAGGATCATTCAACCATTCATCACAAAATCCCCAATAAATCAATTAAAAAAGAAAGAGCCTCTTACTTTCCCTCTTTATCTCGATAACTAACTTGCTGGTACCACTCGAGGAACCCTGAAAACAGAGAAGTCAAGTCACAGCCCACGTTACTAACAAGGAGATTTTTTCTATAAATAAAAGAGTAACAAAAATTGTTTTTAATAGTCTCTTGGCCACATAAGAGGTTCCTACCTCAAATTGCAATTTTGATTGTAATAAGTTATCATGTTTATATATTTTATTAATTCTATGTATATAAATTATATATTAAAAAATTTGGTTCGATCCGGTCGGTCTAGTTCGGTTCAGTTCCCACCTTGGAACCGGGAACCAAACCAACCGGCCACCGGTTCCAAGATTAGGAACCAGGAACTGGACCGCTGACCATGGGAACCGCCCAAAACTGGCCGGTTCAGTCCAGTTCGGCTGGTTCCCGGTTCGGGCGGTTCCCGTTGAACACCCCTACTCTACTCTTGGGATTTGTGATTGTTCCTGATTCATTAACTATAATTCTCCTTTGGTCAATGGACGCTCCGGGACTCAATCTTCAACACCATTTCTTGTTTTGAGTCAATTGATTGTAACCACATGTCTTGTACTCCACTTAAACTTTGTTTATTGGAAGCATTTCATTAATGGGTTTTATGGATTGCATTGTTATGACCTTTATGATCGATGAACTCATCAAGCATTTTGTGGATGGGTTTTGTGGGTTGTTAGTGTATAGGTTGTGGCCTGATTTGGGCCATTACATTCTCTATATTTGGGCCTTGATTTTGGGCTGTTGTTAACAAGTTCCAACCCGTTGTAAATGTCTCTTTTATGTGGAGATTTTACTGCGACTTGATATCTCCATTCGAAACATATCAAATTCAAGTATGGTTTATTTACTACTTTCCAGTGACCTATTCTCAAGTTAATTCCAACAATTTCCATCATGAACTTCAATTCACATTATCTCACTCATTAATAGATGAATGTGACGACTCATTTACACACATTATTCCTCACAAGAGGTCACTTATATAACAAGCTTCTTGCTACAGTCCAATGCATCAATCGCAATTCTAATAAATGGCCTAATTTTAGCACACGTTTAGAGAATCACATACGTAGCACATAAACGACTCAACTATGGCCTAGTAGGGATAACTAGTTAGATGATTGAGCAAAAACATAGCTAGATAATGGTTTGAGGACTCGTGCCAAGAAGTTCCCAAATGTCGGCATCGCACGAGAGCTCGTTCCAACCATTTTGTCTATAAATTCCAGAGGCCACAAGTTCTCTTCTGGCTGTCCTTCCCGGCCACTTCTAGAGGTGACTTGTCCCTCTTCGGGACCGGTGTCGGTGAGCAGATTTTCCCACCACGCAGTCTCTTTGTCCTGACGAGACAACATTGGAGATGGTTGTTCAGGGTTTTCACCTGGTGCAGTTCTTAAAGCCACCAATGTGGCTTTTCTCCCAAACCATGCTGAGCTCTTCAATAAGATCCGAGGTCGAGGCCTTATGACGTTCACTTCGGTGGTGAATTGCCCAGGCGGGTTGTCTTCCTTCGGCTTGTGATAGATGATGTTTTTAACCAACTGGGTGTTCTAATAGTTCTTCACGTCGTTCGCGGTTCTTCCTGAAAGCCTCCCCGCAATAAGTGACCATCTGCACGGACTTGGGCGGATCATTATCTAGGATATGAGAATTAGGAAGATTGGCTCATTGGTTCAACATTGGTCACCATCAAAAGCAAAATGGAAACCTTATTTTCAGTTAGCATACGCATAAAATCTTGACTCGTGCCTTAAATTTTATTATGACTTGATAATTCTACGTGCCCTCTCAGAACTTGCTTGTTTCAGTTATCCGTGCGGGCATGGGCTTATTTCAATTTCAATATCGCCAATTAACTCAATTATCATGTCATAGTAACATTAGTAAAGAGTAATAACATCATACATGGTGCTAATGGTCAAGAAAAGGACATGCACGTCCCTTAGCTTGTAATTTCAGTGCTCTTATACATAGATTATTAATTGTGTATTCCTCATTTGAGATTGGTTCATTTGTCTAAAATTTTTTTACTAGTACATCAATATTTCATTTTAGTTTGTATGCACTTCTCGGTTGAATACAAAACATCCAATCACTTTGATTTTTTGTTTATCCGTGTTGGGTTACCTCAGAATCTCCGACTTCATGTCTGAAATTTCTATCCCTTGTATCCTTAACTTCAATTGTTCATTTCCATTGTCTTGTATGCGCCACCTCTTTTCTTTTTTTCCCCCATTTCCTACATCCCTGCTTGAAAAGTCGAGCACGGATAATTAGCATAGCTACTCCCTCTAAACATTACCGAAAATATCCCACACCTTGTTATATCATTTTCAAACGACCAATTGGTCGGATTAGGCATTGTAAATTGTATAAAGAATCGTGATGTACACATTGTAAATTGTATAAAGAACAGTGTGTATGATTCTTTTTTAAGCCATGTCACCCTAATTAGCCGTTGAAGTGCTATAAATGTCCATAATTCATTCCCTGAAGACAGCTACATGCCCTATTAATGTAAGCAAGTTCAAATTTGAGAAAATATTCAATTTTCAAATTGTTGATTGAGCATATCATGAGTGAAGTCAGTGTACTGAAAATCATAACAATTTTTTTTTTCATTTAGTTTTATATCAAGTATCATTGCGACATTTTTTTTTTTTTGACAAAACCCTTATATCAAATGAGAATAGTCAAATTATTTTCTCAAAATTATTGTAACGTTCCACTACAAACCCTTGTGGTATACTTGAGTAGGTATTTAAAAGGTTCAATGGAGAAAAACAAGCGGGAGATCCGCCTGGAGTAGGAAACTCTGTAATGTTACTTTCGTATTCCTTTTCTCAAAAATAGATAAAAAAAACCGAATGGATAGACATAATAGCGTCCCTCGTTAAAGATGAGAAAAAATGGGTGAAATACCCACTACTCTTTTTTTTTTTTTACCCACTACTTTTTTTTTTTGGTCAGTTTTTACCCACTACTTGACTAGCATAACTTACGACGCTGTCACTGAGCTGATAGGCTAATAGGGTACTCTTGATTCAGTTCAGAGTGCCAGTGGCGTAGTTTGACTTTTTTCCATCAAATGTTTAGCCCAGAGGGCCATATCATTAATTGGACAAGACACTTTTTCAGAGGTTTTCGCCCTGCTTCTGCATCGATCTCTCCGTCTCTCTCATGAATTGAATCTACCGTCCAGCCGTCTCTATCAAACGAGGAAGTACCACAAGGCAAGTTCAAAGAAGCTAAAGTCTAAACTGTTTGGGCAAAAATTGAATGATGCCCTTTATTAATCTTAAAGTATAAGTTTGCCCCGAAAAAAAAAAAAAAGTATAAGTTTGAACAAAATTAGGAATAGTGACGGGAAATTCACTAATGGCAAGACACAAGACCTTGAAACAAATTGATTCGGATTATAGTACAGAAGACATTCATCTTCCTTAACGAGTGTAATAATTTGGAAGACTGCACGTATGCATCCTCGGTTTATTCTGATCCTCAGTGAGAATTTTCTCTTCATGCTATCTTATTGATGATGGTGACCAATCTTAAACCACTCATGACAGCTATTCTGACATACAACTTATTATTTCTTAAAAGGGGAATATTTCATCGATGATCATCAAACTTAGTGAGTAGTCAATGCTAAAATAGCAGGCCAATCAGCCACTATATGGTTGTTACCACATGACCTTGGCATAGCATTTACTTAGATTTGAGGTTGGCGTCATATGGCTATCATGTCCACACTTTGTAGAGAAGGCATAATAAGATTTTAGTATATATATTTTACGAATGAAAAAAGTGATTTGCATATAAAAAGATCGTTGCTAAGATTATTAGTTCCACTTAAATTCTTTGAAGTGTTTTGAGGAAAAAAAAACAAACACTAAAAAGTGTAGTTTTCGACAAAATAAGTTTTCTTTATAGAAAGCAAGTCTTTCTTCGTTATTCTCATATTTTGAAACCCTCAATTTAAGATTCAATTCCAATTATGTCATTTTTCTTTTGTTGAAAAAAATCATAAGCTTTCACTCTAGTTCCAAATTTGCTTTTTATCCAAAAATCACCATTGTTATTTTTCAAAATTATTGATATTAGGAGGCTTCTGTTGTTCCACACGAAGTGAAAGTATTGGTGAAAATGCTAGTTTTGATAATCAACCTTTAATCGGCCTTGATGTCGATAATTGAAGAAACCTATGTGGTTTTTGACTTGAGGGCAAATTTGGGGTTGTAGTGAAAGTTTGTAATTTTTTAGATAAGAAAAAATTTGCGATAGAATTGAGATTAAATCTAAAATTGGAGATTTTTTTAGAAAATTAAGGTGATTCAAGTGATCCAAGAAGTAATATTTGGGGGGCCTACCTTGGTCGCGTGGTTAGAGATGTGGTTGATAAGACTACATACCACTAAATACTTGTCCCTTTACTCTCATCTAGTTTCTTTCATTTTCTAAAGAGTTCCTACCACGAAAAATTTTAAATTGGTACATTTGTAATAAATTTATCAAAAATAAATTTTTTGATCATAAAAAATTCTAAACCGGTACATATATGAAGACTAATTTATTAACCATTAAAAACAAAAAACTGATATATTTATGATAGATTTACTTTATGTTATTTTCTTTTAATTGGATTGGTTTCACGAAAATCGCAAAGTGGTGTCCCTGTGATAAATGGAGAGCGAGATCTCAAACTCGTATAACTGTCAATTGTTACGTGTTATTCAACTTAGTAATTCGAAGGTAAATTTTAACGGAAACTAACGGCGGTAAAATTATCCCATGTGTATTAGTTTAAGGTAAAATTAACTTAGGGAAAATTTAATATATGTGTATCAGTTTGAAATTTTTTGTAGTATTAACCTTTTTCCACATCAACATGTAGCTCTTTGCCCTTTGTGGACGCCCCTAGCCCTATTCTGTAAGTTCAATGCCTCAAAGATTTGGCACAAATTTCATTTCTTGAAAAAGAAAAACTCCTTAAACAAGTTACCTTAAAAAAAAGTTAGAATTTTTACTGCTTGCTAAATTAGACACATGTTAGCTCGTACTACTACGCATGAACTATTTAATTTTCTAGACTTCATGTGGGGCTTGCCCATCCACAAAAGACGCATATAGAACCACATTGCAATTTGTCATTCGTCTTACTTTATGAATTTGGATGTTCAATCATCTTCATCTAAGATAATTAGGGCTAATTCTCTAAAAAAATCCTAAACTTTAGGTCTAATCTCAATTCTATACCGAACTTTTTTGTCTAAGAAAAAATTTCCAAATTTTCCTTCAATTTTTTTTCTCTAAAAAAACTAAAAATTCTAGGTCTAGTCCCAAATCTACTCCTTTTTTTTTTTTTTTTTTTTGTCTCTAAAATAATTCTAAACTTTAGATTTAGTCTTAAATCGTCATGAACTTTTTTTTCTCTCAAAGTAAGTCCCAAACTTTAGGTTCAATCCCAGATTTACCCCAATTTTTATGTTTTGTCGAAAAGAAGATCATCAATGTTTGCTCTATTCATAAATTTGCCCCGTTAGCTGTTTATCCAAAAGTTAATTGTCCTTAATTTTATATCCTAGAATGGTTATATTTTGAAAATAATGTTCCATGTTACCTTGTCGATGTGTATCAATTATTAATATGGAAATGCCATGTTAAGTTTGGACTAGATCATGGGGTAGATTTGAGAGTATATTAAAAGAAATTGATTTTTTTTGGACAAAACAAAATTCAAGGCATAATTGACACTGAACCTAAAGTTTACGTTTTTTTCGAGACAAAAAATAAAGTCCAAAGCAGATTTGAGATTGGTCATAAAGTTTATGATTTTTTTAAACAAAAAAAAGTCCGAGACAAATTTGAGACCGGATTTAAAGTTCAGATTTTTTTAGGGAATTGGCCTAAGATAGTTGGCATTAATGTGGTTTAAGCCTACTGATTTTTGTATTGCCTTGATCACTTATATTTGGTGACGTGACGAATTCTAATACAATGAGAGTGTTTTGGAAAACATACAAACTTCATAGGTTTTAAGAGCGTGCATGATAAAATTTTTGTTTCTCGATTTTTCTGTTTTTCTGTTCCCCGGAACAGGTTTGGAAAAGAAATCCGTTTGGTAACGCAATTTGATTTCTCTATTTCTAAAATAGATTTCTATTCCAGAAATAGATCTATTCCAAAAATAGAGAAATCAAATAAATCAAAAGCTAAAATTTTTAACTTCTCAGTTTCTGAAATAGAAATAGATTTTTTTTTTTTTTTTTGGTAAGGTAAAAATAGAATTTTTCTTTTCTTTTCTCCATTTGGGCATCCTTCTTCGTTCATGGGCTTTTCTATTTGGGCGTTGCTTCTCCTTCTCCTCTCATGCTTCAACCAAACCCTAGCGCCGTAGACTCCGAACAACCTGTCCATCTCGCCGTCGACTCCGAATCCATCCTTCTTGCCATTGTTGACTCTGACGTTGTCGTCGTCCTCAGACCATCCAATTTGCTCCTGTCGTCTCGTTGGACTCGCCTCCTCCGTCCGCGTTCGGATTTGGACTCGCCTCCTCCGTCCGATTATCAAACGGGTTTCTTTGCTCAGAAACCTATCCGGGGAATAAAAATTGAAAAATCAATTTCTAGCCAGACTCTAATGATAGCCAAACGACAAGCTAGTGCCCAGGTGCTTCCATAACCATTAATGTTACAGTGACTAATGATAGCCAAACGACAAGCTAGTCGAGTTAATGTAAAGAGAGTTTTTTTCACACACAGGCTCGATGAATTCATCCTTAAACGATGGTAAATATGGAGATCACTATGTTTTCTTGATGTTGAAGGTCACTGAAGGGCGTTGATTTCAAATTCTCAACGAAAGTTAACATAACTGTTGACAATCTTGCGCTGTCAAAACTCATTTCTTCTCGTATTTTAGCAAAGTGACCCAAGCTAAGGTTGTTCATACAAGTTTAATTACGTCTTTGAAAAGAATAGTGGATATTTAAGTAGATAAGCATGCACTCAACAAGTCCCTCACATCTCTTTCACATACAATATTTTCTGAATCCAGTATTTTCTATCTTTTGTGGTTGATCCCGCCGGTGAAACTCATGTTCGAAGCCCCGAAAGAAATGGTCGAATAGATAGATGATTTATTAGTATTGGCATGCTGAGATGACGATACATGTGATATGCGACAAGTGACACAAACTTTGGAGAGCATTCCTCACCGAAAATAGCTCTCTCTCTCTCTCTCTCTCTCTCTCTCTCTCTCTCTCTCTCTCTGGGGTGATCGATAGTATACCTGCTCTCCGAGGGACTTGGTGCCACTTTCCTTCACCATATTTCTCCACGCACTTCTTCAGCGACACTGTTGGAAGATCTTAGAGCCGATTCCGATGAATTCCAGTAGATCTTTGATTAGTATAGTAAAAAGGAATTTTGATTCATGTATATTATTTTTCCTATTTTATTCTTACATTATAAATGTTTAATGTACTAGCATACATAATGTAATACAAAAAAACATTTTCCCAAATTTCCTTTTCTTTTATGTCATGGTATTAGAGCTCTTGCTTCCTGGCCTAGCTTCCACAACTGTTTGAATTGTCATCGTTTTCTTTTCTGATATGTTACTGCACATCCCTTCCTGCAAAACAAATTAGCAAAGTGATTAGGAATTCAATTTTGATACCATGGCAAAGGATAAGAATGTTACAAATTCCTCAGTAAAGGATTCATCACCTCAGAATTAGACGCTCCCATCATTTGATCAAGCCGGATCGACTGAAGAAGGGCAGGTGGACAACACCAACATCGTTTCTACTCCTGCCCTTGCTCTAGTACAGATTCTTGGGCCAACTCACTGGCCTTTAGCCTAGTGGTACCCCGCAGAGTACCAATGGGCCACTGGGCTAGGATAGACATGGGCCCAATATCCATATGGGACCAACCTGACTGGTGAGTCGGGTCAGACAACTGCAGGTCATAGACCCAGATCCATGCCGGGCCAGGGAATGGAGCCCTACCCAGTTCAACACGGACTGCCCTACCTATTTCTGTTCAACGGCGGTCGGCCGGAACTTGGAGATCCACTTTACACGTCGTCGGTGGACGGGCCGAAGTTACGCCTGATCAACCAACAGCTTACCGGATGGTAAACTACCATTCTTGGGCACGTGATCTCCAGTGAGCGCTTGTCATTAAGGACAAATCAGTCTGCATTTGCATTTCAGGATCATCTTTTCATTAAGCCCATATAATTGCATTGGACTGAAGCTAAGGGATTTAAGCGGGGGAGGTTATAAGCTTAATTGAATTTAATTGAATTAAGCACGTAAAGTAAAAAAATCAAGTTGAGCCCCTTAAATCTTCATTTAGTGGCCGAAAATTTGTAGATGGGTGCCAAATTGGAATTGATTTATTAAAGGGGAAACGGGAGAGCAATTAAACTTTATATTATCATAAATCAAATCATAAGGGATAATAAGAGAGTTTCCTGTCAAAGATAGGGAATATATTTCTTAGAATCTAAAATAGGAAAGAAATCTCATGAAGAGAACCCCGGACGTTACCTACACGAGAGAGTTGAGCAGCAATCCTGATACGAACTCAACTCGCTGCACTCGGCGTCGTGTCCAGTGAAGTCACCCTATTGTGTCCGACAACAGCCATTATGGCATCCCCAACATCTAACTCAACCGCCTCGGCCCTCACTTGTTTTTCCTCGCTGTCGCTGCCTTGGCGGGACAATCCATCCTCAGTCAGGTCACACATACAATTAAATCTTCTTAGTGAGAGTGTGGTTACCATGAATAGACATGCTCACATGAGGAAATAATCATTTTTAGCAAAATTGATTGACAATGGATTAGATTTCTCTACGCATGTACGTCTTAGGACGTCCAGGCTTGAGGCTAACTGTAAATAATCCTTAAGGTTTAGACTTTTTCTTAGAAGGAATGTTTGGGTCCTCAAGACATGATGCGTATTTATGCAATACACACAGTCTTCTCAAGTAATAGAGGGAATTGCTTCTATCAGAAACTTGTAAGACCATCTAGGCTTCCAGCTCTTAGTCGACTTGCCGGCTGCCATCGACTTTATCTTCCTATGTATGAATACGACCATGTGAATTGTTCACTTTATCACAGTACTTCCAAGTCCTCATAAACTTCCCGTTCCTTGACTTGTTCATCTCCATCAAGGTCCTTCAACTTATCTTTACTTTAGGTTCTATCGGTGGCAATAGAGTTTTTCTTGCATTTATTTAATCCTAAGATAAGACAACATTTGCATTTGTCCAATAATTGAAATAAACAGATGGTTTCATCAACTACAAAATGACTTGGGTTACGATTAGGCCCGATACATAGCGACAACGGAGGAAGTGGAAAAGATGATGGGTTTGAATAACTTGGTTTGTGAAGGAGGCTAGAGGGGAACTAAGTTCAGTGGCGACCAATACTTCTGCGTTAGAGTTGGCATGTCATAAGCTGATGTGCATACTGAGTGTGTTCCACTGAGGAAATTCAAGTGTAACTTGGGCTTAGTAGACGTCTGTGGCAGTTAAACAGTCCTTGGGGGGCGCCGGGAGAGCAGAAACACGGAGCGGTGAATCAAGACTATGACCTGGCTACAATCAGTAGTGACGAGCTTGAACTGAGATCGAAGGCTTAGTCGGGCTCGACGCAAGCCTAGATCTTGGATCTACGGCTTCCTCGATGATGAATTGAGGTTGACATGAGGTTGTCGTGGTTAATGAAAGCCGTAAGAAGATTTTTCATGAGGGGGTTAGGTGCTATGGTTCATGTCCTCGATTGTGTTACATAGGGGCGAATCCCAATGGCTGGTGAAATGAAGACAAACATAAGAGGAGATCAAGTACGTGGAAACAATATCTCCCCTCCCCAATAAGACGCTTTTCATCCGATCAGTAATGAAGAAAAATACGGTTGTCGGTCCTTTTTTCCTTCTTACAGACAATAGTCTACACAAATGTAGGGGTACTTCTTAGACCCATTTACTTCTTAGACCTATCCACAAGCAGTACAATCATTGGGAGACAAACACTTGCATGAATAATTTTTCTTCTTCTTTTGGGCCGAAACACGAGTGATCTGGAAAGAGTTAATCAATTTATGGAGTGAACTAGCGCAAAACACTTTACATAAACTTTTCATACATGTTCTTCAACACTATACAAATGACGACTCTGATGTCGTGTCTCATTTTACATAACATGTGATAATCGACCTAATGATTTATGAGGGCAGGTTCTCTTCCTTTGGGACCTCTTGTCTAATAATTATTAATAGCCGATACTTCATTTGGAGAATTTTCTAGGATTTTTGCTACAGTACAACAATTTCCCCCAACATTGTAGGGTTAAACCACGATGCTTAGGGCGCACATGACAAAATTTTATTTATCTATTTCTTTGTTTTTTTGTTTCCTGGAATAGGTTTGGAACAAAATTCCATTTAGTAATGCAATTTCATTTTCTATTTCTGGAACAAATTTTATTCTAGAAATAGATTTGGAGCAGAAATTAGAAGTTAAAATTTTTAGCTTTTCTATTTTGGAACAGAAATGAGAAATCAAAAATTTTCTCATCGTTCACTCTCGTCACCGCTCGTCACCCACTTGCTGCCCATGGATGCCGGACGCTCGCCGCCGGTTGTTGTCCGCCAGCCACCGGCCCCGGCCACCAGCCGTCAACCACTGACCACCGCACTCTGGCCACCTGTCACCAATTGCTGGTCGCTCGATGCCAGACGCCCACCATTCGTTGGCTGCTCATCGCCAATCATTGGATGTTGGAGGCTCATCACCAATCACCGGATGTTCGTCGGTGACCGTTTGCTGCTCGCCATCGGTTGTTGGATGTTAGCTGCCCGCCACCCATCGCTAGACTTCGGCCACTGATAACTCTATAAAAATAGAGTTATTTTACCTATTTTAGGTAACAATTAATGCAATATTTATAAGAAAATATTTGGATTTCCTTCTGATTATTTGAATTTTCCTTATTTATGTAGAATAATGATATATGGAGAAGATAAGGAAAAAGATGGCAAACCGAGGAATTTAAATCAAGCAAAGTGGGAGATAGATATCAAATCAAAATCCTCTGATTTACTCCCTGATTTTGTGCGCAATTGCTTGGAGATAAGGATCTTGGATATATCTTATGAAGAGGAAAATAAAGAAAGAGAGAGAGAGAGAGAGCAGCTAGGTTTTAGCTAGTTTTTCTGTTAGATCATTTTTCATTGTTCTGAGAGTTTTTCAAGTATTTTGAAGAGAAGACAAAAGTGGTGACAGAATTCTTGTTTTTTGATTCAAGATGCTAAGTTTAATTTATATTTTTATTTCTTCATCTACTATGTTCTAATTTTCTTTTGTTAGGGCTACGATATAGCCTAACCATGATGATGTGAATTTCATGATTTTTATGTTTTACAATTGATTTCATTTATGTTAGTTATATATTATTGTGCTTAATGCTTTTGAGTGACTGGCCACCACTTAAATGATTTGACGTGCATGTTCGAGATTGAGAAGTGATAATATGCAATTGCTCATTATAATATATAACCATGAATTAAATGTGGATAGAAATATACCGCGTTATTTGTGTAGCTTTCAGTGATAAGGTGATCCAAAAGACTCATTGTAAGTCGGGAATATTCATAATTTTTAATGCACTTATGTTTATTTTAATTCATGTAGAGATATGGTGGATTAATAAGCTGAGTAGGTTTGTTATACCTAGAAATAGGATAGTAAATAGATTAGGAAATTCCGCTATCACATGTTTGATATCGTTTTTGTATTCACAACAATCTGAAATTCATATCTAGTGGTTATGGTGAAATCGGATGCTCTAACATATTTATCTGATAGATTTACTGCATTTAGTCTACAAATTTCCTTTTTAATTTATTCTTAATTATATTTTGATCTGTTAGATAAATTTTAGAATTAGTCTATTTTAGTATTTAATTGGTTTATTAATTATTGATCTCCGTGGGACAATATTTTCTCATTATTATATTACTTGTTTGACACGTGCACTTGCGTTTAGAATTTTATGAACAGCCATAATCACCCATGGTTGTCCTCTTATAGGCTGTCGTCGGACTCCGAATGTCGGATGTTAGACATCGAACTCTGGATGTTGGACGCCGGTTGCCGGACGTTGGACATTGGCTGTCGATCATCGGACTTCGAACTTTGGCTGCCCACTGCCGGTCACCAGACGCCGAATGGCGATCGCCGAACGTCGGACTCCGGCCGCCGGTCGTTGCCGCTCCTAGAAATAGAAATTTTATTCTATTATCAAACGAATTTTTATTTTAGAAATAAAAATTTTAAATTGTTTTCAAACGTGTTTCTTTACTCAAAAACTCGTCCATGGAATATAAATTGATTTTTATTTCAGAAATTTTGCCATGCGCGCCCTTAGTTTCTCTCCATTTGTTTGCATAGAAGAAGAAAAATTCCAAAAGGTAATGGGATCTAGCAAAAGATGAAAATCAAATACTTTGCACAAATAAAAAGTAAAGTTTGTTAACTCAAATACTTTGATAAATTTGTTGAAAAGTAGGGAAAAAGAAAAAAAGAACTTTACTTACTGTGACACATTTACTCACTATAATATATTTATCCCAAAACTTTTTTTTTTTTGGTACCCAGGGAACTTTTGTGCACTGCTTCGCAGCGGAGTAAACCCTGGAGGAGCAGTAGAGTCACCACCACCCTTGCTGTCCCGAGTAAGTTGTGGGTTCCTTTCTCGCAAGGTAGACGACGCAGGGAGTCGAACTCAGGACCTCTCCCAAAAGAAACCTTCGCTCAACCACTATGCCGTCACCACGGGTGGTTATCCCAAACTATTTTTGTAACACAAAAAGCTTCAAACTTTTGCTCAAGTGACACATTTATCCCATTTTTTTCTATGACATTAAAAACCTAAAATTTATAATTGTGTAACACATTTATTTTTAAATTTTTTTGTGACACCAAAAACCCAAACTTTTTTTTTTTTTTTTTTTTTGTGATAGCAAATTTTTGCGATAAATGTATCACAAGGATATAATTTTGGGGTAAATAGATTATTGGTAGCTTTTATCCTTTTTAGTACAACTATCATAGCCGATGTTGGAATTTATAATTTTTACAATATTTTAAGATTTTTTTTTCTTTTGTTCTCTTTTCATTTTTTTTTTTTATATATTTTTCCTTTTCTCTTTTTTTTTTTTTTTTAAAAATTTTTTTCTATTTTCTTAACAACCATTTTTTTTTTTTTTATGTAGTAGTCTAGCGGAGTTTCATCATAAATAGTGCTTGTAGCAATGTAGAGTCTCTAGAGTTAACGATTGTTATAATTGTTGAAGTTAACAAGGTGTGTGTTCAGTATTTTGATATATATTGATTCAATAGTGATTTTTCTTCATCTGTGGTTGTGGAGATTGTAATTGAAAATTCTTGTGGAGCCATTAGATGTGCCGGCGGAGTTGGTATTCTAATAAAGCCAACAATTATGATAGGGTTCATGTAGCGCTTGGACTCGAAATCTTTGTGACAATTAATGGGAGAGTAGTAGTGAAATTTGGATTGTCGGTGAAACGATTGTGACTTGGCTAAGATATTGAACCGAGGTACGAGATTGTTAGAATATATCTTGAGTTTGATCTACAAAGGAAACCTAATCCAAGTAGGTTGTCTGGTTTGAGTAGGCTTCTGGTTCCGAGTCCAATTTTTTTCTATATAAAAAGCAAGATTCTTCGTGAAGAGCACCTAACAAGAGCTTCTGGCTGTGATAATCAATCGTGTGATATGCTCGTGGATTACATCTCGAGTATTTGAAGCCGTCAAAATATTGTTTAAAGATTTTTGTAAGTCCTATTTGAGATTGAGAGATTGATTCGTGAGGAATTGTGAGAGGTAAAGACTATGTGAGTTAATGGGTGGAATTAGAGTTTGGAAAACATTAAAAAAGTTCAAGTAATTTGAGTGTAGTTATAATGTCTATTGTATTACTTGATTTATAGTAAAATCTTGTGTTGTTCTCTTTGTAGAGTTGATTTAACCAAGCGAGCCACATAAATCTTTACTAATTTATTTCTTATTTCGTTTATTTTATTATTTAATCAATTTTTTTCGACAAAATGACCCGAAAGAATTAGTCGCGTAGTGCTCTGAAAAAACTGGGCACCCAAAACACTTTGGAAAAAAATAATCCATCGATGTAATGTAACATGTTTTACATTAGTGTTTGTGCTTGTGTTGTGCCCCTAATATTTTTTTTTTCCGTATATTACTAGAATAAAAAGTTCCAAATTTGCTCCAGCACCACTGTAGTTGCTGTCACATATCATGATTCCCAATCATAGATCCTCTTCAATGCATACCGACAGCACACCATTAATAAATGTCGACTTGATAGCACACTGCAATGAAATGGTATTGAGAGAAACATATTCCTGGTCAACCCTTCAACTTTTTTTTTTTTTTTTTTTTTTTTTGTCGTGAATAAACGATGCATTAAGTAAGACCAAGGTTACAAGTGGGTTCACAAGCGTCCAAAGCTAAAAGATGTAAAAAGGCAGGGGGAGGGAGAGCGGCCCAATTAGAAGACAGAAGACCATTGTTTTGGGCCTTGGCTGCCCAATCAGCAGGGGCATTCGCAGCTCTTCGGCAAAACCTAACAAATGCACAGCGGAAGGAGCGCAGCCGAGTTGCTGCTTCAGCAATCAAAGGCTTCTCCTTCCATGGAGACCGCGGGAGATCGTTCACCGCTATAACCAACCCTTGGCAGTCCGTTTCGAAGATCAAAGAAGCGTCAGTTTGATTCGCACGCTCCAAGTGCTGCAGGGCCACGATCAACGCGTGGATTTCCACTTCGAATGCCGAATGAGCAGGTACCGTACTCGTGAAAGCTTCAAGTAATTTCCCTCCGTGATCTCGACATATATAAGCAGTTGATCCGAGATTGCTTCCCAGGTGGAAAGCCCCCATCAATATTTATCTTCAGAGTACCTGGATCGGGGGGCCACCAAGCGTGAGCATGATCAGATGGGTGACTCGGTGGTGCAAGCGAGGTTCCTCCGGTCGCAGCTACGGGAGGCTGCTGGGGCGCCGATCCGTTCAAGCTATGCAGGTAAGGGGGCAGATTGCGTTGGAAACTGGGGGCGTGCTGGGTTAGACTCGCTCCTACTGGTTGAAAAGGAGAAGCCCCATTTCGACAGAGGAGTTCGCATTCATCCACTCGGTCAAAAGACAGGACCTCCCGAACCAATTGCGCCTCATCCATTGCTGTGGTAACTATGTGAACTGGATCTGGGGGCTGCCTGCTGAAGATGAAACGATTGCGCGACTTCCATATCTGCCATAACAGGTGAACAAGAAACTCCAATCTGGTACACTCGCCCAAAGCATTTATATGATGTGCGAGCCACTCATCTATTCTCGTGAATGTCGTGGGTATAATCTGTATATTGATCTTATGATGAGACCATACGTGTTGTGTCCATGGACATAGTAAAAATAAATGTTCCATGGTTTCTGGTTGCCGTGTAGAACAGAGAGAGCAAGTAGGTTCTGTGCAAATTTTTCGGCAGTATAGATTCTGTCGAGTGGGTAGTGCATTTTGATATAAGGACCATAGGAAAAATTTAAGTTTAGGAGGGAGGTGAAGTTTCCAAAGTTGTTTCCAGAGGGTCGGTGGTTGTTGATAGGATGAGGAAGCACGGCCTTGGATAGGAAGATGTGTACCCTGTCTAAGGAAAAAGTAAGCACTTTTGACAAAGATATCGACTTTGTTGCGGTGCACGGCCAAATGATATGATCTGTCATAAACTGAGGTCGAATAGGAATCTTCAGGATTTCAGCAGTGGTCTCGGCATCAAAGAGATGATCGAGTAACGGTCTATTCCATTGATTTGATGTCGGAACAATCAGATCAGCCACTCTCTCTGGTTCTGTTTCAGTGGCATTGCCCCTCAACTTACCTGTGGGAAGCCAGCAGTCTTCTCGAATGTGTATTTTAGTGCCGTCTCCAATAGACCATTGGACTTTTGATGATATAGTGTAGTATGCTCCTCCAACCCCACGAAGGCTTAGAGGTCAGTAAGGCCGTTAGAAAATCCCGGTCAGGGTAATACAAGCCTTTAAACAGAGTTGCCCATAAAGAAGTAAGTTGTTGCAGAAGTCGCCAGGCTTGTTTCCCCAACAAGGCCTTATTGAGATCAATGAGGTCTCTAAAGCCGAGGCCTCCCAGTTCCTTCCTAGTCTTCAGTGCTTCCCAACTCTTCCAATGTATTCCCACTCTTTTACTGTCAGTTTGCCACCAAAAGCGCGCAACCTTTCTCTCAATACTTTTGCAAAGCGAGACAGGGATTTTAAAAATAGACATGGCATATTGGGGAATTGCCTGTACAACACTTTTATGAGGATCTCCTTTCCACCTTTCGACATCAGATTTTCTTTCCAGCCAGCAAGTTTAGAATTGACTTTCCCTAGAATCCATGCAAACATATCATGCTTAGAGCGTCCCTAATCCGATGGGATACCGAGATATTTACTTGTTTTAGCCAGCACGAGGATTCGAAGTTCCTGTGCCAATCTGTTTTGAAGAGCTTCTGGACAAGGTTTGTTGAAAAAAAACTCCAGATTTATTTCTATTGATAGCGTGTCCCGGTGCTAGACAATACTGATTCAGGATGTTGGCCAGCTCTTGGCATTCCAAGAGCGACCCATTTAGAAAGAAAATAGCGTCGTCAGCAAAAAACAAATGAGTCAGAGTGGGACAGTTCCTGTTAGGGCGTATACCTTTTAAGTTTCCCATCTGGACAGCTTGATGGATAAGGGTAGTCAACATGTTTGCCAATAATATAAATAGATAGGGGGAAAGGGGATCTCCCTGTCTAAGACCACGCGTCGGGGAAAAGTAATTCAGTTGTTCACCATTAAACTTGACGCTAATCGAGGCTGTGGAGATGCACTACATAACCCATTCTACCCATTTAGAGTGAAAACCTATCTTAAGAAGATAATCTCGAAGAAAATCCCACTCAACTCGATCATAGGCCTTTTTCATATCCATTTTGACAACAGCTTGAAACTTTCGCTTGCGTTTCGGGTCCTGAGTTGATGAAGTACTTCCTGTACTATTAAAATGTTGTCATGTATTTGACATCCGCTGACAACGGCGCTTTGTTCGTGTGAGATAAGATCGGGAAGAAAATGTTTCAGTCGGTTGGCTAGCACCTTGGATATGATCTTATAGGCATAGTTGCAAAGACTAATAGGGCGATACTGGTCGAGACTCTCAGGAGTAGGAACTTTAGGCACTAGTGTAAGATTGGTCCGATTTAGCTCCGGGGGCAAGGTACCAGTATGAAAAAATAGCTGAACTGTAGAGAATACCTGATCTTCGATAATATCCCAGTGATGCTGATAAAAGAGACCATTAAAACCATCAGGACCCGGTGCTTTAGTTTTCCCCAGCTGAAAAGCGGCGAGTTTCACTTCCTCTCGACTAAGAGTGGAGATAAGTTTATCATTCATTGCAGAGGTTACTTGACATTCGCATTTGTCGAGAATTGGCGCATAAGCTCTAGACCCTTCTTTTTGGTATAGTTTTGAAAAGAACTCCAGTGTCATATCTTTCAGGCAAGTTTCTTCCCGAACCCAGTGCTGGTTATCATCCAGCAACATACTAATTCTGTTTCTATTTCTTTGCTGAATGGTAGTCGCATGAAAGAATTTCGTGTTTTTGTCTCCCACCAAAGCCAACTTATCCTAGAACGCATTGCCCAATACTGTTCCTCCTGTTGCCACACAGTATGTAGCTGAGCTTTTAACACTTTGATTTGCTGTCTATCATGGGATGAATGCGTACGATTTGTTAGGAATTGTAACTGTTGCTGGAGATGCGCGATCTGCTCATTTGCGTGCTGGAAATTACCTTTACTCCACTGTAAAAGAGCCCATCTAACTTGAGATAATTTGTGTTGTAGGGAGTTACCCCTAAGTGGAGCTGATGACCACGCTGAAGCGATGATGTCTCGACAGGTTTGGTTACTTAACCAATATGCTTCAAACTTGAAAGTCTTTCCCCTGCGAGGTTGTTGAACAACAGTGTTGAGCATCAAGGGACTATGATCGATCCAACCGCAGTAGTGCAAAGACCTCAGCCTCTGGAAATAAAGTACGCCAGTCCCAATTGCAAAGGACCCGGTCCAATCGTTCCTTCACTTGCTCATCCCCTTCACGCTGATTGGTCCAGGTAAACGCGCAGCCTTTGCTTTCAATATCCAGCAGCGCACAATCATGTAGTACTTCTCGGAACAAAAGCATTCTAGAAAAATCAGGAGATTTCTTACCAACCTTCTCCCATGGATAGGAGATTTCATTGAAGTCCCCGGCGCAAATCCAAGGTAAGGTATTGGCTGCGGCGATTCAACGAAGTGCTGTCCATAACGGTTGGCATAGCTGAGGAGTCGCTGGAGCATGAACACAGGTCAGTCTCATGGGCATACCTTGCCCCGTATCTAAACATATAGTGTCAATGAAATCTGCAGTCGCTAGTTCCACAGTAATAGAGATGTGAGATTGCCATAACAACGTAAGCCCTCCCGCCTTACCCGTTGATTGAACTATATAGGAATTTGTAAACTGTATTCGCCTTTGAACTCGTGAAATCACTTGCTCTCGATTCTTTGTTTCCATCAAAAAAATCACCTCCGGCTTCTCTTTGACCACTAGGGCCTTTAGGGCTTGAACCATCAGGGGAGAGTCGAGTCCCTGACCGTTCCAACATAAAAATCTCATTTTGCTAGTGATGGCTTTTCAGGGCAAGCCATCTCAGCCCATTTGCTGACTTCATCAGCCATGAGGATAGGAGCATCCAGAAGTTGAACATCTTCCAAGTCATCAGATACCTGAGAGCTCACTTTAGCAGGGTTGTACCGTTTAAGTTTTTTTGTCGAGCCTGCCTTAGCAATAAGAGGTGAAGGCTTCAGCTTCTTGTATGTTTGTGCTGCTGCAGATTGCGGTTGAGCTGCAGGTGTCCTGGTAGTTGTGGTGAACACCACATCACCGGAAGTGGCCATCATAGGAGGAGGTGCGCCAGTCGAAAGAGACTCTACTCTGACTGCCGCCAATGGAGGGTTGGGCATTGACTGTAAATTAGGACCCATCTGTAAGGTAGAGGAGTGCTGGTTCATATCCCTAGCAGCATACTGAATTCCTTTTAGCTTAGTTGCAGCAAGTATCAAGTCTGTTGTCACTACTATCCCCTGTTCTGTGTTGATATTACAATCAACCCTTTGATGGGCAGCTGTAGGGGGAGGTAAAGCTGGAATGTTTGCTACCATAAAGGGTGGAGTTTCAGGGACAAACTCATCAGAGACGTCAGATGGAAGCTTTCCTTCATAGAATGTCTTCCAGTAGGGGCTGTATTCCTTTACCTCGGCTCGCAACCAATTACCAAAAGCCATCTTTTCTTTTCCCGCCAACTTAGCTTCAGTGAAAGGTATGTCTTTACAGTACATTGCATAATGACCGATATAGCCGCATGAATAACAGAAATGAGGTGGCCTCTCGTAGCGAAAGTCCAACCAAAAAGCTTTACCGTTGATGTGGATGAGTTGTCCTGGCTGCAAAGGTTGGCTTAAACTCAGTTCCACCCTAACACGACCCACTTTCGATGTAGGTCCATCTTTTACATCCATCCTAACTTCCAGCATTCTGCCAATGCGTTTGACAGCTTTGGCTAACATAGAATCTGTACACCATTCTAGAGGAAGTCCAATAACTTGTACCCAGATTGCACATTTGGAAAAATCATAACAGGATAGGGGCAAATTTGGCTACCAGGCCTGAAATATAACTAGATTACTTGCGAACAGCCATGGTCCACCATCTTGGACACATTGTTTTTCACTTGCTAATGCAAACTTTGCTACATACAAGCCCGATTCTGACTGAGTGAATTCTACTTGATCAGTGCGCCACGCACGCTTCATTGCAGTTTGAAATCCTTGAAAGTTAATTGAGGAAGTGGAGATTACCTTACCAATCAGCGTCCTCCTACACTTGTCGAGTTTGTCCAGGGGCGGCGGTTCTTCCCAGACTTCAATATCCTGCTCGGACCATAGGCGGCCCAACCTCTGACAAAGAGCAGCAAGGCGCGAGGTCTCGTCCTGGTGGATGTTAGCCATTGATGGAATGCCAAACAGGGGATACAGACAAAAAGTAGATTGGTACGAGTGACTAGTCACAGACAGAGGAGATAAAAGATGTCCGACACAATCAAGAGAATTGTGGTTGACCCAATGGACATTGTAGGGTTCGGATGGAGATGGGCAGGCAAGGGAACAAGAATACCAATTGAGAGGAAATATAGTGACATGCGAGCAATCGCGCCGACAGAGTAACAATTGAGAGTAATCGCACTGACGAGATGAGCTACCAAACAAGAAAAGAGACAGCAAGGGGATGGATGGAATCATCGGAGAAGAAAGACACTCTACCCGTAACCCCTCATCCTCAGTGTAGTTGACAAGACAGAGATGACTGGGTGCAGCAAGAATCAGCGAGCTCGAAACCCTCGCGAGCATTCCACAATCAGAGAAGACATCGACCTCTGAAAGAGGAAAATGGGAGAAAGGTTGGAATTTTGGGTGGATATCAGAGTAGCTACCATTGTCGGTAGAGAGGAGCTACCATCGTCGGTAGAGACTTTCTGGATGCACCGAAATTGAGAGAGTTGACGGAGACAACTCGAAATGACTTGAAGTTCTTTCCGCCTCTTGTCCCCCGAGGAACATTTTCCACCTTTGGGTTGGAAAAGAGAGCACAACGAATGGAATATATTGTATTCAATGAAAGGAGGAATCAGTAAGGCGCTCATCTCAAATTTTTCCACGTGAAGCCTATTAGGAGAGTGAGAAGGAAAAGAAACTTCATTACCTACCTAAGCTAGGTTTAAAGGTTCACCTAGGTAGGTTCCATTGCCCTATGAAGGAGGTCTAGCCTCGCCAGCCAGGTCTACCAATGCTTGTCCACGTCCTAAGGAGAGGTAGTGGGCTGCTTGGACTCACCCGATATAAAGCATGGGGGCACCTGACTCCCCCTGCCAATAATCCGATATTTTTCTTTTTGGATTAGCAGGGAATACGGACCACAACCAAGTAGGGTCTCTCACCCCAAGATGATTCTTCTGCCTATCTAGAGGACCCTTGAGCCTTTTAGGGACTTGCTTAGTCCGAACATTTTCTACCTTTGGCTTGAAAAAGATATCACCACAAATGGAATATATTGTATTCAATGAAAGGAGGAATCAGTAAGGCGCTCATCTCAAATTTTTCCATGTGAAGACTATTAGGAGAGTGAGAAGGAAAATAAGATAATATTAGGAGTATATAAAATTCGGACATATGCTTGACAGCGTCAATTTTTTTTTCTTGTCTTTTTTTCATTTCCTCCTTCCAAGAGCATAGTGAACAGAAAAGTACGCATCAATAGCTTTCTTATGCAGTGAAATAACACCAGTATGAAGTTAGGCAAGGCAAAGGGCTATTCTTTAATTTCTGGCATTTATGCTTCTGCTCGAGTTACAACTTCTCCAATAAGCTAGCAACTCTTCAAATTCAAATAAGTGCTGGAATGAATTCCATCGATTTTCACTTGATGCAGTTTTCAGTTGTGTCAGGGAGCTTGATTTCCATTGTCAAACGGACTCAACTTAATTTCTTTGCAGTCGATGTTTAATGACTGTTTTCTGGCCAGACTTCAATGAAAATACTGTATATGGCCCACTTCTATCATTCCATGCTGCATAGATAACCATTTCCCTAGTCATATTACTGTATATATATTTTACTCCACGTGCAACCACCGAAGAAATATAGTTACCATCATAGTGAAAAAAAAAAAAAAACAGTCCGAAAATTGTCAAATTTCATAAATAGAGTTATTAGTTCAATTCATTCGTTTATAGAATCAAAGTTAGTGACTCCATGGCCAAATATGCCAGAGCACAATGACCGTAGATGAAGTTAACACGCAACTATTGCTACAGTAGATGGGATGGAGACAAACAGAAATGCTTAAAAATATGATAACCACAGGATTTAGGAGAAATGTATGGGATCATTATTTTTTTTTCCTTTCTCAATAAGTAAGAATTTAATATGAAATCAACGGCAAAATAGGGGAGCAAATCCTACTACATGCTCAAGAATCTGTACGACCGATGAGTCAAACTCTCAATTTGCACCGAGTGATCAATGCCCATCAACATTCACCTTCTTTCTAACATCTTCACAACTAATCAGTCTCCCTCGTATAGCCTTTTTAATCTGCAGCACTATCAAGTCAGGATTTACAATGGAAGAAAGCATCACGAAGACAACGATTTCTAGCGAGTCAAATATACAAATATTAAAAAAAAAAAAGGTACAAATAGGCATTCCATGGAAGCTTGAACAGCTTAATAGATAACCGAACTTGAGCCTTACACAGCTTTATTGATCGATTAGATTGTAACTGATTCTGTGATCTTTGTTATCTCCTAGGACAGCTTATTTCCTTTCTTTTCTTCTCCACGTTGTTCGGGGTACAAAAGCCCATTGATTGCAGCACATTATAGGGTGAATAACCACATAATTATTCTCTTATTATCGGTTCTAATTTGGTATCAAAGATGATCTTTACATTGGCACTTTCCAAATTTAAGCAGAGGAGCGCACTCTTAATTGTTGGCTAACTCCAGCTAAAATTGAATGAGGCGCATATAATCTTGGTAGCCAACAAATGCAGCCGCATCATCGTCACGCTCCCATGTAGGCTCCGAGAGTACCAATTGATCCCACAGTCTGAATCTGATTGAGAAAATCAAAATTAGACTGCTCTTGTTTCTTTCCTGCACAATGAATTGTACCTTAGTTTTGATATCAGTGAGACAAATTACTTAGTGTTACTACTGTCGGCCAATTTGGATTTTGATCCAACTCTCGTGACGAAGCATTATTTGTTTGTGACAGCTAGCTATAGAGGCATTCTTTTTAAGTGGATAATATCCATTACAAGAGATATTATCAAAGGAATTATGGATCAGAAGCATTATCTCAATATCATTTTGAGATGATAGATCTATGCTTGCTTCATTATTCTTAGGCATCAAAATTTCTTCTAATTCAAATGATTACTATCTCACTCAAGCCAAATATGCCTCTTATCTTCTTTTGCGAACCGGTTTGACCGGCAATAGAGACGGCGAATGAAAGGGGTTTCGGCCTTGCTACTCAAGGGAGAGATAACAGTAATTGGCACAACAGTACATAAGTAAGAATGTCCACCAAGTCTCCATAAAGGAACTTGAGTATGCACGGACTTTGAGACATGGGTATTCTTAAGAAATGTTCTACCATTATTTGTTGCGATAGCAAAGCCACCATTGAGATCGCCCAGAAAATGCAGTTTTTCATGAGCGCATAATAAACACATATTGAGATCTAGTATCACTTCTTACTCAACAGCATCTTCTCTGAGGAACCATTGATCTTGTCCATGTGTCTCTTTTGCTGGTCGAGCTCCTCCTCTTGCACAGTTTTCTAATTTCTTGTCCATAATTTTATTGGTTTCCTTATGACCACCAAGAGTTTGAAGGGACGTGTGAATACTGTTAAAATATTTCGAGATTTTCAAAGATTTTAATTGATTTTGTTATTTCGTTATTTCTTAGTATAGTTAGTTTCCTTCTGAGATTACTTCCTTTCTTGTACATATTATTTGGATATAGATACTCATACTTGTAACACATTATAGAGTCAAGTACTCTAATAATTATTTTTTTCTTATTGTCAATTTCAATTATGACTATGTCTTTAATGATCCCTACCTCAAATATGCTGGACTTAATGAACACGCATGTTCGAAGCTTGTCGTGATGAGAAATCCCTCAACATGGAGAAGGGCGGAAGGGCTTCATCTGGAGCCTCCTATTTATTGCTTTTTCTCTGTTTAATGTTTTATGAGACCTAATATCAATACTTTTAAAAACTCCAAAAAGACATTAAAAATGTCACGGGCCGATCCCGCATGGCCTTAGGATTTCTCTCATACAGCCTTTTCTCACACTCAATTCACAAGGATCTTAAAGAGAGAAACTCCAGAGAGAATAATTTTGGATTTGTATTTCACTTGTAAATGAGTTGTTATAATAAGCAAGAGGAGACCTCTATATATACAAGTATAGGACAAATCGTATCCGTAAATTTTTCTTCGATCTAATGATGGAGATCGTATTTCCCCAACTACCAGCTACTCTCATTTATTATATATTTGCATATTTACCATATCGCCCACCCCAAGAATATTCTAAAATACTCAAGAAAATCCTAAGACTTAGGAATACAAGTTGAGGGTCGTTTGTTCCAAGGATTAGTCACGGTTGTGGTGCAAAAATCTCTTGGATCATGCTTTTCTTTGGGCCGTGACATTCTCCCCCATCCAATCGGGCGACATCCTTGTTGTGTCTTCGGCATGGAAGGCATTGATTTGCTACTTGTATTGCTAAAGAGCTTCTGTCGGTTCCCAGCTAGCTTCACTCTCTGTAAGACCCTTTTATCGGACCAAATATTCTTGCTTCGACACACAATGCTGCTTTCGTATGACTCAATCTGCCATTATGGATTCGACTTTCTGATCGTACGATGTTTTTGCTCCAAATGGTGCCCGTTGCAACTCACCTCGATCCAAATCTTCCTCTTTTACATGGAAAATCTTAACTATACTCATGTGGAAAATGGGATATATATTCAATTTTGATGGCAGCTCCAGCTTATATGTAATCTTTCCGCCCCGTTTTAGCACATGAAACAGCCCCTTGTGGTGACAGATCAACCCTTGTGCACGTCCTTGTACCGAAGGATTGTCTGTGGCTTGGCCAACACTAAGTCCCCGACCTGCAACTCCACATGTTGTCATTTCTTATCAACCCACTTCTTCATGTGCTTTTGAGGCCTTATGTAGATATGCCCGTACTAAATTTGCCTGCTCTTGCCAATCCTTGCCGAACTTGTATGTGGGTGGGCTATTTCCTCGATAGGCTAATGCAATCGCGCTTGCAATTTACAGTTGTTGCCTAGTCATGATGTGACGACCCAGCACGTCACGGCTATTGTAAAACTACTATTGCCATTATCTTTTCGTTTTAATTTTCTTAAACATACGGAAGTGTAAGGGACCAAAGAAAATCCTAGGGTATACGCGATTTTCTATAAATGGGACAACTTCACTTCTTATTTATTTGTACATATACATCAAATGACAATTGGGGTGCCCTGGGAAAATTCAAAAGGTCGGTACGAAACTGACTACACTAAACTTTAGGTCGGTCACGCATCCCCATCTAACTGTACAAGTGTCGCCTAACCCTCGTCCCTGATGTCAAAATTTTCCCATCTCTAGAAAATCATTCTTCCTTCCTACCTCCCTCCTACGCTTCGGGGTTGCCTCCATCTCCTGGCTTGTTAGAGAACAGTGGGAGGGGGCCCACCGTGCGTCCGTTGATATGGGCATACATCTCAACGAACCCAAGGGTGACCCACCCCCTCGGGTCTCTACATCGACGACCATATGCGACTTGATCAAAATGAAAACAGTATAACCGGGGTCTACGAACCTCTCCTCCTCTCACGTGAAGTCCACCAGCACCCCATAACAAATCATCAAGGAGGTAGGTGGGATCGATATTCTAATGATTTGAAAAGATGAAGTCAACAACCAGTGTGAGTCACAACCCAGCAAGCAGAAGATCCACCGCTCTATATTACACAAATCGATTATCGCACCGACAAAGATAGCTTCAATAGAAAGTTCAATAAATCACACGCACAACCATTTACTTGAGAACCTTTTTCAAAATGCATGACCGATTAACATAAGAAATAAATTTTCCCAACAAATGACCAATAGTTCAACTCAAAAATACCAAAATCATAATTAATGTAATTTCATGTTGCCATCATCATCCGGGGAATCCTGTTACCCTCCGAGCATCTCTCACCCATTCGACATCGCTAGGCATCTGGGGGAACTGCATTACACCCCCCAGGCATCTAGAGAAACCCAATTATCTCTCCAAACATCCCTACTACAACCTGGGGAATCGTCGTCCTAAGCATCGACGACATTCTCAATTACACATTCACACAGTGATGTAGCAATTGCATAATTCAATTAAAAGTACATTAATGTCACTACTATTCAGGAATTCAAGCATGCAACTAATGAATCATTAATCATTTTCATCCCTTAAACTAATATAAACACATTCGTACAAGCATTAAATGAACAATAAGGAAGGTCCCACATTCTAGGCTTAAACTAGCCACATAGGGAGTCTCGCACGCCTTTAGAGTCGATGACTATTGTCTAGGTAAACGATCTTTAAAAATTATGAAACTTTAGTATGTGGTGGATAAGACCTAAATGAAAATTTTTCGTGAAGAACTTGAAATCCAATTCAGTTCATACAATTCTAAAACAATTTTGTAGGCTGGGCTGAAAACAATCAAAATCTCGTAGAAAAATAAACATTTCATTGACCAAATGAGACGAAAAAATTATGAAAATTTAATATATGGTAGCCTAGGATGTACTCTACAACTTTCATGAAGAATATATTTTATAATTCTGGACCAAGAAATCTGTAGAAAATGAAAAACAGAAAGAGGTCGGTCCAACAAACCCAAAAACAGATTCTGCATTATGAAGTTTTTCAAATATATTTTTGTCATACGAAATTCAAAAATCCAAAAATTAAAGTATGTAATAGAACAGCCAAAAAGGGATGAATTTTATGAAGAACGCCCCATGAAACTTGCACCACAAGTCAATACAAAATTAGCGAACTTCAGAGTCGGGCTAGATACAAACCTGTCCTCAGCCTAGTCACGACTTTCCTTCGAAGTTTCTGCCATTTCAGCCCTCGCACATGCCAAATATCTACCATCCACGCCTCTATGACCTAACCATGAGCTCGACTATTTTGAACTCAACAACGTATCTAGGTAACATAATCGAACTTCCAATTAAACGAATAGCGTAGTCGAAACTTCGATTAAACGAAAATCTCAATGACGTTCTTGCATTTCTAGGAAACTATTCTCATCGCATGATACACGATCAATATAGGATAGAACAGAGAATATCCACTTGCCTCGAGTCCTTGTGAGTTGCGGTGGCGGCTTGCCGGAACAAAGGTGAGGTCGATGGTGACAACGGTACAAGCGCTGAGTTTAGGGAAAAAACCAATCTCCTAACGTTGAGAAGGGTCCTTTTGTTGTTGGCTTCTCAAATTCATGGCTGCAAGAGAAATGGGGAAAAAGAAGCTGAAGGAGCTGAAATGGGCTTGCGAGCAGGGGACTAATGGTTCCTCTTTATCTCTCTCTACGTCCCCAGTTTTTTTTTTTCCTGTCAATGCTAACCCTCACCATCATAGTCTCTATCTTGTGTAACAATTATTGACTTGTTTGCCTCATCTCTTGGCCAGCTGGATCCTTATCCCTTCATAGCAAATGTGGCGGTGAGGGGATGGTTCAAGAATCCTCAACTGATGGAGGATAATTTAAAAGTCTTTATTAACAATAATGGGGGAAAATTCAAGACTCTTCTGTTCATTGGCAACACCCCACGGGATCCCTTGAACTCAAAATAGCATGACTCTTCTTTCCATTGGCAACACCCTTCTTGGCATTTCTCCCACGATCATCATGGTCGTCGCTCATGACGAGTGCTTCATTATATCGTGGATCAACCATTACACTTGAAACGAACTTACTCTGATACCACTTGTCACGGGCCAATTGATCTAGCATTTCCTAACCCATGCGGCCCTAGGATTTCTCTCAAGCGGTCTTTCTCACACTTGACTGACAAGGATCTCAAAGAGAGAAGCTCTAGATCCGTATTTCATTTGTGAATGAGTTATTACAATAAGGGAAATGAGGCCCTTCTATATACAAATATAGGACAAACCGTATCCGTAAATCTCTCATTGATTTAACAGTGAATATGGTATTTCCCTAGCTACCAACTATATGCATTTATTACATATTTGTACATTTACCGTATCACCTACCCCCAGGGGTGTTCTAGAATACTCAAGAAAATCTTGGGATTTAGGAATACCGGTTGAAGGTCGCTCATTCCAAGGATCGGTCACGACCATGGTACAAAAACCTCTTGGATCATGCTTTTCTTCGGGCTGTGACAAAAGATTTTGTTTGTTTTGCCAAAAATATTTTCTGGAAAAATATTTTCCTCATTTTTTAGCATTTAGTTTACTTAGGATAATGATTCAATAGAAAATGTCTTTATGGTCGACAAAAATATTTTCTTTCCATTAAAATTCAAAAAAATAATTTACTTTTTCAAAAATCAAAAATTATTTTTCAAAATAAGATTAAGTATTGGTGCTTGGAATGAGAACCCCCAACGCTCGTTTCAGGCTCCTCGACAATGGGGTTGGACCCCAATGCCTAGGCCTAGGTCCATCGAGGTTGGGCCTTGGACACCGATGCCCATGTCCAATACAGTAGGCCCAATGATAGCAATGCCGAACTTGGGTCCATCAAGGCCAATTTTTTTTTTTTTTTAGTTTTTAAATATTTTAATATTTTATTTTTTTTCTTTTGCATTCTTCCTCCATTGGTCATTGGGCCTCAGCAATCGGCCATAGGCATGGCCCTCGAGGCTCCACCTTGCTAGCCTTGGGTGAGGGAAGAGCTTGTTAAGATATGGTGAGGTTCAGCTCGTTCGAGGTTGGCTATCCTGGGCCTGACCAAGGTTGGTGAGGCTAGCCCTCACCCAAGGCCAACGAGGTTAGCCTTCACCTGTGGCTTGTTGTCACTCATTGCTGAGGCCCATCAATTTACAAGGAAGAATGAAAAAGAAAAGTAAAAAAGAAAGAAAATAAAAGAAAAAATAATAATAAAAGTGAAGAACGAGGTAGCAAGGTCAATGTCCACATCATAATTTTTGACAAAAATGAGATTTTCTTTACCGAACAATGGAAGTTTATTTTTAGGTCTCAACCAAACACTGAAAAATAACTATTTTCCAGAAAATAAATTTCAGAAATATCACGTTTTTCATGAATCAAAGGAAGCTTAAAAGTCCAACGAACTAATTGAAAACTTTGTCCAAAACCATTTATTCATTAAACCATTGTCTTTTTTATTTATTTTACCAGAAAACGAACGCATATATGTTGTTAACAAAAAGAGGAATTTGACATGCTCAAATTTCTTACCATTACTCCACATGATGACCTAAGGAACCAAAATCGAAGAGCCTAAATATTTGGTAGTCTTATGTTCTTATTTGTATTCAAGTCCAAATGAAGATGCATAAATCTCGCGAGCTGTTAAACACAGCAACATATATTCACAATCCCCTTGAATCGACGGGGGCATGGATCCACTGCAACTCAAGCTTGATTTCGCTGCTTTCGACCTTTCGGAGTCAGAAAACCCTTTTTCGGTACGACTTTGCCGTCGTTCATCCGATGCAGCTCTCTGTTCAGCAAGGCAATTTTGCCGGCTCGGTGGCATCCCCCCGATTATCAGTCTTATTCAATGACGGAACATATGAATCGTGCCCTAATTTTGACAAAATTAAAGCATTCTGATGAAACATGTTCTAGATATTTTCGTGGCGTTGAAACTAAGCACGAATTTGATATGAAAACGAGAAGCGAGCATTGCGCGATATGGCGAAAGAGCAGGGGACCATGGTCACGCGAATTCATTAGTGTACAGGGCATGCGGTCACATGTGGATGTCAGAATGGGGAACACTTTTGAGTGGTCCAGAAACAAAATGATCAGTGAATCATTCGAAATCAATGGGACAGGAACACTTGCATTCCTTGGATGCTCCAAGAATTAAGCTGGCCTTGCATTAGGAAAATGATATCCTACTACCTTCTTTCCCGATTACAAGTCTTCTAATTAACCATTTAATTTTATTATTTCGTAATAAGAAAGGATAAAGGCACTAGTCATCCTTGTATTTCTCCAATTTACTGGGAAAAATATCAAAAAAATCTTAAACCGATGGTATAAATATCAATTTAGTCATAAACTTTTCAAATTGACCAATTTAGTTATAAACCTTTTCATATTGATATAAATTCAGTACATTCGGTCAATTTTGGTTAGTCGGTGCTGATGTGGATGTCGGCCAGCTCGCCGTTTATTGTGGGAAATTCGCCAGCTATTGTGGGAGAAGAAGGCCAAGAGGAAGAAGAGGAGAAAGAAAAGAAAAAGGAAAAAAAAGAAAGGAAAAATTATAACAAATTCCAAAAAATTAAAAATTATTAGCCACATCAGTGTTCGCAACCTATGTCCAAGTTAGCGCCTGCTGGCCAAAATTGGTCCTGCTGGCCAAAATTGGTCGAATGATTGAATTGGTACTAATGTGAAAAGATTTAAGATTAAATTGATTCAATTAAAAGATTTAAAGCTGAATTGATATCAATGTCATAGATTTAAGACTTTTTTTTATAATTTTCCCACAGTTTGTTCAATATGATCCGATATTATCTTTTTGGCCCATTTGGACCTTGAACAACGAGAACACGTAATGGTTGCATTGTCTGGAGCTACACTGAGGGTTATCAATTTCTTGGCGAGATCGCAATTGGAGTTTTGGGGATGCTTTCATGGCATTTAATAGCGATTTACAGCGGCCGCCCCAACTTTTAGTTTGAATTTTAAATGGAAAATTCGATTCGGACAAAGCAAAACATTTTTATTGACGGACCTCATTGGCTAAAAAAAAACTGAGGATAGAATTGAATAAATTGAGAAAGTATATGGACTAGAGTGCCTTTATCTTTATCCCTAAAAAGAACAAAGATGAAGAAAAATGGGCCACTACTTGAATATTGAGAAAAGGCCTATCTCAGCCTTTTGGGCCAAGCTCCTTTATCCAAATTTTAAATCCTTTGAGTTAATTTCAAAGATTTCTTTCACACATCTTTGGCACACATTAATTATACTATTTCCGTAGTCCGACGACTATATTACAATCAAGAGAGTGGCTAAATTTACTCATTTTCAGAGGAAATTAAGAAATCAAAACCTCACGTTTCATGATGGTGCTAAATAGATACCGATAGCAAGAACCGTAATTTGTCTCCCTCCCTACAAACTTCTTTTAGCACTCATGTTTTTCTATGAACCATGTCGATTGGGGATTCGTGATCTCACGTCCAAATCGAATTTGTGGCGAAATACCAGAAGATTTGGATAGACCATGGGAAGCCTCAAGTCCTCGTTCCATTCTGGATTAAGATTGTTGCTCACCATTTGAGTCTTCAGCTTCTGCATAATATCAGATTTAACACAACATTCAATTGCATTCCCATATTAGAGTCAAATTTTGGGCCTGGCGTCAACGGGCACGGGCCCCAGCCCAATATCAGTTGCTTTTCTGTGTGGAGAACTCTTACTGCGGCTCAACATCCCATTCGAAGCCATATCCAATTCATTTTTCTTCTTTTTTGAACATGTCTAACTCAGAGAAGAGTTTATTCACTTCATTCAAATAACTAATAATTCTCATGTCAATACCAATAATTTCCATCATGGACTTCAGAGTCCAATTATATGACATTCATAAATGAATGCGGCGGCCACTCTTTTATGGATGTTATACAGTAAAGAGTCACTTATATAACAAGCTTCTCACTATAATCAGATGCATCAATTGCAAGTTTAATAAGTGGCTTATTTATAGCACAATTTTGGAGAATTACATAGCACATAAAAGACTCAACTTTGGCCGTGTAGAATAGCTAGATAAAAGATTGAGCAAAGCCATAGCTAGGTAATGGCTTACGCCAAGAAGTTCCCAAATGTTGGCATCGAAAGAGAGCTCGTTCCAACCTTTTTGTCTCTCTTCCATGGCAGATTCCCAAGGCCAAGAAATCGCGTCCGGCCGTCCTTCTGAGCTGCTTATTGAGGTGAGGAGTTCTTCGTCGGCGCCACTGTTGGTGAACAGATTTTCCCACCATGCACTCTCCTTGTCCTGACGAGACAACAACGTTGGAGATGGTTGTCCCGGGTTGTCACCTGGTAGAGCCCTTGAAGCCACCAGAGTGGCTTTTCCCTTGAACCATGCCGAGCTCTTCGAGAAGGTCCAAGGACGAGGCCTTATGACGCTCACTTTGGTGGCGCATTTGCCGGGGTCGTTGTCTTCCTTCGGCTTGTGATGAGCAACCTTTTTAGCCAAATGGGTGTTCCAATAGTTTTTCACGTCGTTCGCGGTTCTTCCCGGAAGTCTCCCCGCAATCAGTGACCATCTGCATGAACTTGGACAGATCATTGTCTAGAATACTAAAATTAGGGAAGAATGAATCATTAGTTCAACATTGGTTACCATCAAAAGCAAAATGGAACACTTATCTTCAGTTAGCGTACACATGAATTGTAATTGATAATTTTTCATACCCTCTTGTGTCCTATATTTTAATATGATCCGACATTTCAACGTGCCCACTTGTGTCTAGCTTGCTTCAGTTATCCGTGCAGGGCATGGACTCATTTCGATTCCCATATCGTCAATTAACTTAATCATCAAATCATGGTAACAATAGTAGAGGGTTAAATGACATCATACATGCTGATATTGGTTAAGAAAAGGACATGCACGTCCCTTAAGCTAGTAATTTCAGTGCATAATTGATTGTCTATTTCCAATGTGAGATTGATCCATCTGTCTAGAACTTTGGCTACGACATAAATATTTCATTTTTGTTTGTGTGCATTTCTCAGTTGAATACAAAACATCGAATCACTTTGGTTCTATGTTTTTCCGTTTTGAAAACCTCATAATCCACAACTTCACGTCTAAAATTCCTATATATATCTTATGCACATAACTTTAAAACTCATGTCAATTCTCTCACATATGCCACCTCTTTCTTTCCATTTTTTCCCCTAATTGAAAAGGCGAGCATGGACAACCAGATTGCCTGCTCCCTCCAAGCACTACATAGAGAATTCCACGCCTCACTACCTAATGTTCGGAGTTAAGACTGTGAAATGGCCTTCATTCTGTGTGACTCAAGACCCTTTGTTTCGAAGTAGGCGAGCCAGGCGCGCCATGTCACCCTTAATTCTCACTGAAGTGCTAGAAGTCCATTAATCATTCCCCAAAATCAGACACATGAACTTCTATTACAAGTAGGTTTGAAGTCGTGACCTTGCCCGTAGAAATGTCAAAGACTATTACTAGACCATCTCTCACCTATAAAGCAAGTTACTCGTCTATTCTTAAGAATTCTATTAAGTAGTATTTAAGAGCACTTGTTAAACATACCATTCTAATTAGAGGATGTGTTTGTTTCATGAAAAACGTAACGTTTTTGGAAAATGTTTTCCAGGAAACAATTTTCCAGGAAAATGGTTAGTTTTCCTTTGTTTGGTGATACGTGACTGAAAGTATTTTCTGGTATTTGAATCGCATTTAAAAAATAATTGAATGACATTTGACCTAACAATTGACAATAGTGTGCCTCTTACTTCCAAATTAATTTGTTGAGTCCATATTACTTAATAAATGGATTTTTCCCGATCAGTTTAGTAAATCTAGTTTAGTAAATCTAGAATTTGAACCTGCAAAATGAAAAGGAAACTTGAATTCATACATACATATATATATATATATATATATATATATATATATATATATTCCTGAAAATGGACATGATTTCCAGTTACAAGAGCAAGTCAAAATGAAAGGGAGGGGGCGAAGGAGAAGGAGAGAGGGAGGA